>JXCR01147481.1:70592-165788 GCA_002079205.1 Phalaenopsis hybrid cultivar | reverse complement strand
CCTTAATGAAAATAGAAAAATTCTAAGCCTAACAGCATTATTAGACACTCTGTCATATTTAAATGTAGCATAAATTTCAAGAAAACTAGCAAGATGTAAGTTAGGATCTTCAGTAGGTGATCCTCCAAACTGATTATTTTGTACCATTTGAATAATAGCAGGTTTAAACTCAAATGAATTAGCAGCAACATCAGGATTTTGAATAGTTAAATGAAGTTCATTTACTGTCGGATTTGCATAATCTTTTAAAGGTCTTTGTTGATTTTCATTAATTGGATTTTCTATATTATCGTCATTTCTTCTTTTTTAAACTCTTAAATAAACTTCTCTCTTTTTTTATTTTTATTATATTATATTTTTTATGTTTTTATAAATTTGTATATATATTATCTAAATTTCTTAATTTATCAAAACTATTTAATTTAATTTAATTTAACAATTATCTTCCCCGACAACGACGCCAAAAACTTGATCCATAATTTTATGTATTTAAGGATTTATGAAGTTGACACCACTACAGCGCCAAAAACTTGATCCTTATATGAAAAGTAAGTTGTGTAATATATGTACATAAATTATAAGCAATTAATAATGGGATTCTACGCAAGTATTTATATTGTTATCAAGTAATAATGGACTTTCTATTTAAGCCCCAAATATCGATCCCACGGGGAAGGAGAAAGTTAGCAATGATAAAATTTTAATAGGAAATTTATAGAAAATTAAACAAAATCACTGTCACTAATTTTGAATGTTGAGATTTTAACCAAACTAAATTACTTAACTATTAGCAAAAACGAAAATGCAACTTTTAAATATTAAATACTAATTACTAATCTAAGAACTATGTTTAGGTAATGAAGATTTCTTATGTGAAAAAGCATCATTCCCACTACAATAAAATTTGGTGAAATGAGATGAGATAAATGTTTTTAATATGGATTGTGCCAAATAGGAGCAATTTTAATTCTCTACCTTGATACAGTGCATAGAAAATCATTGCCTAATCTTAGGTTTAGTCCCTCAATTCGTGGCTAGGCTAGGAGGGTTCCGGCTCCCACTCCATAGCTCCTACTTCCCTTCACCTGAAGGCTAACTCTCGCTTTAGTTTTTAAACATTAAGACCAAATTAGGGATTTTAGTCTATCACCCTAAAGATTCTCTAATTTTATACCCAACAAAGAATATTTCTTATTTATTTGCACTTAATTTCATGAAACGATTTCTCCTCCATGAAATCAAATGTGATCCTCACTCTGTTGTAGAACTCATACTCCATTTTCCGTATCATATGTTTCACAACATATTTTAACAAATCAATTGACCAAACTGAAAGGTAAATTAAGTTCAAAGTTGAAAAATCATCCCAATTTATTTTATATTTTAATTATGACACATTCATTTTATCTCTTCTTTTCACCATATCTCAGAGTAGAGGGAAAGATAGAGAGAACTACTCAGACTTCATGAGAAAGATACGACAAAACACAAATTTTATATATTAAATAAAGTTCATACAACACTAAATAAACAAATAAACTTATCTAAAACTCTTTCTCAAAGCAAATCCTTTGTAGTCTTTCCTTAGAAATGTAGGAAAAAGAACTCTCTCACTTGTCTCCTTCTCCAACACTCTTTCAAAAAGTTTCACACTAAATCTCACCACAAAACCTCTAAAATATGAAAGCAAAATCACTAATTGACTCCAATATGGTAGTGGAATGGAATGATGTGGAGCGAAAAATGAACGTAGAGGAGTGAAAAGCGTAAATGAGTGAATATTCTGATGAAATTTGGCCCCAAATCAAGCCCAAGGTCGGTTCTCCAAGAGGTGCCTCCAAAAACTCTTCAAAAATTTATCCAAATACATCGAACCTTCTAGAAATGGGATCTACACCTCCTTTAGCACCGTCGGCGCTGAGTAAAAAGCTTCAGCGTTAAATAGTTCTGCGCTGTCGACTCTGACCTCGTCGCTGAGCATTTCTTCAAAAACTTAATTTTTGACTCTATATTTCATCCTTTTTTGCTTTCTTTTTACTTTAAACCCTAAAAATGAACAACCTGCAATAAAACATCAAAATAGCTTCCATTAAAGTGCAATATTACCAAAAATGAGTATAAAATATGGGTCTAAAAATGCATAAATTTTCGGTGTATCATATAGCTACCAAAGCCCAAGTTATGAATTTGTTTAATCTCAGAAGATCTTAATAGATGATTTTAGAACAAAATATACAAGCTCAATTTGTCCTTCAAAATATCCAAAAGATTCCAAAGTGTTCGGGGGATGACCCTGAACTACTTTGAGGATCTCTTAAATTATTTTGAGTTCATTTAGAACTTATCATATCGTTCTATTAATCATTCAAGGTTAGAGTGTGACCACCCCGTTGCCCAGTGAAGCTTGACAATTCAGTTATCCTAAGGATAGGATACTGAAAAAATTTGATACTTTACTTTAAAGATTATATGGATGAATGCCTCTGAGGCAAGCTTAAGTAATTGAAGATTTGGTGCTCATCACAAATGGGCTTGGTGTGTTTACGAGGTGTTAGTCCCCAATTATAATATCTTCTAGATCCAATCCATTGAATTTAGACATCGAGCCTATGTCACTACTAAGCCTTTAACAATTATAATGCGGGAAATTGGTAGTGGTTAAGATTTTGGTTTAATTGACACATATTCTTATTGAAAAATCACATCATCATCAATTTTAGGCTTAAGATAAGTAAATTATCTTCTCCCTGGCTTAAGCCCATCACTTAAGAATCATTTAATTTTTTGTTTATNACATCAGGATTTTGAATAGTTAAATGAAGTTCATTTACTGTCGGATTTGCATAATCTTTTAAAGGTCTTTGTCGATTTTTATTTATTGGATTTTCTATATTATCGTCATTTCTTTCTTTTTAAACTCTTAAATAAACTTCTCTCTTTTTTTATTTATATTATATTATATTTTTTATGTTTTTATAAATTTGTATATATATATTATCTAAATTTCCTAATTTATCAAAACTATTTAGTTTAATTAAATTTAACAATTATCTTCTCCGGCAACGACGCCAAAAACTTGATCCCTAATTTTATGTATTTAAGGATTTATGAAGTTGACACCACTACAGCGCCAAAAACTTGATCCTTATATGAAAAGTAAGTTGTGTAATATATGTACATAAATTATAAGCAATTAATAATGGGATTCTACGCAACTATATATATGGTTATCAAGTAATAATAGACTTTCTATTTAAGCCCCAAATATCGATCCCACGGGGAAGGAGAAAGTTAGCAATGATAAAATTTTAATAAGAAATTTATAGAAAATTAAAAAAAATCACTGTCACTAATTTTGAATGTTGGGATTTTAACCAAATTAAATTACTTAACTATTAGCAAAAACGGAAATGCAACTTTTAAATATTAAATACTAATCTAAGAACTATGTTTAGGTAATGAAGATTTCTTATGTGAAAAAGCATTATTCCCACTACAATGAAATTCTGGTGAAATGAGATGAGATAAATGTTTTTAATATGGATTGTGCCAAATAGAAGCAATTTTAATTTTCTACCTTGATACAGTGCATAGAAAATTATTGGCTAATCTTAGGTTTAGTCCCTCAATTCGTGGCTAGGCTAGGAGGGTACCGACTCCCACTTCCCTTCACCTGAAGGCTAACTCTCGCTTTAGTTTTTAAACATTAAGACCAAATTGGGGATTTTAGTCTATCACCCTAAAGATTCTCTAATTTTATACCCAACAAAGAATATTTCCTTATTTATTTGCACTTAATTTCATGAACAAATTTCTCCTCCATGAAATCAACTGTGATCCTCACTCTGTTGTAGAACTCATACTCCATTTTCCGTATCATATGTTTCACAACATATTTTAACAAATCAATTGACCAAACTGAAAGGTAAATTAAGTTCGAGTTGAAAAATCATCACAATTTATTTTATATTTTAATATTGGCACATCCATATTATCTCTTCACTTCAAAATCATCACAATTTATTTTATATTTTAATTATGGCACATTCATTTTATCTCTTCATTTCATCATATCTCATAGTCATAATTTATTTTATATTTTAATTATGACACATTCATTTTATCTCTTCATTTCACCATATCTCAGAGTAGGGGGAAAGATCAAGAGAACTACTCAGACTTCATGAGAAAGATACGACAAATCACAAATTTCATATATTAAATAAAGTTCATACAACACTAAATAAACAAATAGCCTTTCCTTAGAAATGCAGGAAAAAGAACTCTCTCACTTTTCTCCTTCTCCAACACTCTTTCAGAAAGTTTCACACTAAATCTCACCACAAAAACTCTAAAATATGAAAGCAAAATCACTAATTGACTCCAATATGGTAGTGGAATTGAATGATGTGGAGCGAAAAATGAACGTAGAGGAGTGAAAAATGTAAATGAGTGAATATTCTGATGAAATTCGGCCCCAAATAGAGCCCAAGGTCGGTTCTCCAAGAGGTGCCTCCAAAAACTCTTCAAAAATTTATCCAAATACATCAAACCTTCTAGAAATGTGGTCTACACCTCCTTTGGCACCGTCGGCGCTGAGTAAAAAGCTTCAGCGTTAAATTGTTCTGTGCTGTCGACTCCGACCTCGGCGCTGAGCATTTCTTCAAAAACTTAATTTTTGACTCTATATTTCATCCTTTTTGCTTTCTTTTTACTTTAAGCCCTAAAAATGAACAACCTGCAATACCTTCCATTAAAGTGCAATATCACCAAAAATGAGTATAAAATATGGGTCTAAAAATGCATAAATTTTCGGTGTATCATATAGCTACCAAACCCCAAGTTATGAATTTGTCGAATCTCAGAAGATCTTAATAGATGATTTTAGAACAAAATACACAAGCTCAATTTGTCCTTCAAAATATCCAAAAGATTCTAAAGTGTTCAGGGGATGACCCTGAACTACTTTGAGGATCTCTTAAATTGTTTTGAGTTCATTTAAAACTTATCATATTGTTCTATTAATCATTCAAGGTTAGAGTGTGACCACCCCGTTGCCCAGTGAAGCTTGACAATTCAGTTATCCTAAGGATAGGATACTGAAAAAATTTGATACTTTACTTTAAAGATTATATGGATGAATGCCTCTGAGGCAAGCTTAAGTAATTGAAGATTTGGTGCTCATCACAAATGGGCTTGGTGTGTTTACGAGGTGTTAGTCCCCAATCATAATATCTTCTAGATCCAATCCATTGAATTTAGACATCGAGCCTATGTCACTACCAAGCCTTTAACAATTATAATGCGGGAAATTGGTAGTGGTTAAGATTTTGGTTTAATTGACATATATTCTTATTGAAAAATCACATCATCATCAATTTTAGGCTTAAGATAAGTAAATTATCTTCTCCCTGGCTTAAGCCCATCACTTAAGAATCATTTAATTTTTTGTTTAACTTCCAAAGAGTAATTCAAGAAATTTTATTCTTATTATGCAATGGTGGCAAGTTGGTTTCTACCTTTAACCCATTGCATTTCAATCATCCAATATATTTATTAAGGATCAAAGCTGCCCACTCTCAATGGTTAATCCTAAATTTTGATTAAGGCACCAAAATCTAAAATTACCACCTTGCACTTAGGGCTTTCCATTTTATAATTCTTCAAGCAAAATTCAAACGACTTTGGAAAATACTTGAGTATCCCATCCATCGATTAATAAAATAACAGAGAGAAAGTATANCAAAGAGTAATTCAAGAAATTTTATTCTTATTATGCAAAGATGGCAAGTTGGTTTCTACCTTTAACCCATTGTATTTCAATCATCCAATATATTTATTAAGGATCAAAGCTGCCCACTCTCAACGGTTAATCCTAAATTTTGATTAAGACACCAAAATCTAAAATTACCACCTTGCACTTAGGGCTTTCCATTTTATAATTCTTCAAGCAAAATTCAAATGACTTTGGAAAATACTTGAGTATCCCATCCATGGATTAATAAAATAACAGAGAGGAAAGTATGATTTTTCAAAATTTGATTTAATTTAAAATAATTATTTTAACCCAAAAATAGGATTTTTCAATGTTAATTTATTTAATTAAACAACATGAAGTTTTAATTTATGGGAAAATTATTGGAGGATTTCATAGGTCGGAAGAATACTTTGACAAATTTTTTTTGAATAATATTGTAATTATTATAATTATTTAAAGGTCATTTTTAATGATTATTTAAATACAAAAATATGTTTTAATTTTCAAAAATCACTTTTAATTTTTTATCAAACCCTCATGAGTCCATGAAACTTAGAGGAATAAATTTTATATTTTTATGATTTATATTTAATTTTTTGTAATTATTTTAATGGGAAAATAAGGAAAATACATTTTAGGCCTTTAGAAATTTATTTTTAATTTAGAAAAATCAGGAAAAATATTTAAAGGGGTCCCAAGTGATCAGGAATGATTGCAAACATTTTTGGACTACTTTTTCGGTAATTTTGAAAATCTTGATTATTTTAATTATTTTTAATTCAAAATATACTTTAAAAATAAAATATTTTCACAAAAAATAACTTTTATTTTTATTAAATTCCCCTAGTTATAAGGAACTCAGAAAATTATTTTTCATGATATTTCTAAGCTTATTTAATTTAATATAATTTATTTTACGTAAAGATTCTATTTTTACTTACAAAATCCACTTTAATAACCAAATCAACTTAAATAAGTTTGAAATTTTTACAGTGAGTTGAAATGATTTTTATGAATAATGTGCAATTGATTTTGTCAGTTTTTTATTTACATTTAATTTAAATTATTTAATACAAGGTAAAAATATTTAATTAATAACAAAAAGATACAAAATTATTCAAATCATTACATTATTTTTCCTAAGCTCCTCTAACCACAATAAACCTAAAAAAAATTGATCCCATAATTTTCTGAGGGATGTTTTAATTTATATAATTAAATAAAACAAAAAGAACCACTCAGGCTTGAAAATTAGGGTTAGAAGCCCATAGGTGTTCTCTGACTTTGGAAAAATCATAGAAGATGCCCTCTATCATGAGAAACTAACCCTAAAAATTTCAAGTCATGGTGGTTATTATTTAATCATAATGAATTAAAATATCTCAGATTATTTAATTAATTTAAAATCATTTGCATGGCAAATAATTTTTTATTTTTAAACCATATTATTCTCCTCTATTCACTGAGCAAGAGGATATTTTTCTTTTATTTTTATGATTTTTCTTGAGAAAGATATGGAGTTTTGAAGATCAGACATTAAAAATAATTCATAAAATCCATATTTTTCTACTCAAACACGCGGCGCCACCTCTTCCTACGACGGCTCTGAACTCACACGCGATGCTCCACCATTTGATGCCACCATCCACCTCAGCTGCCATGAGGCCCGCCTTTTCACACCAATGGTTGGTCCGACTTGATCTCCTCCATTGATGAAATAAACGTGTGATCAGATGGCTCCCTGTTATCGTCCCCAAATGACCTAACCCAAGAACCGTTCACACCAAAATCTTAAAATCTTCACCTAGACTCAACCAAATTGCATGGGATATGTTTCTAAACCTTCATCTACTCAAGACTAACATGTTTATATGGTTTATAAAGCATGAAATCAAGTCATTACACATGGAAAATCAAAAGAAGCTAGGGCAAGGGTTAGAGCTCAATACCTTTGTCTGAGAGGGGAGGCCTCAATCAGATGGTTGTGGTAGCTTCGATTGGGTCCAACAAACCTCTAGATGAACTCTCAAGACCTAGTGAATTGTCTAGCTATGATTTCGATCAAACTCAATTTCAGGTGTTGGTCTAGAGCTAAGTTAGGGGCTGTTTGAGAGGGGGATTTTGTGGGGGATCAACTCCTCTCACTGTGGGGATGGTGTGTGCTCAATTAATTGGATTTTGGTTCACTGTGGGGCTGTGGAGAAATGTGTTCTAGTTCCTGCCTGATTTTTCGCTCAAAATTGAACTCTCACAGGAGAAAATAGAGGAGGAAAATGGTTCTCTTGAGCTGAGGAAGGCTTGGAGAGTCACTGGTGAGATTTTGGCAGAGTTTCCCCAAGGATCTTGGTTAGCTTCCTTTTGGCCATGGAGAAGGTGGTTTAAATAGAGGGTCTTATGGTGGAGCTCAGGACTTCAATTTGGGTTCAATTAAGGGCTTATGTGCAAGGCTTCAAAATGTCAAATACCAATAACAGTTGGACACATTGGATGGGTGAAATTGGGTTTGAGTTAAGGCATAAGGGCTCTTGATTTTGGTGTTTTCAGGCCACTAGGCTGACCGACAGGGCTAGGGATGGTGGCCATATAAGTTAGGGGAGCCATGGGGAGGGTTAATTATGATTAACCACTAATAGTTTGTCATGATGGTGGAGATATTTTGGCTTAGACCCAAAAATGGGATGAGATCCCTTAATTTAGGGAACCATTGGTCCATAGTCTACCATGGCTGGTCTAGGTAGATCTAGATTGGTCACTAGAGTGTGTTGTGGTGTCATTAATTTGGTCACTTAGGCATGGATAAGTCAATTTTGGTGAAGGGGTTCAATTTTGGGTCAAATTGTTTTGAGGTTGGTTTTGGGTTGGGTTAGTCATGATATTGGACTCAATTGATTGATCAATTTGGTGTGGATGTTTGTCAAAAAGAATTTAGAAAATATTTGGAGTGACTTTGAGTTGATTTGGTGGGTCAATTGAAGAAATTTGGACAATTGATGAATTTGGGTATGTTGGGCTAGACTTGGGCTAGAGTTGGGTTAGGTCCAAATTGATGGTTGAAAATGATCTATGGAAATGTCATGAAGAGTTCTCAACATCAATTGGGTGTCAATTTTGGGGTTTGGGCATTCAATTATGTGACATTTAGAGACAACCAAATTGGGGCAAATTGGGGGTTTTGGTTCAAGTTGATTTTAGGTGAAATTGAGGCTTGACCAAGGACAATTGAAGGTTCAAGTTGATGTGTGGAAATGTTTTAAAGAGTTTATGATGCACAATTGAGGCAATTGGAAAGATTTGGGGGTCAATTGAATGGGATTTTGGATTTAGGCCAAATTAGGGCTTTTTAATTTGGGTTGAAATTGGATTCAAATGTAGGTCAATTAAACTTGGATTTGGTTTGAATTGAGTTTGATCATGATTAATTTGAGTTGAGAATTGAAATTGGGGGAAATTGGGATCAAATTGATGGACATTTGAGATGAATTTGAGGAAATTGGGTCTTTAAAGGCAATTTGGGGGCGTTTGGTCAAAATTGGTCAAACTGGGCTCAATGGAAGAGTTCATATTGTTTGGGAGACATTTGAAATGGTTTTGGAGATTTTGGGAAAGTTTGGGCCATCAAGGGAATTTTTGTAATTTTGGCCAAATGAGGGGTACTTCGGTAATTTTGGTAATTTTGGGTGATTTTGGGCAATTTGGGTCATTTGAAATAGTCTAAAATAATTTTTGAACAAATTCAGGCAATTTGAGTGAAATTGAGAATTTTGGTCAAATTTTGGGTTTGGGTGTGTTTAGGTAATTTGGGTAGATTTGGGGGACAAAAAACCAAGTTGGATATTTTGGTGAAATTGAGGTGCCAACCACCCTATGTGAGCCATGGACCAATGGAATCCCCATTTGGGTCCTCTATGTATTGGTCTTTGTTAGACTCTAGCCTAGGGCTAGTGGGTCTAGGGGAACATCTATATGAATCTCCCAAAAGATCAAATGATCAAAGTCAACAAGTTTAAGTTTAGGGTTGTGAGTGAATGTGAATGAAAGTGAGTGAACTAGCTTCAGACCAACACCTAGGGTCAATCCTAAGACCAAGCAGTCCTATGGAGACTCCCCTTGAGCTCCTCCATATTGGCCCCACCTACTAAATGCTAGAGGTTAGGATCAATATATGGAACTTCAATTTGAGCAAAGAAGAGTAGAATTTATAATGATGAGGGTTCCTTTTCTATTCCTCTAGTAATAGTCAACGGGAATGTCATATGGCTAGACCCTAGGCTACTAAAGAGGAAAGAGTAGCCCTCAACCAAAAGTGAGGTCAACAATCACATGTGCTATGTTAGCGTTTGGTAGATGACTAAGATCTTGGGAAAGATCCTCTGTTCTTTTTTATGTCACAACCCTCGACAGAAGTCTTACACTTCTTATCTCATTCACTCAGTTGGATTGTTGCCTTGGTTAAATAGCTGACAAAACTTGTTGTTAGGGTGATTCGTGTTGTATCTTTCAAGAATATTGTAGCTACTAGGTACAAATCTGTCTCTTGGGCTTTATCCTTAATGATCTTTGTGATTGGCTTTTTTATGCTTTGCATTGAGGGTCAGATAGTTGTTAGGATGCTGATTGGACATCCATGGCATTGTTGTCGGTTGCNATTGAGTTTGATCATGATTAATTTGAGTTGAGAATTGAAATTGGGGGAAATTGGGATCAAATTGATGGACATGTGAGATGAATTTGGGGAAATTGGGTCTTTCAGGGCAATTTGGGGGCGTTTCGTCAAAATTGGTCAAATTGGGCTGAATGGAAGAGTTCATATTGTTTGGGAGACATTTGAAATGGTTTTGGAGATTTTGGGAAAGTTTGGGCCATCAAGGGAATTTTTGTAATTTTGGCCAAATGAGGGGTACTTCGATAATTTTGGTAATTTTGGGTGATTTTGGGCAATTTGGGTCATTTGAAATGGTCTAAAATATTTTGTGAACAAATTTATGCAGTTTGAGTGAAATTGAGAATTTTGGTCAAATTTTGAGTTTGGGTGTGTTTAGGTAATTTGGGTAGATTTGGGGGACAAAAGACCAAGTTGGATATTTTGGTCNAATAAGGAAAATACATTTTAGGCCTTTAGAAATTTATTTTTAATTTAGAAAAATCAGGAAAAATATTTAAAGAAGTCTCAAGTGATCAGGAATGATTGCAAACATTTTTGGACTACTTTTTCGTAATTTTGAAAATCTTGATTATTTTAATTATTTTCAATTCAAAATACACTTTAAAAATAAAATATTTTCACAAAAAATAAATTTTATTTTTATTAAATTCCCCTAATTATAAGGAACTCAGAAAATTATTTTTCATGATATTTCTAAGCTTATTTAATTTAATATAATTTATTTTACGTAAAGATACTATTTTTACTTACAAAATTCACTTTAATAACCAAATCAACTTAAATAAGTTTAAAATTTTTACAGTGAGTTGAAATGATTTTTATGAACAATGTGAAATTGATTTTGTCACTTTTTTTACTTACATTTAATTTAAATAATTTAATACAAGGTAAAAATATTTAATTAATAACAAAAAGATAGAAAATTATTCAAATCATTACATTATTTTTCCTAAGCTCCTCTGACCACAATAAACCTAAAAAAAAATTGATCCCATAATTTTCTGAGGGATAGTTTAATTTATATAATTAAATAAAACAAAAAGAGCCACTCAGGCTTGAAAATTAGGGTTAGAAGCCCAGAGGTGTTCTCTGACTTTGGAAAAATCATAGAATATGCCCTCTATCATGAGAAACTAACCCTAAAAATTTCAAGTCATAGTGGTTATTATTTAATCATAATGAATTAAAATATCTCAGAGTATTTAATTAATTTAAAATCATTTGCATGGCAAATATTTTTAATTTTTAAACCATATTATTTTCCTCTATTCACTGAGCAAGAGGATATTTTTCTTTTATTTTTATGATTTTTCTTGAGAAAGATATGGATTTTTGAAGAACAGACATTAAAAATAATTCAGAAAATCCATATTTTTCTACTCAAACACGCGGCGCCACCTCTTCCTACAACGGCTCTGAACTCACACACGATGCTCCACCATTTGACGCCACCATCCACCTCAGCTGCCATGAGGCCCGCCTTTTCACACCAATGGTTGGTCCGGCTTGATCTCCTCCGTTTATGAAATAAACGCGTGATCGGATGGCTCCCTGTTATCATCCTCAAATGACCTAACCCAAAAACCGTTCACACCAAAATCTTAAAATCTTCACCTAGACTCAACCAAATTGCATGGGATATGTTTCTAAACCTTCATCTACTCAAGACTAACATGTTTATACGGTTTATAAAGCATGAAATCAAGTCATTACACATGGAGAATCAAAATAAGCTCGGGCAAGGGTTAGAGCTCAATACCTTTGTCTGAGAGGGGAGGCCTCAATCAGATGGTTGTGGTAGCTTTGATTGGGTCTAACGAACCTCCAGATGAACTCTCAAGACCTAGTGAATTGTCTAGCTATGATTTCGATCAAACTCAATTTCAGGTGTTGGTCTAGAGCTAAGTTAGGGGCTGTTTGAGAGGGGGATTTTGCGGGGGATCAACTCCTCTCACTGTGGGGATGGTGTGTGCTCAATTAATTAGATTTTGGTTCACTGTGGGGCTGTGGAGAAATGTGTTCTAGTTTCTGCCTGATTTTTCACTCAAAATTGAACTCTCACAGGAGAAAACAGAGAAGGAAAATGGTTCGCTTGAGCTGAGGAAGGCTTGGAGAGTCACTGGTGAGATTTTGGCAGAGTTTCCCCAAGGATCTTGGTTAGCTTTTTTTTTGCCATGGAGAAGGTGGTTTAAATAAAGGGTCTTAGGGTGGAGCTCAGGACTTCAATTTGGGTTCAATTAAGGGCTTATGTGCAAGGCTTCAAAATGTCAAATACCAATAACAGTTGGACACATTGGATGGGTGAAATTGGGTTTGAGTTAAGGCATAAGGGCTCTTGATTTTGGTGTTTTCAGGCCACTAGGCCGACTGACAGGGCTAGGGATGGTGGCCAGATAAGTTAGGTGAGCCAGGGGGAGGGTTAATTATGATTAACCACTAATAGTTTGTCATGATGGTGGAGATATTTTAGCTTAGACCCAAAAATGGGATGAGATCCCTTAATTTAGGGAACCAATGGTCCATAGTCTACCATGGCTGGTCTAGGTAGATCTAGATTGGTCACTAGAGTGTGCTTGGTGGCTGTGGTGTCATTAATTTGGTCACTTAGGCATGGATAAGTCAATTTTGCTGAAGGGTTCAATTTTGGGTCAAATTGTTTTGAGGTTGGGTTTGGGTTGGGTTAGTCATGATATTGGACTCAATTGATTGATCAATTTGGTGTGGATGATTGTCACAAAGAATTTAGAAAATATTTGGAGTGATTTTGAGTTGATTTGGTGGGTCAATTGAAGAAATTTGGACAATTGATGAATTTGGGTATGTTGGGCTAGACTTGGGCTAGAGTTTGGTTAAGTCCAAATTGATGGTTGAAAATGGTCTAGGGAAATGTCATGAAGAGTTCTCAACATTAATTGGGTGTCAATTTTGGGGTTTGGGCATTCAATTATGTGACATTTAAAGACAACCAAATTGGGGCAAATTGGGGGTTTTGGTCCAAGTTGATTTTAGGTGAAATTGAGGCTTGACCAAGGACAATTANATATTATGGTAAAATAACACTACAATATTAATACCACTACAATATTACCAATAACAATTAAAATAGTATTAATCGTAGAATCCGGATGTAATAATTACTTCATAAATGGACGCATTTAAATGAATCCATATTTGGCGCCTCCTCAGTCTCGGTATACTCCAAGCTTACAAGTTACACAAATTTATGCCCGAAGTTCCACGAGCACTTGCCCCGTGGTAAGTGGGTCCAACTATAACACACTACACTGGTTGGGTACTTTTTTAGTTGAGTGGGACCCACTTGCCACATGACACACTCCCACTGGACTCTGGATGCAAATTTTACGTCCCGAGTTCTTATGTAATAATTTTTTCAATTTTTTAATCTTAAAACCAAGCCTCCACTATGAGATTTTTATCTTTTTTTTTNGGTGTTGCTCCCCTTATTGTTGGTAACTTGCTTTAAGCTCACCACATATATGAGGATGTTGAATGCAGATTTGTCTAAGGAGGCATGCCCAAGAATGAGAGCAGATGGGACCATGAGGGAGAGGTAAAGTGAGACAGAGAGGGAGAACCTGAAGAAAATCTCACACATAAACTTGTCCCGTAGTGGTGAATTGGGGTATTGTTGGGCTCTGTAAGTCATTTAAGATCTTGTAAGTATCGGTTACAAGAGAGAAGGGGAGAGAGGTCTCCCTATAATAAATGGGTATAAAGAAGAAGAACAAATGCCCAAAGGCAAAAGATTCCAACTATATGCAATGACCCCCCTATTTATAGAAGATAGAGGGTCAACAGTTAAAAATTACATGCTTGCCCCTTCCTTAATAGGAGTGTTACAGTGTATTGTTGTCATTTGGTGTGTATTTTCTTTTCAATACCTAATTTTGTGACATTTTCATATGGACGTCGATACGCCTTCACTCTGGGAGTCGTCCGAATTTTGGTTCTGAAATCGATCGGCTTTCGATCTGTGAAGTCGGTCGGCTTAGAATGTGGTAGCCGATTGGGCTTAGGGTGGTCGGTCTGCCTGTCTAATTATTATTCCTTAGTGATCTATGAGATCCTTAGGGGAGTTGTTGAGAGAGCTTCAGAGCTTCGGGTCGATACTTGTGGGATTTCTAGGGGTTGTTAGACGTTTGGTCGTTGGTGTGGATGCCTATCTGTAGTTGGCCCAAGTGGCTATTTGGTCATCAGGTTGACCATCAGTTGATTCGCAGTCCTTCATTCTGTCTCCAACCCATCGGTCAGCTTGCTGTCAGTCGGTTGTGATTTTAGAACGGTCGGCTTCATGGGTACTCTTTCAATCAAGAGGATCTCAGTTATCTTTTTTAATCTGTTGGTTTATGTTGTGGTTCGTGCACACAATTTTTCCGGATACAATATGATATATTTGTTTTTAAGGGCACTAATTCATAAACATCACTTCAAACTTCAATCCATCACGTGGTGACAGGTAGCCAAACATGACAAGATATCTCAACTTACTCTAATCACGAGCATGTATTCTCTAACAGCATATAATTAAAAGATCGTCTATATAAAATTTAGAAAGTATTCTTTTTCTCAGTTAACAACACCTCTAAAGATTTCAATTATAAATAACAAGTATATTATTTGAACCCTTCTACGTTACCACGTACCAAAACACTGGTATGTGGTAACGTAGAAGGGTTCAAATAATTAATCAATTTTTGCATCAAAAAAAAAATCTAAATTCAATAAAAATTAAAATAAATCTGTCGTTGGGTGTTCAATCACTATCTTATAATCAGCACGTTAAATCCTTTACCCCCAATAATTGCTTAATTTATTAGCAATTAGGTGAGAGAACAAAACTTTTGTGGGGAGCGACTTGTGTATCAGTGCAGCTTGGGGGACCGTCCGCGAATCTCCTCACCACCAAATGAATGCAACATCCACAATATATATATATACATACATGCATAAATATATACATACATAAATATATATATATATATATGTATATATATATATATATATATATAATAAGAAAATTATTTGGCATAGACTCAAATATCGACGCTAGGCCTTATGATAAGAGTCTGCGCTGCGTGTCTAAATATTCAAGAATCTAGCGTCACTACGGATCAAATCCGTGACCTGAGGGACTTTTATTGAATATATATATGCACAATATATGTTTGCCTCTTTCAATTATTTCATATTTGGCAAATTCGTGTATGTTAAAAACGCTTTTATGTTACATGAATATCATATATTATCTGCTAACATATGAAACTTTTTCTGTATCAAAACGGTTATATAAAATACCCAAGTAATGAAAAATTAGCTAACTAGTAATTCAAAGAATTATTTGGATAGAGCCGTTGATAAACAACGTATTAGATATTTAAAATTTTCACTCTGTGCGTGAAATCAACGACTCTTTTCCGCAGCAAAGGTTGGGCAGCATAGCATTTTTATTAGGGTATGCCCGAATCATTGCCCATCAACCTAAACCCCCAAATCGTTTCTACGTATAAATCAAACGAAGACTCCTTCAATCTCCCACAACGCACATCCCAATGTCTGCTTCTCATATCCTCGTTTCCCTTCTTATCATCTCCGGCGTTCTTCTTGCGGAGTCGAAAACACACCCGGNCGTTCTTCTTGCGGAGTCCAAAACCCACCCGGTGGCTCCAGGCCCCGCCGCCGGTCCGCTCAACCTCACAGCCGTCCTGGCAAAGAGCGGCCAATACACAACACTCCTGCGTCTGCTCAAGGAAACCCAGGTCGGCGTGCAGATTCAGAGCCAGCTGAACAATTCGTACAATGGGCTCACCCTGTTTGCTCCTACGGACAATGCCTTCTCTTCTCTTAAAGCTGGTACTCTCAATGGCCTGGACAACCAGGAGCAGGTTTCTTTGGTGCTCTACCACGTTCTCCCACGGTAATTTCATTTCGATTTAGGTTGGTCTTTGTTCGTGCAATATGAGAAATTATTGCATACGGTCCGAACGATCAGGATATATTTCAATTTTTTTTCTAAAAAAAAATTTTAAGTGGGGCCCACCGAAATACATCCTGTTCGTAGATCACCTGATTTACGGTCAGGATCGGGCACCGCATACAAGGTGCATGCGGTGTCCGTCCGTATGAAATAATTTTTCTCTATTTTGGGATGGATTATGGTCTGGTTAGATCTGATCGGATTGACTAATTTTGGTTTTTTTTTTTTTTTTGGTTTAATCTTGTTCAATGAATGTTTCATTGTCAAGCTAACTGATGATATTTAAAGTCTTAATTTATCATATAATAAATACATAAATAAATTATAGGTAGGGCATTGTGTGCCCAGCACAACCATTCCATCTCACGCTCTTGCGCATTGTTATGCCCATGCTCATGTCAAAAAAGAGATATTATTACATCTGGATGAGTTGCGTCTGGATTAGGTACGGATGGTAGCATTTTAAGTGGTGTTGGTGGTATTGTGATGATATTATGATAAAATAACACTACAATACTAATATCACTACAATATTGCCAATAACAATTAAAACCGTATCAATCGTACCTATAGAATCCGGATGTAATAATTACTTCATAAATGGACGCATTTAAGTGAATCCATATTTGGCGCCTCCTCAGTCTCGGCATATCCACAAATGTGCTTGTTCCTGCATGCAGGTAGTATATAATTCCAGCTTACATTCAAGTCATATTTGGTTGGTTTGTGGGCTTATTCATTTAAATGTAAAATCAATCATAATAGAATACGATTGAACCTTGAAATTTTTTTTTTTCATTTATTTATTTTTTTTTTTTAGTTTGTGGGTGAAATCACAAGGTTTGATCACTAATTGTAAGATGATCGTTTGATTTGGTATAGTTAAAAACAATCTAACCAATTTTTTAACATTTTATTGTCGTTTTGCTTACTGAAGGAAATTCTACGAACTAAAATTACCATATATTACTATTCTTATTTCCCTTTATGCAGGTAACAAAAGAAAAACGGTCTAAGCTTCGGTTTTAAATGCATTAACTTAAAACAACGCTTTTGTACTCGAAGCTTACGAGTTACAACTCAATTTTTATAGTGATTATTGCATCAGGATACCAGACACAAATTTATGCCCGGAGTCCTGTGAGCACTTGCCTCGTGGCAAGTGGGTCCAACTATAATACACTGGTTGGGTACATTTTTAGATGAGGGGGACCCACTTTCCGCATGACACACTCCCACTGAACTCCGGATTCAAATTTTACGTCCCGAGTTCGGATGTAATAATTTTTCTAATTTTTAACTCTTGAAACCAAGCCTCCACTATGAGATTTTTATCTTTTTTTTATTATTTTTAATTTTCTTCTCTTTATTATGTATCAGCAAAAATGTGGCATATTAACTCAGCCTTTTTTGATATGAATTCAAAAGAGAATGTGATGTGTTCTAACGAGGGAGCAATCTAGTAATGAATCTGAATATTTTTTATATTAAGATATTGGAGAATAAAGTGAAATATGTTTTCTCGCAATTAACAAAATAAAATGATCAGAACACTGGTTACAGGTTTTATAGCCCATCTATGTTGGTGTCATCTAGCGATCTAGTGAACACCCAGGCCTCCGGAAGCGATGGTGCCTACACATTAAACGTTACCGGAACGAGCNAATCCATATTTGGCGCCTCCTCAGTCTCGGTATACTCCAAGCTTACAAGTTACACAAATTTATGCCCGAAGTACCACGAGCACTTGCCCCGTGGTAAGTGGGTCCAACTATAACACACTACATTGGTTGGGTACTTTTTTAGTTGAGTGGGACCCACTTGCCACATGACACACTCCCACTGGACTCCGGATGCAAATTTTACGTCCCGAGTTCTTATGTAATAATTTTTCCAATTTTTAACTCTTAAAACCAAGCCTCTACTATGAGATTTTTATCTTTTTTTTAATTATTTTTGATTTTCTTCTCTTTATTATGTATCACCAAAAATGTGGCATATTAACTCAGCCTTTTTGTGACATAAATTCAAAAGAAAATGTGATATGTTCTAACGAGGGAGCAATCTGGTAATGAATCTGAATATTTTTGATATTAACATATTAGAGAACAAAGTGAAATATGTTTTCTTGCAANAAGAAAATGTGATATGTTCTAACGAGGGAGCAATCTGGTAATGAATCTGAATATTTTTGATATTAACATATTGGAGAATAAAGTGAAATATGTTTTCTCGCAGTTAAGAAAATAAAATGATTAGAACACTGGTTACAGGTTTTATAGCCCATCTATGTTGGTATCATCTAGCGATCTAGTGAACACCCAGGCCTCCGGAAGCGATGGTGTCTACACATTAAACGTCACCGGAACAAGTAATCAGGTGAACGTTTCAACTGGAGTGGACCAAGCCGTGATCAGCAGTAGTCTCTACTCAGAATTCCCTTTAGCCATTTACTCTGTAGATAAAGTCTTGCTTCCATATCAGCTCTTCGGGCCGAAGCCGCCTGAAGCGGCGCCGACACCGGCACCAGACGTAGCGCCGAAGAAGAAGCAGAGGAAGGCGGCCGCAGCACCGGCAGCCGACATTGATATAAAGGCATCGGTGGCAGGGTTTGTAGGGAGGAAGGTGGAGTGGGGTGTGGCAATTGGGGTTGTGTTATTTTGTGTGTTGGTAGTTTGATGTGAGGATTGAGGGAGTGGTTTTGTTGTATGAGATTGAGATTATTTGTTTGTTGGTTGATTTGAAACTACAACACTTAATGGCCAAATTTGGTTACTTTAAATTTGAAATTATGTTTTGAAAGCATTGGGTTTAAGAGATTTAGCCATTTGCTGAAATTAATTGAGATATTATGTTACAGTTTGAGCTTCACAAAGGTGTGCATAACCCTTCTTTATATGATGTATTTATTTTTTGCTTGGTAATAAAGNGATATAAAGGCATCGGTGGCAGGGTTTGTAGGGAGGAAGGTGGAGTGGGGTGTGGCAGTTGGGGTTGTGTTGTTTTGTGTGTTGGTAGTCTGATGTGAGGATTGAGGGAGTGGTTTTGGTGTATGAGATTGAGATTATTTGTTTGTTGGTTGATTTGAAACTACAACACTTTTGGCCAAATTTGGTTACTTTAAATTTGAAATTATGTTTTGAAAGCATTGGGTTTAAGAGATTTAGCCATTTGCTGAAATTAATTGAGATATTATGTTACAGTTTGAGCTTCACAAAGGTGTGCATAACCCTTCTTCATATGATGTATTTATTTTTTTGCATGGTCATAATGAAACGGAAAAAAAAAAAAACATTTTTTGTAAATCTACTTAATAAATAGCAACATTTAAACTAGGCCTAAATAAAAAATCAAGATGGAATTTCTTTTAAAATTTAATTTTGGAATTCTTCATTATCTTGTATTTCAAATTAAATTTTAATCATATATATATATATATATGATTAACTCAATACTACTAAATGAGGGATTTCATTAACTCTATGATATATTGCATGAAATCCGCAACAGATTTTTCTTCTAAAGAAAAAGATTATTAATATAAAGTGTATGGGTGGGTCGTCAAGTATGGGCTATCTAGATTCATGGACTTTTCATGCTTATGGTGAGAAGCAAATGCCTTTAAATTCGGTTTCTAGTAGCACTGTAGATAGCATATATATATATCAGATTGGTCAAAGGCTGTTGTACGAGCCTCCTGACCAATCTCATTTGTCTAAAAATTTCATTTCCGCACATAGGCGGGATCGAATCCGTGACACCAAGGGCCTTACAAACTCTGCCAACCAATGAATCAAGGCATGCGTCAAATATATATATATATATATATAATATTAGACCTTTAACCTTATGTGATAATTTTAAATAGAACATGGGAATAGTACACTGCCAAAACATAAGGTGGGAAAAAAAATCCAAACATTGGAGGTTTCCCAATAGGGCTGTCAAAACGGCTCGTTGTTCACGAACAGCTCGTGTTCGGCTCGTTAAGAAGCTCGTGTTCGGCTCGTTCGCTAAGTTAATGAGCCGAACACGAATAACACAAACCAATATTTGTTAGTTCTTGTTCGGCTCGTTTTGACTCGAAATACTACTAATCAATTGTATATATATCTTTGATGAGTAGTATTTTTTAAAAATTTAATTGACTACAGGGCTACAAAAATTTATATTCCTTTTAAAGTATTAATGAAGAAAATAGAATAAAAACTATTAAATTAGATTCAAATGATGTTTAAATCTTGCCTCAATCCTTAACATCTTATGACTACGTGATTAAGGATGGAAAAAAATGACTCTTTGTTCATGAACTCGACTCGCTAAGCAAACGAGCCGAACACGAACACACTTTTTGAGCTCGAAATATAAACGAGCAAAACACGAACTGGGCCTGGGCTGGCTCGCGTTCGGCTCGTTTACACCCTATTTCCCGATTGCCAAAATTATTTTTAGAATAACAAAAATTTTGAAGTAAAAAACCTTACAAAGTATTCTATTACCATCATGCATCTTGTTTCTTTCAATCAACATTTAAAAGTATATATTGATTGGGACTTATGTCTAAACCATCATAAATTTAATTTGAAATACAAGATAATGAAGAATTCCAAAATTAAATTTTAAAAGAAATTCCATCTTGATTTTTTATTTAGGCCTAGTTTAAATGTTGCTATTTATTAAGTAGAATTACAAAATATGTTTTTTTTTTGTTCTTTTCTTTATTACCAAGCAAAAAATAAATACATCATATGAAGAAGGGTTATTGGCTTTGAGGTGCTTGCTAGATTGGTAGCATTAACTCTATGATATATATCATAAAGTAGCCAAACATTATCCCTTTTGTCTAGAACATCAAACCAGTGGCTAGATGAATATTGTTGATGCTAGACATCTAATCCTAATGTCATGAAAATCTAGGTCAAAGTATGGCCTCGCCATAAGAGAGAGAATATGGAGATTTTTTATGGAACTTTAGAAGAGCTTCAAATTGGTCAAGTTTGATATTTTTAGCTTAATTTAATTCTAATATAAGTTTTTTGAGTTAATTTGAGTTCATTTGGATGGCAAAATCGTAATAATCATCCAAATTATCATGAGTTAGATGGACCCCAAAATAAAGTTCGATTTGGGCACGAAGGGGCTCATTTGAAAAGTTTTGATGATTCATATGCATTCTTAAAGTCTATTTTGTTAAACAATACTTTGATGAAAAAATTTATGGAGGACTAATTCTCATGCATGAAAGGTCTATTGCCATGCAAAATTTCATGTGAAATATTATCTCATAGTCATGAAAACTTATTGCATGTTATTCAAACATCAATAATGAACAAAATATTATTTATAGCATGAAATTATAGGCACTACAATGATCTATTGAGAAAATGATAATTATAGGGCATAAATATGATAATTTTAGAATATTCCCTCATCGGGTGTGTTTTGATCTAATTTTTGGATTTGATTGAAGTTAATTATGCTTAATTTCTATCTAAATGAATTAATTATTGTTTATCTTAATATTTGAAGTGAATGATAAATTGCTAAAAAATGAGTTCAACAAAAATATTTTTATTTTATAATAATTCATTTTATTTTTAGAATGCTCTACTTAATTCACTTGGCTCATAGTGTTATTTCTTTATAAAATTGAATTTTTTTTATTTAATTATGAATTTCAAATGTTCTAAGATTTTAAATTAATTATTTTGATAGTTTAAACGAATGACACAATCAACACAACTAACTATAGAGTTCTTTATGTGTGGCGGCGTCTGATTGGATTGTCATTCATTGACAGTGCATTAGAAGATAGAAAAGTGCTTTATCCAAATAGATCTATGTCGTATGTTTCCAAAATGCAAAAATAGATGGTAATCATTCATCTCCATATAGATAGGGATTCATAATCGTCAATCAGAACACCCTCGATCTAAGCAATCAAAAACTCAAATTAGGAAATCTACACAGTAAAGAGGATTATGGACACCAAAGGAACATACCATATTGATGGATCGACCCAAGTTTTTCATCCTATTCATAAAAGATCAATATAGAGAGACCAAAAGCTAAGTTCAATGTATGCCATTCAATGCCAAGGCAATCAAAGTAATTATTAGGTCTTGAACCTTCATCTAATTTCGTGAACAAGCTTGTACGCTCAATAGCAACTTCCAATGTCTCGAAGTAAGAATTCAATCAAAGTCATAAAACGACTCAAATGTATCGTTATTCTAGAGAAAGAAACCCACTGAGAAATGATAAGAGGAGTGATTTTTTTAAGTTCAATTATAGATTTCAGAAGCCTAACAAGAAGAAATGGATAATGAGAATGAGGTAATTCTCTTATCGTATATCAACAACGATCTCAATTTTAGGAGTAATGATGGAGGATGCGGGGCTTCAGGTTGCTTGGGATTTCTTAGGTAATGTTTTCTTGATTTTCTTCGGGTTTCTCTTTGCTCTGATAGGGGAATTGTGCTAGTAGAGGGTGCGAAATACTTAAGCCATTCCCTCTTATTTAGTTAGGTGCTGACATAGGAATGAGGCACTGCCTCAGGGGGTTAGGAGGTCACCAATGAGAGGTTCCAAATGTAATTTGATTAAAAGTGGGAGATCGAGGCTAGCCTATGCGGTTAGAATGGGTTCGCAGGTTATGGCCTTTGGGCTGGGTTTGATTCATTTGTCTAGGGTCCTAGTTCAAGCTGAGCTAGCTCAAGCCACTTGGAAGTTTAGGTTGGATCCTAGGCAATGATTTGCAATCGGGAATGTTTGAGACTTCTAATTGATGCTTTTATATTCCAAGTTTGAAATGTAATTAAATTATTGTATTTTATAAGATTTCAAGTGAGCATGTTAGGTTTAATTTAATAAATGTTGAAATGAGATGTTAACTTGTAGCTTGAGGAAATCAGGCAAAGTTTAGTTTGCGCTATTCTATATGGAATGAATTAATCCACGAAATTATGCTTGCAAAAGAACCACCCAAAGATAGATGGATACAAGTGAATTTCAATGTTTTATTTGAATTGGATCTAATTGAATTATTTTGGTATAGTTTAATTTTAAAATTAACATTTTAGACTTAGATTTGAGTTTTAGGTTATGTTTAGATTTCAAGTTTTAATTTATGTATTGCATTAAGTTTTATGTACTTTGTAGTTTATGTTTAGTTTAACTTAAATTTTGTGTTTTTTTTTTAATCTTTTCTCAAATTATCTTAGTATTAAAATCACATCCAAGTATACAAATAAAATATATGTTTTATTCTAAATATATTAATATTTAATTTTGAGATTATATCATATAAGTAGATAAAAAATTTATGTGTTAAATGCATTTATAGTATGTTTGTGAATGTTACTTCAAAGTAATAAAAGTACATTAAAATAATTTTAAGTTTCTCAAAAATAATTTTTATTTATTTATCAAATCAAAATAATAATAACAATAAAATATTAATCAAATATTATTTTAGACTGAACGATGCAAATTAAGATTTTAGACTTTTTTCTAACCAATTTGCCATGCATTCAAGCATAACAAATATGTTTTCTATTT
Source organism: Phalaenopsis hybrid cultivar (assembly GCA_002079205.1). Lineage (NCBI taxonomy): Eukaryota > Viridiplantae > Streptophyta > Magnoliopsida > Asparagales > Orchidaceae > Phalaenopsis > Phalaenopsis hybrid cultivar. The sequence continues at coordinate 141,812 of JXCR01147481.1, read as the reverse complement.
GAATATAGAAATTAATGTTGAATAAACTCCTCGTATTATATTTGCTTACTTTAAATTGAAATTAATGTTTATATTTTTTTTCTTAGGTATTATTTTAAACATAGATTTAAATGTAGTTTTAGGATTTTGTTCGTGTTTGTTAAGTTTAAAGTTTGGCTTGATTAGGTTTGAAACTTGTCCAGTTTAGGTTGGTTTATTTTAAGTTCCATTTAATTTTGGGTTTAATTATTTTTTTAATTTGCATTTAAGATTTAAATTTTGATTGATTAAGAGTTTAAACTTTGATTTATTTATTATTTATTTGTTTAGTTTGTTTTAAATCAAAATGAGTTTAGTTTAATTTTAAGCCTGTTTTGATTAAAATGGGTTTAGTTTGATTTTAAGGATCAAGTTTTAAACTTTAATTGGGGTGGTCCATCTTGATTTATTTTAATTTTTAATGAGTTCAAAGGACCAAATTGAATAATATAAGCCCAGGGTTGACTCGAGCATGATTTTGAGTGAGCTTGGAACCAATCAAGCTCATTTTGCACCATAGCATTTAGCCAGGGAGATTTTGTTTGTTTGTTGGGCTCCACTAGATCTCTATCAGATAATTAAGTCAAAAGGTTGGACTAACCACTCTAGTTCACATGGTGAGCCAAGGTATTTAAGGACATCCAAGGCCTTAGGTTAGGCTCCTAAGTTCAAAACCTCAAAGATTCAAAGAGTTACCTAAAAGACATGCCAAAACTTAAAATGCACTCAACCCCCAATTTTTAAAAACATGATAAATAATCAACTCAACATTAAATGCTATGTGTTAAGGATCAAACAAGGTACATTTCAAATCAGAGCGATTAAGGATATGGTTTTTATTCTACAATCGGTCCAGCCATCAGTTAGTCCTCAATCGTCACTAAAGAATTATTCGAGCTAGACTCAAAGAAAGGGTTGAGAAGAGAGATATAGCCTCGTAAAAATGAGTTCAACAGTATCAAATTCAAACCACCTTCTACTCAAGTCCCACCAATGAACTTACTTTTAGATATGGACAAAATATTAGCAAAATTTTAAATTAAAAAAATATTTCAACACTTAGAATTAATTCCTTTTTTCTCTCTATATCTAGCTTAATAATTTGATCCTTTTTTATTGTTTAGCCTTTTTCAAGGTTACCACTCTTTGTTTAGAATTTCAAGGCTTTTTGGAATATTTCCTTTCTTTGGATGAAGAATGAAGCAATTCCCTTTGGTATGCCAATGCAGATTATAACCAGAACAAAATGAAAGAGTATTATCAAAAACAATATTTCAAAAGTATCTAAGATATCAAATTTCAATATCAAAACAATCTAGGTATCCATTTCAACAATCCCTAATGCAGTAGAAGTTCTCATAAGGTTGAAATAGATGAATCAACTTAAAAAAAAACTAGCAAAAATAAAACCTAAAGAATATGATGCATCATGATTTATGAAGTACAATTCAAAATTGGAAAAGAAATCCAAACCGCCATAATTTGTAACTCAAAATTAGCATCAAAATTAGCAATCTACTTATGAAGCCTCATCAAGAACACATTAATCTTTAAGATTAAGAAGATGAATAAGTATATGACTTATCCAACAGACCAAAACAAATGCCTCAAAAAATTTCATGTCATTAAATAATTCCTTCAACAAAACTAGCCAACCATAAGCATATTTTCCAACCAATGCAATTTAGAAGGTCTATCCATAGCCCTAATTTCATCATTTTGAACAAAAGATTGAAACNATTCCTTCAACAAAACTAGCCAACCATAAGCATATTTTCCAACCAATGCAATTTAGAAGGTCTATCCATAGCTCTAATTTCATAATTTGAACAAAAAATTGAAATCTTGCTACTAAAAAAAGGTTGTTTCTTCCCAAAATCAAAAGCAAAAACAGAGAATGTACAAGATAAGGCATCCTTGATAGATTTTGGAGGAGCTTCATTGTCTATAGGTTTTTTTTTTCTAGATAGATGGTATTAAAAAGGAACAAAATCCTTCTTATCCCGAAGATTAGTCTCCAAACAAGCCATCAACTAAAATAAGCTAGCACCAAAGGCACTACAACAACCACCAAACGAAGAGGAACAGCAAAATTGAAAAAAGAAATATTGCAGAACTTTTAGAAGCAAACAAAAACAAAGAAAACAATATAAAGAAAACATATCACTACTATTAACTCAAAGAAAACAAGAATCATATTGCACTCTCTAAAACCACACTTCAACTGAACAATATATGTTTGCATGTGTTGATTGCGATCATAGGTGCATTTATTCTCTACCTTCATTTGATTTTTTGAAGTCATAATATTGATAAAACTATTTGGTCAAATTTTAATAAAACTCATCTTAACTACGACGAGGCAGTACAAATGCATATGTTTCTCGCATTCTGGGAGACAGCAACGCAGTCACTTCATAGAGAGCTAGAAGCCCATATTTGACTAGTCTTATTTTGTTGTAATTCCTACATCATTGACCTAAATTTTCTGTCATTAATATGGGATTGTTACGAGAACAATGTACAAGCTTGAAAAGACATAAATTTTGAAGAACTCTAGAGTCCATTCTCCATCCTATTCTTAAATTTTCTCTAGGTGTATTTATATCAAAAGTCTGAATTGCCCCTTTCAGATAAAGGCTCCAAAAAGATTTATGAAATAATTAACTGCACAATCAAGTCTGGATTCCCCCTCTTCAAAATGTAAGCTTTATAAACTCATCAATTAGTTAACAATATAACTTCAAATAAAATTTAATTTAAGCTACTAATAAAACTCAAATTTGTCCTATTTTTTAAAATCTTATTTAATAATCTTTACAAGCAAACAAGTTAAGCCCTAATGATTCGTTTAGCGCCATCGAGCCAATGAACTGTGACTATCAAGCCCAGAAGAAATCTCTTGCGCCCACCACATCCTAAAAGAGATTTCACCCACAGTGCTATTTCTGCTTATCTTCATCATCTCTTCCGTGACTTTCTGAATCTCCTCAAGTTCTCGTCTTTCCATTGGAAACTCAAAAGTAGGCGAAGCATGATAAGAACTGCTTACTCCTCTTGGGCTTTGCAATGCCGGAGAAGCACTAGATGAAGCCAACAAGGCTCTGGGTTTCTGCAATGGATTCATGGGAGAAGAAATTGAAGATGGTTTCGCTAATGGAGATGAGGGAATACTTAAGATGGTTCCATTTGGTGAGAGGGTTCTCTTTGCCATTGCGTGCCAGTGCTTGAGACCAGCAACCACTTGGTCTGCTAATATAGTTTCCTTCATTGACGATCCCATCTATTTTTACAATAAAGTTAAATAATATTCATACGCAACCAAAATTTTTCCTTGAAAAAAAAAAGAAAATAAAATGTAGTGGATTACCTGACTAACTAAAGCATACAGAGGCAGGGTGACATAAGCACACATGAACTGAACAAGCAGGCTTATTGCAATGGAAATCGCCAAGTGTTGGGTTTTTCCATGGAGACATGTGGGGAACCCAAATGTGTACTGAATTGGGACATTTAAGTTGATTATAAATTTTTAAATAGAAATGAAACATTTAGTTGAGGGAAACTTTTTCAGTCAGAATAAGCTGAGAAGTTCTGTATTAAAATTGGACTACAATTTATTTTCAAGCACACTTATTTTTCTCATACAAAAAAGTAATAATGGAATACAATTACACTACTATAAGTAAGAGATAGGTAAATTGATAAATAGTCTTCAATTATAAATAATGAGAAATAAATATGAAAATTAGAAGAGTGGGTTACTATGTGATTTAACGGACAGATATAATAAAATTAAATTCATCCTATTATAAAATTTATCAAACTTTTGTGACTTATTTTTTCAGAGTTTGACATGGATGCATTCTATCGACACTTACCGTATCCCAAATGATAAAAGCGATTTGAAATGAATTCTGTAAGGAATGAAAACATATTATTACCTTGAAGTAGGAGATGGAAAAGAAAAACAAAATCCAGTAAATGAAGTAATTATGGTGAACATTACTCTAAATATATATATATCTAAGGAAAATAATTACCTCGATTAGGATAAATTGAATGGCATAAAGAAGCAATTGAGGTTTTCCAAACCAAAAGAGCTTATCATTGGGTTTAACGCTAACTTCTCCTGAAATGATTACCATATGCTTGCTGCCCGTCAAGCACATTTTTGTTATGATCGCTTCCAATTTGGCGCCTATGACCAACAGCACCTAAACATATAAGCATGTACTAATGTTAATTCTTTGTGAGATTTGTCGAGTTCAGAAGCTCATTTCCCGAAACTACCAAAAATATGTCCAGTTCAGAAATTCATTTCTCAAAACTACGAAACAATTAACATAATATTATTAGAATATATTTTTATGGCAGATATGTTAATATATATAAAAAAAATTTATCAAGAACACAAAAAAATATGTAGGTGACCAATTTTTGAATATTTATTTGTTTTTACTTCTATTTAAATATCCTATATTTTTTTTATAATTTTTATTTGAGCTCATGNCTACCAAAAATATGTCCAGTTCAGAAATTCATTTCTCAAAACTACGAAAAAATTAACACAATATTATTAGAATATATTTTTATGGCAGACATGTTAATATATTAAAAAAAATTTATCAAGAACACATAAGGATATGTAGGTGACCAATTTTTGAAAATTTATTTGTTTTTACTTCTATTTAAGTATCCCAAATTTTTTTTATAATTTTTATTTGAGCTCATTGTTCTTGTATAATTTTGTTTATTTAACTACGATGCCTTCTATACAGACAAGTTTTCATTTTCATGCAGAATTGAAATCAAAATGATCTCACATTTGGTGTTAATAATTGATTATGACAGTTTATTTAGGGGTAGTTTGAGACAAATTTTTTGGGGCAAAAATTGAAATCCGAAGCTCAATAAAGTAATAACAAAATAATATACAAACTAGGGAGGCTCAAAACACATACAAAAGCTATACAATTCAGAATACTTAAAAATAACAAGTTACAATATAAAACTAAAAAAAAGATGGCATATATAAACTCAAAAGGCAAAGTGTAAGAATATCACAGATGAATCATCAAAGGACAATAATTGAATATGACACCATGCATGGGCAAATAATGCAGAATACCAACGAAAGGGAATCGGCTTCGGTCATTGACAGNCTATACAATTCAGAAAACTTAAAAAATAACAAGTTACAATATAAAACTAAAAAAAAGATGGCATCTATAAACTCAAAAAGCAAAGTGTAAGAATATCACAGATGAATCATCAAAGGACAATAATTGAATACCACACCATGCATGGGCAAATAATGCACAATACCAACGAAAGGGAATCGGCTTCGGTCATTGACAAATACAATAACTAAATTAAATTTTAGAATGTTAAACATAGCAAATTATTATGAATGTCTGATTTAAAAACCACTGCATGTGAACTATGCACAATGACTTTTTGGGAACAAAACATCCTACAAAAGATGCATAAATATATATTAATTGTAAGGGAATAAATATAAAACAAGAAATGATTAGAAATTATAGTTTGTTAGTTTTGGATTGATCTTCTCTTTATTTTAACTTTTATTGGAGCTTCATGCTTTTATTTGAAATTGAGAAATCTTCCTTTTTACCGCCTCTTTATTTTAACCTTTATTGGAGCTTCATGCTTTTATTTGAAATTGAGAAATCTTTTCGGCATGGTAAAAACTTCCCAACGAAAGAAATATGTCATTAACTAATTATTATAAATGACATGAGAGTTTAGATCTAACTGTCAAATTCCTCATCTCGTCATGGTTCCCTTCCCATTCTTGTCCCTCACTCGTTCTTATCGTCCACTATCTAACCACTTATTCTCTCAGTTTACATTATTTAGCCTCAAAGCTCTTTGATTGATCCCTTTTCGGATGAAAATAAAAAGTGGACCGCCCCCATGGCATGTTTTCTGTTTCTTGCCAGCTCTGCCCAACATAAAGGATCACTACTCTTCGGCATTGCGTAGACCCAACTTATTGCATGCCTACTACACTATAGTCTACATCTATTAAATGTTATGCAAAAAAATGTGGAAGCGTAGAAATTCACAAAACATTTACATGGTTCGGCGTTAATAGCCAATGTCTACTGGGAGGGAGATTTCACTAGTACCGGATGAGAGAAAGAAAAAAAGACTAGGAGTTACAATTCACACTTCTCACCATTTACCCATAAGCCACTCATACGCCTTAGGTTCCTTTCTATAGAGAAAGATTAGGGTATACAAGTAAATAAAGCCAAAAGACCAAATTACCCCTAATTAAAATTAAAGTCATAAATAGAACTATCTTCACCTCATCTCTTAAGTAAATATAAGTGAGAGGTTACCAAATGAACACCAAACTCCAAATCAATTGCACCAAGATGACTGCCCACGTATCCCCCCTCCCGAAGAGATCAAGCCTCGCGTAGTTCTTCAAAATGCCTGACTGAGCAATCAGTCTTAAGCTCGGATGTTCACCAAACTCCTATAATAGTTGAACTTCTGGACTAATTGTACCTTTGCTAACATATCCATTGGATTCTCCTTCGTATCCATCTTCTTCAACAAAACCATATCTTCGTTAATCTAGTCCCGAACAAACTAGTATCTCACGTCAATGTGCTTGCTACGAGCATGATGAACAAAATTTCTGGGCAAAAATATCGCACTCTGACTGTCACAGAACACCGTCAGAGACTCTTGATTAACTTCAAAGTCATCCAATAAGCTTTACATCCATGTCACTTCCTTCTTCACCTTGTGACTGCCATACACTCGGCTTTCATAGACAAAGATATAGTAGATTGAAGAACCGACCTCCAACTAACCGGACCTTCTGCCAATGTGATTACACAGCCAGTCATAGATCTTCGTCTATCCATATCACTTCCATAGTCTGAGTCAGTGTAGCCTATAAACAAATCTGCAATAGAATGAATGTCTCTCAAACACCAAGCCAACATCAATTGTTTCCTTCAGATGCCTCAGAATACTCCTCACAGCCTGACAATGTTTCCTTCTTAGATCATGCATGAACTTGCTCATAACACTAACTGCTTCTGCAATTTCTAGTTTAATACGAACCATGAAATATAACAGACTACCCACTGCACTAGCATAAGGAACCCATTGCATATCTTTCATCTCCTGATCATCTTTAGGACACTGATCCTAAATTAACCGAAAGTGAGATGCAATGAGTAGACTCATCGTCTTGCTTGATTCATCAACCCTAAATTGCTTCAGCACCTTCGAACATAAACTCCTTGTGAAAGCCAAACCTTTTCAGCTGCCTTGTCCCTGAGAATCTTCATACCCAAAATTCTACGAGCTTCACCAAACTACTTCATATTGAAATGTTTGAAAAGTTGATTCTTAATCCTATCAACCTCAATCTGAGTAGCAAAAACAATCACATATCGCTAACATATAAAAGAAAGTAAATGAACTCACCGTTGGCCAACCTTTTGAAATAAGCACAATGATCATACTGGATCCTCGTGTACTCCTATCCCCTCAGAAACTGATTAAATTTTTTATACCACCACCGTGGTGACTAATTCAACTAATACAAATGCTCCATTTCCAGGCGGCTGCAACATGTAAATCTCCTTTTGTAATTTCATTTGTAGAAATACAGTTTTCACATCAATCTGTTCCAAGATCAAACCATACTATGCTACAAAAACTACGAGAACACATTAAGAGATTTTTTACAGCTGGGGAGAACACTTCGTCATAATCAATCCCTTCTCGTTGTGTCAAGCCTTTTGCCAATAATCTTACCTTATACCGCACATCAGCTCCTTGAGATCATTCCTTCTTTGCAAACACCCATTTGCATCTGATGGCTTTCCTTCCTTGAGGAAGCTTTACCAACCTCCAAGTACCATTCTTCTGAAGAGACTCCATCTCTTCATCTATTTTCTCTCTTCAAAGATCGCAGTCTTGGCTCTCCACCTCTTCTTCGTATATACAAGAAATTTTTGCCTCTATAGCTAAAAGTGCAAATGCAATAAGATCCCTCAACCAAGTTGGTTTTGGGACATGTGGCGCCTGGTCCTGCTCCTAGCAATAGATTTCTAAACAAGAATCTCATCCTCAACATCTTTTTCCATCTCCTCCTGAGCACTATCAACAGATATCTACTGAGCTATAGCTAAATCAGATATCTGAGTTGGAGCAGAGAAATTCTATGAAAAAAATGATGTTGCATCAAACTCCAACTTTTCCAACATATCTGTAGTCCTAGTGGAACTCTCCACCCGATTTGAGTCCTGATTTTTCAATAAGCTTGCCTCGTTGAATATAACATCCCTGCTAATGACAACCTTCCTTTTTGACTGATCATATAGCTTGAAGCCCTTGACTTCACGCCCGAATCCAATGAAGATGGTTGTTTTGCTCGCAATTCCATTTTATCATGTTGCATGTGGTAGTAAGTTGGAAACCTAAACTCTCACATGCTCATAATCTCTAGCAAGATGTCCTGACCACATATCCTTGGGGGTCTTCTTCCCAATAGCTGCACAAAACAGACGCTTCATCAAGTGACAGACGTACTCTATAACCTCAGTCCAATAGATTTTATCAAACCCAACATTTGATAACAAACGCCGAACAATCTCCACCAAAGTCATGTTCATAGTCTTTTCCATCACATTCTGTTGCGGTGTCTCTCAAACAATGAAGTGATGCTCTATCCCAACTCACTGACACTCTTGCAAGAATGCATCTGAAGTGCACTTGTTCCCATTATCTGATCTGATACACCGAATCTTTTTACTAATCCGAGTCTTAATCTACTTCTTCTAAGTTATGAAAATCTCCAACACTTTATTTTTGCGCTTCATGGTGTACACCAGAACATACATAGAGTAACCATCAATAAAAGTAATGTGGCTTGATCTAAAGGTAACATACATAGAGTAACCAGAACACTTTATTTTTGCACTTCTCACCATTCACCCAAAAGTCTCTCATAAGCCTTCACACTTCTCACCATTCACCCAAAAGTTTCTCATATACCTTAACTCCCTTTTCATAGAGGAAGATTAGGGCATACAAGTAAATAAAGCCAAAAAACTAAATTATCCCTAATTACAATAAAAGCCATAAATACAAATTTAGCTCGCCTCCATCCTAGTCTTCACTAATGATAGCTTCTTTACCATCAACATCCTTGACATCTATCAACAAACACAGTTATTGCTCATGTAACAACCTTGGTGCAGCTGGAACGACCGTCGGAACGATCGTCGGAACAACCAACCATCGCCGTCGAAACCACTGCAGTCCTCTGCTATTGTAGTCCCTTCTGTCGCACGCCTATTTCGTGTCCAAGCCGTCGCCTTGCCGCCAAATCTATCGACAAAAGCATGTTGGATAACCTGCTGCAAAAAAATCCTGCAACACGCACCAGATTTGCTGTTGTCGACGCTGAACCTTGCTCCGAGCATGAACCCGGATCTCTGATACTAATTGTTGTGTGAAAATAATGTGAAAGCAAAGAAATTCACACAACAACAATCAAATACAAATGATTTATGTAGTTCGACGTTAAGTTGATTCACCTTATTCAAAAGGGAGTGAAATTTCACTAGCACCGTATGCGAGAGAAAAAAACAAGGGGTTACAACTCACACTTCTCAGCATTCACCCATAAGTCTCTCATAAACCTTATGTCCCTTTTTATAGAGGAAGATTAGGACATACGAGTAAATAAAGCCAAAAGACTAAACTATCCTTAATTACAATAAAAACCATAAATACAACATTTAGCTCGCCTCCATCCTTGTCTTCACTAATGATGCTTCTTTAACATCACCATCCTTGAGATCTATCAGCAAACACAGCTCTTGCTCAGGTAGTAACCTTGCTTTCTGATGAGCACCCACCTCCTAATGCATATCTTTACTACAGGCAAGCATGCAATATTCACAATAGGTGATACGACACTTTTTCTCTGGTTGCATCTCAATTCTCTAATGATATATGATCGCTATTGTCTTACACATAGAGGGCTCGCCCACGCTCTTATAATATGTGCTTTTAATAACGGCAAAAAATCAAAACAATTCATAGAAAAATGCGGTCATTATCAACACATAGTTTATGTTTCGCAAAGAGAGTAACAAACAAAGGCAAAGGCATAACCACAATGAATTTTTTTAAAAGAGTTTTGATATATAAAATAAAAAAATATATATTTGTAGAAAAAAGAATGAGAACGGGTGAGTTGGATGTAGTTAAAACTATTATTGGTAAGTCAAATGATATTATATAGGGTCTATTTGGGGCATTTGTAGTTGTTTAAAGAAACAACTGTGAATTTGCTGAAGATGAAGCTACTATTCAAGAAGCTGTGGTTATTATTACAAATTTTTTTTTTTTTGAAATAGTCATACCGCAGTTTTCTAGCAGCCATTGCAGGTGACCTTGTATGATGGGAAAACGTAGTTTTTAGCTGCATTTTTTTGAGAACACAGGCAAAAAATAATTTTGCTAAACAGGAAAAAACTGCGGTGCGGCACCACACAACCGCCACATAGCCGACCTAAATACATCCATAGTTTGATTATGATAATGAACTTTAGCAATTTTTAGAAATTATAAAAATTATTTTATAGTATATTTGTCGGTAATGCATAGAAAATAGAAAGAAAACATCAGGCACAAGTGATTTGTCCCTTGGGTAAACTTACTTTTTCTACATGATATATTAGAGAAATCTAATAAAATGCATTTTAAAAAAATCATGACTATTAGGATTGATGTGTCATCAGCAAATTTTATGATCAGGCACGAATCTCGATTCATCGTTTATAAAAAATCTTCCAAATTCATATTCATGATCATCCAAGCTCCAATTTCATCAAATTTATCATCAAACTAAGCATCCCATTAAGATGAACCCAATGAATCTAGTCCAAATCGAATCGTTGATACACAATTTGAGGCTTTGCATTGTCAATTGACTGATAAAATGAATTCCAAATATGACATTTATATTTGAATCGAGTCTCAAATAGAGGAAACCAACAAGCTTAGGATAGCTCAATTACAATGTCATTAAGACACCAAAATCCTTAAAAAACTATATATGACTAAGATGGATCAGTACGAACTGTTTGATCAAGTGGTTAGGGAGGTTATACATCAAAAAACTAAAATGCCCTCCAAAAAAGCTATAAATAGGCCTCCTCTCTTTACTTGGAGGGGGGAAAAAGAAGAAAGAGACGTGAAATTCTAAATTCTGATCTGAAGAGAGAACCAAACGATTAATTATTAGCCTCCATAGGTGGCAACCACGGTTGATCACCAATCTCCATAGACACTGACCACCATCACCACAGACCCTGTCATCACGTGTGCCACCAATTACCGGTTGTCGGCAACCACTGCTTGCAACAATTGTAGTAAAACTGCAGTTGTTATTGAAATTTCTGAAATTTGTATTTTTTGAACTATATAAAAACAAGTGCAGCTTTAAGTGTAAGATTGTCATCTCAATTTCTCTAATATAAAAAAAGGGTGTATCCATATACTTACAAAGATATAGTTGATTATTTGGATTGAACTATAGACTATAATTTTTACCTTTGAGGGCATTTCCACGTAGAAATTTTGGTGTCTCCATTTATTATATTTTTTTATCTGTGTATGTATTGAATTTTTGTAAAAGACTAAGTTGAAAAATCACTACTCAACTATTATAATTTTATCAGCACGCAAAAATTTAGCACTGTTTGTGGGAAACAGAATCTTGTTTATAGAACTCTACACTTTTTCAATTGCTAACAAACATAATACATGAGCTTCTCGTTCTAATACTCATCATCCTAAGGCGCAGTCTTGAAGTTCGAGGTGTCAAGCCTCTGCTTCGTTTTGTAATGATACACATAAACCAACTAATAAAAGAATTTCCTTCGCACCACTTGATGTTCATAGACGAAGGATGGGGAAATCTTACAATGAGATACTCTGACTTTTATGTGAGAATCGATAACCGACAGTAGTACAAACTGGAGGGGTGCAATTACTAAAAAATTTGTTTAGAGGCACACAATTAACAGCTCCTCCACACATTAAAATTACTCTTCAAGAAGCTAACATCTTAGAAGCTGCTAGCTTTACACTTCAATTTTTTATAGCCAAGCCTAGGAAGAAACCTGTAACATGTGTGGAGAACTTAGCTTGATTTTATATAATCAGAGATGAATTACGACGTCTAGTGCAAGAAGACTTCTCGCTAAGGGATAAAAGTTATTTCTCTAATCAGTATAGTTATTAAGAAGCCTTCTCCTTTGGCTGAGATCATCCTTCAACTTCTCATTCAAATAGAAATTAAACGTCCATGTCTTGATTCTTATAATGAGATGTCCGACCCATATGAACATGTTTATCATTATAATACTAACACATACAAAAATCTTTTGACTTGCTCATTTGTCAAATTTTTCTTGCTATTCTAAAAGATCAAGCATGTAAGTGATTTTATTCACTCTCGGGGGCGCTTTCACGTCTTTGATGAGCTTACTAAATATTTTATAGAATATTTTATCACAAATAAAAGGATTGTCAAATACCCCACTTCTCCAAAATTTGTCAAAGTGGGGGAGAGTAATTGAAAATTTTTTTCTTAAGATTCTCGATTGAAGCTCAACAAATAACAAGAGTAGATCTAGAATGGCTAAGATGCATCTTCATGGAAGGATTACGTCCTGGACTCTTCTACTCATCCTTAATGTGAGAAACAACGCGCACATTTGCTGACCTCATCCATCATGTTGAAGCACAAATTAAAGCTAATGAAGCCATTACTACAAAAAAAAAATTATTTGAACCCCTCACAAGGCTTAAGAGTAACACTAGAAATATTGCTTAGGCATCTTAGTGAAACAAACACGAGCAACAAGGAAACCACAGTTTGCCCTCTTCATCACTGAAATGAGAATATCGTTTAGAGAAGGAATACACTCCGCTTAACAGATCACATGTTAACATTTTGGTTGAAATTGAAGATAAGAAAATCTTAAATGGCCACATTCATTAAATCATATTTTAGAGAATCAGGAGCAATATTGTCACTTCCATCGAATCTTGGCCATAACATCGAAGCATATTATTAGCATAAAGATGAGATCTAAAGGTTTATTCAACAATGGTAGTTAGGCTAAAAATAGAATTTCAAGCATGGAGTATGTATGTTGATTGTACAGATCTTTAAAAAACTTGTCCAAAAGACAGCTTTTCACTTCGCCAAATAGATTAATGGGTTGATGATATCTCTGAACATCAAATGCTAAAATTTTTGGATGCTTATTCTAGTTACAATTTCATAAAAATAAATTCATTGATGAGGTAGCCATTTCCTTCCATATAGATAAAGATTTGTACTGTTACAGAGTGATGCCCTTTAGGCTTAAAAAAATCAATGAAAGTTGTTTGTGTCTTATGAAAAAAGTCTTCAAAAACATTATGGGACTTACCATGAAGTTATAAATCAATAATATGTTGGTCAAGAGAAACCTCTCAACATATTATTAACATGGAAAAATATTTTTATCTTTTTTGGGGGTATGATATATGTCTCAACCCAACCAAATGTGTTTTTAGAGACACATCAAGCAAATTTATTAGGTTCTTGGAGACCTATCATAGAATCAAAGTGAATTCTGAGAAGATTATGGCACTCAAGGATATGACGCCACCTAAAAATATCAAAGAAGTGCAATGGTTAAACAAAGGATAGAAGCTCTATCTCCGTTTCTGGCATGATGGAGAGATAGATAGTTGCCCATTTCAAGATATCAAGGCAAAATACTAATTTTCAATGGATGGATGAATGGAAATCTGCTCTTTATCAGCTTAAAACATACTTAGTTTCACCGCCTCTATTATCAAAACCCGTGCAAGGCAAAACATTATATATTTATTTATAGGAGTCTCCAATATGCAATAAATCTAGTCCTGATTAGGGAGGAACAAATGGTTCAATGAACAACATGATATGTTAATAAATCTTTTCTGAAACAAAAAATTACCATTCATTGACAAAAAAACAACACTAGCACTAATATTATCGACATGAAAAGTACGTTTGTATTTTCAAGTTTAAAATTTCTACACAAATCTCCCTTTAAGAGCTGATTTGTAAAAAACAAAGGCATCTATGAGGTTAGAGAAGTAGTTAGCGGAGTTAGGGGATTTGACATCTGTTTTTTGCCAAGATCTGATATTAAGTCACAAGTACTTGCCAATTATGTGATTGAATGCATAATTTATATCCCTATCAAGCAACTTATTTCACCCTCAAAATCTTTCCAATAAATTTTATGTCAATGGATCCTCAGGGAGTTTCAAAGCTGGAACTAGGTTCTGTTTATTTCTTCTAAGCAAAGCATTTTAGAGTATGGGTTTCATCTGAAATTTTCTACAACAAAGAGCATCAATGAGTATGAATCCCTCATTATCGGGTTAGGGCTCATCATAAATTGTGAAGTTCAAACTATAGNCGCATATCTTTCATCTCCTGATCATCTTTAGGACACTGATCCTAACTCAACCGAAAGTGAGATGCAATGGGTCGACTCATCGTCTTGCTTGATTCATCAACCCCAAATTGCTTCAGCACCTTCGAATACTCCTCACAGTCTGACAATGTTTCCTTCCTAGATCATGCATGAACTTTCTCATAACACTAACTGCTTCTGCAATTTCTAGTTTAATACGAACCATTAAATACAACAGACCACCCACTGCACTAGCATAAGGAACCCATCGCATATCTTTCATCTCCAGATTATCTTTAGGACACTGATCCTAACTCAACCTAAAGTGAGATGCAATGGGTAGACTCATCGTCTTGCTTGATTCATCAACCCCAAATTGCTTCAGCACCTTCGAATACTCCTCACAGCCTGACAATGTTTCCTTTCTAGATCATGCATGAATTTTCTCATAACACTAACTGCTTCTGCAATTTCTAGTTTAATACGACCCATGAAATACAACAGACTACCCACTGCACTAGCATAAGGAACCCATCGCATATCTTTCATCTCCTGATCATCTTTAGGACACTGATCCTAACTCAACCGAAAGTGAGATGCAATGGGTAAACTCATCGTCTTGCTTGATTCATCAACCCTAAATTGCTTCAGCACCTTCGAACATAAACTCCTTCTGAAAGCCAAACCTTTTCAGCTGCCTTGTCCCTGAGAATCTTCATACGAGCTTCACCAAATTACTTCATATTGAAATGTTTGGAAAGTTGATTCTTCATCCTATCAACCTCAATCTGAGTAACAAAAACAAGCACATATTGCTAACATATAAAAGCAAGTAAATGAACTCACCGTTGCCCAACTTTTTGAAATAAGCACAACGATCATACTAGCTCCTCGTGTATTCCTATCCCCTCAAAAACTGATTAAATTTTTTATACCACCACTGTGGTGACTAATTCAACTAATACAAAGACTTGTCCAGTTTGCAAAGCAAGTCTTTTAATGCTCGATTTCCAGGCGATTGCAACATGTAAATCTTATTTTGTAATTTCATTTGTAGAAATACAGTTTTCACATCAATCTGTTCCAAAATCAAACCATACTATGCTACAAAAACTATGAGACCACAAATTAAGATATTTTTAACCGTTGGGGAGAACACGTCGTCATAATCAATCCCTTCTCGTTGCATCAAGCCTTTTGCCAATAATCTTGCTTTGTACCGCACATCAGTTTCTTGAGATCATTCCTTCTTTGCAAACACCCATTTGCATCCGATGGCTTTCCTTCCTTGAGGAAGCTTCACCAACCTCCAAGTACCATTCTTCTGACGAGACTCCAGCTCTTCATCTATTTTCGCTCTTCAAAGATGGCAGTCTTGGCTCTCAACCTCTTCTTCGTATATACAAGAAATTTTTGCCTATATGGCTAAAAGTACAAATGCAATAAGATTATCTTGGCTTGGTTAAATCACACATTGCTTGTACCCAAACATGTCAAATAATTCACATATTTCAGGAGCATAATTCTCAAGCTGAAGCTCATTCTAAACTAATTAGTTAAATTGTCAATGATTCTTTTGAAATAGATTAACTCTATCATCTCTTTCCTTTCGAAATTGATATTACTTGAATATGTGAATGTAGCTCTGCGGCAAGTGAGAAGCTGCGAATTTTAATACAATAAATTGTGAACTGTACAAAAAGACGTTCATTGAGCCATATCTTAAATGTCTCTCACCAGCTGATGTCGATTATGCATTGTGAGAAATTCACTTTGTAATATATGACGAGCAATTAAGAGAAAGAGCACCCGCCCTCTGGATAATTAGATAAGATTTTTATTGGATTACCATGAAACAAGATGCGTTGAATTTCACCAAGAAATGCAATAGTTATCTGTTTCATTCTAGTCTCACACAAATACTATTAGTAGAGCTTACATCTCTCAAAATCACTTGGTAATTCACTTAATGGGGGTTAGATATTATGGAACACTTTCCTATGTCCAATATGCAACGAATGTTTATAATTTTGGTGATTACTTCACAAAGTGGGTGGAAGCAGAGCGGATTGCTAAAATTACATATGTAAATGCCAAACAGTTCATTTGGGAGAACCAATTATGTCACATTTGTATTCCTGTAAAGATCGGTGCTAATAATGTAACTCAATTTACTAGAAAATTTCTTACATCTTGTAAGAATCTCTACATCCAGCTATTGCATACATTTGTAGCTCATCCACATACAAATATTCAAACTGGGGTAATTAATCTTACCATACTCAAGGGGCTAAAAGCTTACAATGGGAAGGTTGGAGGGCGAATGGGCTGAAGACCCTAGTGTTCTCTGGCCTTATCGCACCACTTAACTTATTCCAACTAGAAAAAACACCCCATATTCTATAGTTGGGCATGAAAGCAATTATCCCAATTGATATTGGAATCACGTGCCTTCGAGTTTAAAATTTCAATTCTGAATCAAATAATGAGAAGATTCGATAGAATTTAGATATTCTTCCAGGTTGGTATCAATTTTTTATGCTTCATGTATAAAATGTTCATTTGGATGATATGAAAACTTTTTCAAGTTCCCGTAGTCTAAGGGATCCTTAATCCGCATGCATGTTTTTCAAAAATTAGGGTTTGTTGGGCGTCCTTGGGTCAGAGCCATGTCCACCCACACCAGCATCACGCGTACCCACACCATATTAGTCTGCCTGGCACCCTAGTGCCAGGTACTTGCACCACAACGCGAAGATCCAACGCCAGGAACTGGTGCCCAAGAGCTAGAAACCATAAAGGGTGGCGCCTAGACGCCAGTTCTAAGTGCCCTGACACTGATAGAGCATTTTATCACAAATAAAAGGATTATCAAATACCCCACTTCTCTAGGATTTGTCAAGGGAGAGCAATTGACAATTTTTTTCTTAAGATTCTTGATTGAAGCTCAATAAATTACAAGAGTAGATATAGAATGCTAAGATGCATCTTCATGGAGGGATCACATCCTGGACTCTTCTACTCATCCTTAATACGAGAAATAGCTCGCTCATTTGTTGACCTCATCCATCATGTTGAAGCACAAATTACAGCTCATGAAGCCATTGCTACAAAAAAATTATTTGAACCACTCATAAGGCTTAAGAGTGACACTAGAGATTTTGCTTAAGCATCTCTAGAAACAAACATAAGCAACAAGGAAACCATAGTTTGCCCTCTTTATCATAGAAATGAGAATATCGTTTAGAGACGGAATACACTCCGCTTAACAGATCACATGTTGACATTTTGGTAGAAATTGAAGATAAGAAAATCTTAAATAGCCACATTCATTAAATCCTATTTTAGAGAATCAGGAGCAGTATTGTCACTTCCATCGAATCTTGGCCATAACATCGAAGCATATTATTAGCATAATGATGAAATCTAAAGGTTTATTCGACAATGGTAGTTAGGCTAAAAATAGCATTTCAAGCATGGAGTATGTCTGTTGATTGTACAAATCTTAAAAAAACTTGTCCAAAAGACAGCTTTTCACTTCGCCAAATAGATTAATGGGTTGATGATATCTCTGAACATCAAATGCTAAAATTTTTGGATGCTTATTCTAGTTACAATTTCATAAAAATAAATTCATTGATGAGGTAGCCACTTCCTTCCATATAGATAAAGATTTGTACTGTTACAGAGTGATGCCGTTTAGGCTTAAAAAAATCAATGAAAGTTGTTTGTGTCTTATGAAAAGTCTTCAAAAACATTATGGGACTTACCATGAAGTTATAAATTAATAATATGTTGGTCAAGAGAAACCTCTCAACATATTATTAACATGGAAAAATATTTTTATCTTTTTTGGGGGTATGATATATGTCTCAACCCAACCAAATGTGTTTTTAGAGACACATCAAGCAAATTTATTAGGTTCTTGGAGACCCATCATAGAATCAAAGTGAATTCTGAGAAGATTATGGCGCTCAAGTATATGACGCCACCTAAAAATATCAAAGAAGCGCAATGGTTAAACAAAGGATAGAAGCTTTATCTCCGTTTCTAGCATGATGGAGAGATAGATAGTTGCCCATTTCAAGATATCAAGGCGAAATACTAATTTTCAATGGATGGATGAATGGAAATCTGCTCTTTATCATCTTAAAACATACTTAGTTTCACCGCCTCCATTATCAAAACCCGTGCAAGGCAGAACATTATATATTTATTTATAGGAGTCTCCAATATGCAATAAATCTAGTCCTGATTAGGGAGGAACAAAT
Organism: Phalaenopsis hybrid cultivar; assembly: GCA_002079205.1. Classification (NCBI taxonomy): domain Eukaryota; kingdom Viridiplantae; phylum Streptophyta; class Magnoliopsida; order Asparagales; family Orchidaceae; genus Phalaenopsis; species Phalaenopsis hybrid cultivar. Next base: position 122,983 of record JXCR01147481.1, on the reverse strand, counting down.
GGTTCAATGAACAACATGATATGTTAATAAATCTTTTCTGAAACTAAAAATTACCATTCATTGACAAAAAAATAGCACTAGCACTAATATTATCGACATGAAAAGTACGTTTGAATTTTCAAGTTTAAAATTTCTGCACAAATCTCCCTTTAAGAGCTGATTTGTAAAAAACAAAGGCATCTATGAGGTTAGAGAAGTAGTTAGTGGAGTTAGGGGGTTTGACATCTGTTTTTTGCAAAGATCTGATATTAAGTTACAAGTACTTGCCAATTATGTGATTGAATGCATAATTTATATCCCTATCAAGCAACTTATTTCACCCTCAAAATCATTCCAATAAACTTTATGTCAATGGATCCTCGGGGAGTTTCGAAGCTGGAACTAGGTTCTGTTTATTTCTTCTAAGCAAAGCATTTTAGAGTATGGGTTTTGTCTGAGATTTTCTACAACAAAGAGCATCAATGAGTATGAATCCCTCATTATCGGGTTAGGGCTCATCATAGATTGTGAAGTTCAAGCTATACTCATTTATAATGATTCCTAGATTATAATTTCTCAGTTGCAGGTGGAAGGAGACTTCAATGTTTATAATTCACAACTACTACAATATCTTGGCTTGGTTAAATCACTCATTGCTTGTATCCAAACATGTCAAATAATTCACATATTTCGGAAGCATAATTCTCAAGCTGAAGCTCTTTCTAAACTAATTACTTAAATTGTCAAGGATTCTTTTGAAATGGATTAACTCTATCATCTCTTTCCTTTTGAAATGGATATTACTTGAAGATGTGAATGTGGCTTTGTGACAGGTGAGAAGCTGCGAATTTTATTACAAAAAATTATGAACTGTACAAAAAGACATTTATTGAGCCATATCTTAAATGTCTCTCACCAATTGATGTTGATTACGCATTGTGAGAAATTCCCTATGGAATATATGGTGAACAATTAAGAGAAAGATCACTCGTCCTCAGGATAATTAGATAAGAGTTTTATTGAATTACTATGAAACAAGATGCATTGAATTTCACCAAGCAATGCAATGGTTATCAATTTCATTCTAGTGTGACACAAATACTATTAATAGAGCTTACATCTCTCAAAAGTACTCGGTCATTCATTTAATGGGGGTTAGATATTATGAAACACTTTCCTATGTCCAATATGCAGCAAATGTTTATAATCTTGGTGATTACTTCACTAAGTGGGTGGAAGCAGAGCGGGTTGCTAAAATTACATAAGTAAATGTCAAATAGTTCATTTAAGAGAACAAATTATGTCACTTTTGTATTCATCTAAAGATTGGTACTAATAATGTAACTCAATTTACTAGAAAATACCTTACATCCTGTAAGAATCTCTACATCCAGCTATTGCATACATTTGTAGCTCATCCACATACGAACATTCAAACTGAGGGAACTAATCTTACCATGCTCAAGGGGCTAAAAGCTAACATTGGTAAGGTTAGAGGGCGAATTGGCTGAATAACTCCCCAGTGTTCCCTGGCCTTACCGCACCACTTAGCGTATTCCAACTAGAAAAACACCCTATAATCTATAGTTGGGCATGAAGCAATTATTCCAATTGATATTGGAATCACGTGCCGCCAAGTTTAAGATTTCAATTCTAATTCAAATAATGAGAAGATTGGATAGAATTTAGATATTCTTCCACGTTGGTATCAATTTTTGATGTTTCATTATAAAATGTCCATTTGGATGATATGAAAGCTTTTTCAGGTTTCCGTGGTTTTAGGGATCCTTAATCCACGTATGTTTTCAAAAATTAGGGTTTGTTGGGCATCCCCGAGTCAAAGTCATGCCCACCCACACGAGCATCACGCGTACCTATGCCATATTAGTCGGCCTGGCACCGTAGTGCCAGGTACTTGCACCCAACACGAAGATTTAGCGCCAGGAACTGGCGCCTAAGTTCTAGGAACCATAAAGAGTGGCGCCTACGCGCCAGTTCTAGGTGTCCCGATACCAGCTTATTGCTTGGTTTTAGTTTTTGTGGTCCTTTTGGACAAATCAGATCACATAAGGCAAAATATTGGATATGGAAAAGTGGGGGGTGATACAACCAAAAGTTGTCTTTGACACTTAGCTTCCAAGAGAGCTTATTGCATGCATGCCATGTAGATTAAACATAATTTTACATGGTCATTTGCATGAAAATGTGGAATAGAGTGGGTTGAACATAGGGAAAGAATTTTTGCTCCTTTCTACTTTAGTTTTCAGCACATTTGAAACTTTTGGGGGCTAAAAAAGAGGGATTAATTGTAGAAATCGTGGAGGTAAGTCATGAAAGCTCTTGGAAAAAAGTGAGAGAGAATAACCCTAGAGGAAAGCCACCTTCTTCCTGATTTTTCTTCTTCTCCTTCCTCATTTACCTTTTTCTCTTTCATTTTTCTTCATCTTCCACGTCCTCACCCTCTCCTTCTACTTCCTCTCTTCTTGAAATTGAGAGCAGGATACTGAGAACTCTTGGTGTTTTCTTGGAGGAGAGCCTACATCCTTGCAAAAAGAGTTTGGACAAACAAAGAGTATGCTACAACAAACATCACGACAATGAGAGTTTTTTTTTCTCTATGTTAGAGTTATATGCTAAGTAAATGTTAAAGAAAACTCCATAGGATAGGATAAGAAGCATTTTCTTGATTCTCAAAAATCCAATCAGAGATTTTCCAAAGCCCTTTCCTTTGACTTATTTTCAAGGTTCTAGAAACCATGCATTTGTTGTGATGGCTCCATTATTTTGATGGAATGATAGAACCTTTTAGCCTAAGGAATGGAAAAGCCACTTTGATTTTCCATTCTCTAGGTCATGAGAGTTTTCTTCATGAAAATTTCTCATGCTTTAGTCACACAAATGAAGGTGAGTGACCAGACCCGCAATTACTTGTATTTTTAATCTCCAAAATATTGTAAAAAACTTGACCAAATTTATATTCAGCTACTAATGTGAATAAATGTAATGATATGAAAAATAAATAATAATACTTCACACCAGAGGAGTACTATGCAAGTATACATATCGTTTCATGTAATATAGGATTTTCCTTAAAAATCTTAGTATTGATCCCGAGAATAGTTGAACTATTTAAATTGGCTTGCTAAACTCAAATGCAAATTCTATCTAAATTGCAGATTTAAATGAAAATAAAATGATAACAATAGTTAAGAATAAATTAAAGCAGGTAAAAACAACTATAACTAACAACTTAATAAAAGTAATTCTAACGAGTTTGAATAATATGTAAAGATTTTTTCCCTTGCAATACGATATTAATTTATGTAGGATTTGAATGAGTAAAAGTATGATGATGTATTGTGACAAATAAGAGCATTTATATTCTTTACTCCCTCCCAGTGCTATTAAAGAACATTGACTAATTTAGAGTTTTTCACCAGCTTGTGTGGTAGTGATGAATAGATTCTGGTCTCTCACCTCTAAATTACCCACTGTGCCCTCTCTATAAGACCTACTAGAGACTCTTACAATCCAAACTCTAAACCGCATTTGAAAAAGAATCTAGTTTATCACCCTAGAAACATCAATTCTGCGTCCATCAAAACTTATCTCTCAATCTATTTGCACTCTCACTTAGGTGATCGCAACGGCTCTGCCCAGAATGAAGTGTGACACTCACTAGTTGGGTAGCCCTCCCGGGTCTTTATGTTTCTCAACGAATTTAAACCTCACAAGTGGCTAATTTGTAAAATCAATGAAGAATCGGTGAAAATTTCTTCACAACTTTTAAAAGTAAATATAAAATTTTAAATCATTCTCATCTCATATGATTAATTCCCAAGAGCAAGGAGAAAGAAAGCGAACTACTCAGAATTTATGAAAAATAAAACAAAAACACCAAATTTATATTGAAATCCAAGTATTAGAAATAAAAACTTAAACACAGATACAAAGTACCTTATGTCATCTCCCCAACACAAATTATGAAGTCTACTTGAAGAAATCTCCAAACTCTTACTATTACAACACAAAACACACTAAAACATACACTTAAACACTAAAGTGGGACTTCAAATGCTGCCAAAAGTCCTCTATTTCGTCCAATTTTCGTCCATATTAATACATCTCTAAAAATAAATAAGGGTTGCTTGAAACATCCCTTTCAAAATTCGACCAAATTCAATGGATCCTAAAAGGGTAGCTATTGGCGCTATAACGCCCGTTATCCGCGTTTATGGTGCTATAGCGCCAAGGGACGGCGCTATAGCGTCATACCATTTTACACTACTTTTACTCATTTTTCCCTCATTTTCTCCAAATGTTCATTCCATGTACCTGATATCAAAAACATGCAAAATACATTTCTTTAAAGTACAATATCACTAAAAATATGCATAAAACGATCATAAAATATGCACTAAAAACAGGTAATTTTAAGATGGATCATTCCCCTAAACTTAAACGTTACTTATCCTCAACTAACTCATTTATATTATGTAAAAATTATAACTTGTGGAAGTAGAGATTTCTATAGTTTTTTGTTTTATAAATGTGATAGTGAAACTTTAGAAAAATTTTTAATAACTCAAGTTAAAATAAAAATATAAGAATATCCAGTAGTCAAGTCTAAGAGTTCTGATTTTTCTATTCATTTAAAGAATAATTGTAATTTGGTCATATTTTGAATGCTTAGAAGAATCACAATAAAAACCAACTTCATAAAGACTTCATTAGTAAGGATGCTAATACTTAAAGTTTTAATTTAAAAATGTAATTAAGTTCCTTTCCTTAAAATGATTTAAGTGGAGCCAATTTTTTATTAGGCATTTCCTCAAGCTTCTTCTTACACTTTTTCATTCTTGCTCTTCTCTTTTTTTTTAATTTTTTTTTTATTTTTCTTTAGGATCTTTTTTAATCTTTTTTTTTTTTCTTTTCATGTCATGTGAGAATGACTATATCTAGATAGACTTTAATGATTTTGAACGCCTTCATTCTCTTTTTAAAGTAATTACTTTCCACATTTTCTTATTTTAACAAAATTGTATTAGCTTTGAAAAAGATTTTTCATAAAATCTCAATTTCTTCTTTTTAAAGTAAAACTTTAAAATTCTTAACAATTCCAAAAATACAATTTTCCTTCCTTTAAATAGTAAAATCATAATTTTATCCTCTCATGCTAAATATTTTAACTTTAGATCTAACCTTTATTATAAAAAACTTTTGCTTAAGTTTTCTATAACATTTATAAAATAAAAAATATAGTTATCTAAAGCTAACACAGCATACCACACGTTATGTTAAAATAAATTTTAAAAATATATAGTTCTTTAAGGACAAATAAAGTTTAGTTCTTTCTTAAAAAGATTTTCTCTCTTTCCCTAAACTTAAATTTCAACAGATTAGTTCAGGCAGAAAAAAAATTCCAAGATTTAAAAAAATAATAGATCAGTACAGGAGCAAGTAATAAAGACAAGTAAAATTAGCATGTCTAAAAATAAAAAGAATATTCTAGCATTTGCATTGAAGTGAAAAATAAACATAAAAAACATAAGAGTTTAGTACAATAAACATGACTTTAATAGTTTAAGCCAATGCAAATTTAAACACTCTAACATACAACAACAAACTAGCTACAGGAAAACTACACATGAAAACAAAAAATAAAATACAATAAAACAAACAAATAACACTACACATCACCATCACCTTCATCACCATCATCATCATCATCATCATCATCATCAACATCAAAGCCTAAATCCTCTTCCATATTATCAGGCTTATAAGACGTATATTTAGGGCAAGTAGGAAATACTATCGAGTAGTCACCCCTTAAGAATTTCTCCAACGTCTCATGATAAGCAGTATCATAATCCACTCTTTTCTGCATGTACTCATCATTATAACAAAGATGATTTTCCAACCTCTTCTGCTGATTTTGTAATTTTAAGATATCTCATTGTTGAATGAATAATTGTTCCATTAGAGTATCAAGTGAAGTAGTTCCAGATGTAGAAGGTCTAGAAGTGGAAGTTGAAACTGAAGTTGAAGGAATATCGGAGCCTCTACTTCTAGATCTTACGCCAGTATATTTTCCATACATCTTCAAATTAGTTTTTCTAATAGGTTTATGAGATGGTAAAACTTCTTCCCAAGTCTCATACTTAACTCCAAATTCAACACACAAGATAGTAATAAGAGCAGGATAGCCCATACCTCCAGTAGTTCCTCCCCTCGAAGAAATAAGCATATTCTTGCAAATTAAAGAGCCAATGTCAATTGATTTGTTCATCTGATTACAGTAGTTCAATGCAGCTCTTTCTCAAGTTACCTAGCTGAAGTGATTAGTAGGAAGCAACCTACCAAAAATAAAATAATGTCGGGCACGAGAATGAACATTTACTTTTGAGAAAGAAAAGTTTACCTAGCGTCCATTGCTAATCTTCCATACTTCATTACCATCAGTCAAAAATTGCATAATTTCTTCCAACTCTTCAGTAGGTTGAAACTCCGAATAGAAACAAGTAGGAACACTATGTAGTTTGTAAATGTGATTGATCCGAGCAGAACTTATATCCACATACTGCCCTCTCACATAGAAAAAATCATTAGATTTGTCAAGTAAATTTGCATAGAACTCTCTAACCACAGAAATCACAGCGACGACAGTGAAATAGCAAAAACTTTCCCACTGTCGCGCTTCAATCATGTATTATATTGCACCACCAGGATAAACGAAACTTTGTTCTGCAATCAATTTCTTAGGTTACAGATCGCTGAACCTGTCCTGAGCTTTCATGCTCACGAATTTATCAACATCAAAAACTCCCTTTCTTTTTCCTCTTTTCATCTTAGGAGCCATAACAAAATCTAGAAATTCCAAATAAAATTTCAATAAATATCAAATATATGATTTTTAGGCTCCAACAAACACATTCTAAACTAATCACTCACCCATGGATTTCTCATAATTTCCACCAAGTTTTGAAATTTTCAGCCACACCCACAATGTGGAACAAATCCATGGTAAAATCAAAAAGTTTCAAAGCAAAGATGAAGATCTTACCCAAAGATGATGAAATCTAGAGTTTGAAGCCCTTCCTCCAAGTAAATCAAGCACAAATCCAAGCCTAAGGGAAGCAAAAATGCGAAAAATAGAGGAAGAAGACGAACCAAGTTCAAAAATGGGGTCAACCGGCGGTTCAGCCCCTTAAACCTGCTCTCAGCTTGGCTCGGCGCTATAGCGTCATTCATAAGCACCCAGAATTTTACGATTTTTTATGTCATGACAGAGAATAGAAAATCTAAGATGTTTAAAGTCTTATTTTTCAGTTTTAATGGCCATTTTTTTGTTCGCATCAATCCAAAGTCTAACATTCAAATACTCAATTCATCACATAAGGTCTTCACTTAACAACACAGAACTGGTTTTCTTATATTAAAAATATTTTTAATACAAAAAACACAACAAATTCATAGATATAAGCCAATACAACACAAACACATCTAGAAATTCAAAAAGCTTTAATAAAGACAACATCGGCACACTACCCATAAGAACACATTACTAACACAATTATCTTTCTACGGAATCACTTTAGAACCAGTTGTGATCGGAGGTGTCATTCTCTTGTTCACCCACCAAACAATTTTGATCGTAGAAATGATAGAAATGAACGCGAGGAAAGTACGAAGCGAATTTCTCATTTATCCACTTATTTGTGCTATAAATTGTCACTTGACAATCTTGAAAACATGTCAAATTGTTGAATTGGAGTTTTAGCTGTCAATCCAAATGCTCATATTGGTGGAACTAGTTTTCAAGTTTGGGGAGTAATTGAGAGATCTCACATTCAATCTTCCCAAATTTGTCCATAAGTCGCTCCAAACTCAATGCAAGAAATCCGTTGAAATACGTCTGAGCATCCCTATGCACCATCTTCTTATCTTCAAATCTCCCATTGTCATTTTTCTCCATGATCCTTGAAGTAGGAATTCATTTCTCCACTCTCAAATCTCACCAAAATGCTAAGAAAAGTCGAAGGAACACTTCCCTTCCCGTCCTAGGATGATTTATAGAGAAAAAAAAGGGAAGAAAACCAAATTTTGGCGGTTTCAAGGAGTTTCTCAAACTGTGGCGCTATAACGCCAAACCAACTTTCTCAAATTCCAAATTTCTTTCTTCCAATCTTCAATTCCATTAATATAATAATGTTTTGCGTAACATAATCATGCAAAACTCCAACTTACATCAAAAAATTTATCACAACTAAAATCAACAATCAAGTCAACCATATCGATAACTATGGATTGTCTCCCACAAAAAGTTTGGTTTACGTCGTCATCCTGACATATCCAATGTTTTAATCTGGTTGACCCAACATTAAGATCTCCTTAAATATAGGACTATATTCACTTATATAAGCTTTTAACCTGTATCCATTTACCTTAATTATCCTTCCAGTCTTAGGGTCTTCAATACCAACAGTTTTATTTGGATAAACTCTTATCACAATAAATAGACCTGACCACTTGGACTTAAGTTTTCCCATAAATAATTTCAGTCTTGAATTGTATAATAGAACTTTTTGTCAAGGCTCAAAATGCTTTCTTAGAATTCTTTGATCATGTCTCCTTTTCATTTTATCTTTATACATTCTTGCATTCTCATAAGATTCATTCCTCATTTTGACATAAGATTCTATTTCAAAGACACTAAAGAGGGCACAATGGAGAAAAAGGATTCATGTAACCGACCTCACGTAGTGGGATTAAGGCATTGTTGTTGTTGTTATTGTTGTTGTATTTAATTATAATAATCATTTTTCTCCAACATCTTTCAGATTATAATAAAACTCTTTTATTGTCAAATAAGTTTTATGTTCTAATTCAACAGGCAAATGACAAGTTTCCCAAATATGAGTTTATATGGTGACATTCCTTTAAGAGTTTTGTAAGCAGTCCTACAAGCTTATAATGCAAAATCAAGTCTAACAAACTAATCACTTCTATTAAGATTTACAGTTTATTCCAATATTCTTTTAATTTTTCGATTGGATACTTCTATCAAACCACTAATCTAAGGATGATAAGTTGTGGCAATTCGATGTTTGATTCTATATTTTTGAGTTATTATTTCAATTATTCTATTCTTAAAATGACTTCCCCGTTTGTAATGATTACTCTCGGAATTACAAATCTTGTAAAAAATTTTTTCCTTAAGAATTTGATAACACTTTTGGCATCACATCCAGGTAAAACAATCACTTCAATCCCTTTTGAAACATAATCCACAGCTATTAAAATATAAATTTTTCCAAAAGATATATATAGTCTCATAAAATCCAAACCCCAAATATTAAAAATTTCAACTTCAAGAGTAAAATTTATAGGAATTTCATTTTTTTCTAAAAATACTGTCTACTATTTGACATCTCTCACATGTTTTTATATAATAATTAACATCCCTAAATAGTGTAGGCCAATAAAATCCAAATTGCAAAATTTTAAATGCAATTTTATCAACGCCAAAATGTCCTCCAAAATCAGATTTATGAGACTTTTATAAAATTTCTTGGGTTTCTTCAATTGATACACATCTTCAAATAATTAAGTCCTTACATTATTTATATAAATAAGGGTCATCCCAAAAATAATGTTTAGAATCATGAATGAACTTTTCAGTTTGATAGTTATCAAGTCCGTAGGGTAAAATGTTACTAACTAAATAGTTTACTATATCAGCATACCACGAAACTTGTCATTCATTAATTCCATATAATTGTTCATCGGAAAAACTTTCAATAATTTTATCATTAAAATTATCATTTTCTTTTCCAAGCCTTGTTAGATGATCAACAATTTGATTATCAGTACCCTTCTTATTCATAACTTGAAAATCTCTTGCATTAGAATGACCCATCTAATTAATTGTGGTTTTGCATCCTTCTTCATCATTAAATATTTTATAGTAAAATGATCATTATGCACAATACATTTAGTTCCAATAAGATAAGGTCTGAATCTATCAAAAACATAAACTATAGCTAATAATTCTTTTTCAATTGTAATGTAATTAATTTAAGTTTCATTAAGGGTTTTACTAACATACTATATTATTTTAAAAATTTAATCATATTTTTGCCCTAACACAGCCCCAATAGCATAATCACTAGCATCACACATTAATTTAAATGATTTTGTCCAATCAAATGAAATAATAATAGGTGCAGTGATTAATTTTTCTTTCAATAAATTAAAAGCATTAAGACATTCCTCATTAAAATCAAAATTAGCATCTTTTTCTAACAGTTGAAATAAAGGCTTGGAAATTTTAGAGAAATATTTAATATAACGTCTATAAAAACCTACATACCCAGAAAACTTCTTATTCCTCTAACATTAGTAAGGGGTGGTAGCTCAACAATTACTTTAATTTTTGATAGATCTACTTTCATTTCTTTCTCAGAAATCTTACGTTCCAAAACAATTTCTCCTACAATCATAAATTGACATTTTTCCCAATTAAGAACAAAGTTTGTTTCTTCACAGCGTTTTAGAACTCTAGTTAAATGATCTAAACATGAATTTAAATTTTCAAAAACTGAGAAATCATTCATAAAACTTTAATTCCTTTCTCAATTAAATTACAGAAAATTGACATCATACATCTTTAAAATGTTGCAAGCGCATTATATAATTCAAATGATATTCTCCTGAAAGAAAATGTTCCATAAGGACTAGTAAATATTTTTTTCTCTTGATCCTCATGAACAATAGGTATTTAGTGGTATCCAAAACATCCATCCAAAAAGAAAAAATAATGGTGCCCAGCTAGTCTATCCAACATTTGATCTAGAAAATGTAGAGGAAAATGATATTTTTTTGTTGCTATATTTAATTTTCTATAATTAATACAGATTTGTCATCCATTGACTTGTCTTGTAGAAATTAATTCATTCTTTTCATTTGCAACAACAGTCACTCCTCGTTTTTCAGTAACATAATGAATAGGACTAACCCATAAACTCTCTGAAATTGGATAAATAATTACAGCATCCAATCACTTTAAAATTTCTTTCTTAACAATCTCTTTCATTATGAAATCAATTCTAGACTTAAAATATCTTCCATTAAAATTTTGTGCATACAGATTGAAGCACTGATTCCTTTAATATCAGCTAATGCACATTCAAAAACTTTCTTATGATTTTTCAATGTCTCTAATAACTTCTCTTCTTGCTCATCAGTCAAATTTAAGGATATAATAGCATGTAATGTAGATGAGTTCCCAAAAAATGCATACTTTAAATGAGTAAGTAGAACTCTCATCTCAAGTTCAAGAGGTTTTTCAATAGAAGATATCAAAGGTTTACTATTTTCAGTAATATCCAAAATTTCAAATTTTTCATGAACATAATTTAACTCAGTGTTTTTCTCTTTTGATTCACTTTCAAAATCTTTTTCAAATTCTAATCCATTTTGTACTAAACTTACTTCATCTTTCTTATCCGATGTGACTTCACATCTTTCTTGAAAATGATTAACAATCATATAGTCTATTATATCCATTTTGTAAAATTTACCATCTTTTTCATTATCAGGATATTTCATAGATTTAAGCACATTAAAAGTTACTTCCTGATCATTAACTCTCATGGTTAATTTACATTTTTGCCCATCTATCATTGCACGTCCAGTAGCTAGGAAATGTTTCCCTAAAATAATAGGAATGTTTTTATCTTCTTACATATCCAACACAATGAAATCAACAGAGAAGATAAATTTATTCACTTTAACCAACACATTTTCTATAACCAGGATAAGTGATAGATCGATCAGCTAATTGTAGGGTTACACTAGTGGGAGAAATATCTACTATACCTAGTCTTCCAAATATAGATAATAACATGAGATTAATGGTTGCTCCCAAATCACATAAAGTTTTTCCATAAAATTTCTTCAATTACACAAGGAATGGTGAAACTACCAGGATCTTTGAGTTTTTGAGGAAACTATTTTTTGAATTATTGCACTGCACTTTTCACTAAGTGCAACAGTCTCACAATTTTCAAACTTCCTTTTTTATGTAAAATTTTTTTTATAAACTTTGCATAACTTGGCATTTGTTTCAAAGCTTCTACAGAAAGAATATTAATTGTGAGCTTTATAAATATTTCAGAAAATCCTAAAAATTGTTGATCAAGTTTCTACTAAGTCTTTAAGGAAAAGGAGGTGGTGGTCTTTCTTTATTCTTGTTAGTTAGAGAAACAGGTTATTCCACTTCCTTAGGAATACTTTCGTCAGGTTTTTCAGTTCCTTTATCTTTTCCCTCAACTTTGATTTCTTGTTGAACACCAACACTCAATTCCATCCCACTTCTTAGTTGAACAAATTTAACTTGTTCTTGCTCTTTACTTTTACCTTTAAGATTGATCTCAACATTACAAGAATGTACTCCCCGAGGTCTATTGTTAAGTGCGTTAGCAATTTGTCCCAATTGATTCTCTATATTTTTCTATAGCAACACTCAGACTCTGTAATTGATTACCCATTTGTAACATCACTCCTTCTAAAAACAACTTCTTCTCTTTAACTTGATTATTGTTAAATCCAAGAGGATAAATAGGTCTAAAGTTAGAATTACCCTGATTGTTCTAGTTTCTCAATAGGTTCACTTGATTGTTTCCCCATTGCTGAGTTCCACCACTAAAATTGTTATTTCAATTTAAGTTTGGATGGTTTTCTCAATCTGGGTTATAATAATTAGAATATGAGTTATTTGGTCTATTAATAGCATTTATAGTTTCTAATGAAGTTTGAGAATCAAGCAATTGCAATAATGGATTTTCTTCAAAAAATTGAGATGTTTGAAAAAAATTCATTACAATTTGGTCTATTTTCCTAGATAATGCAGCAACTTATGAAGCAAACATCGAAATAGCATTATTATCATGAATACTTACTAATTTCTTAGGATTTATCCTTTCAGGAGGCCATTGAAAATTATTTATAGTCATTTGTTCAATTAAAGCATAGATTTTATCAAATGATTTAAACATTAATCAACCTCTAGCAGCAGCATCTATGATAAATCTAAGGGATCCAACTAACCCATTATAAAAAATTTAAATAATTAACTAATGTGGTTAAATATGATGTGGACACTTCCTAAAGCGTTTCTTAAATGTTTCTCAAGCTTCATATATTGACTCCCCTTGATACTGAGTAAAAGAAGTAATATTATTTCTAAGTTTAGCAATTTTTTAAGGTGGAAAATACTTAACCAAAATTTTTTGTGTCAAATCTCCCAAAGTTCTAATGAAGACAGGTGTTAATGAATTTAACCACATCTTAACATTATTCCTTAATGAAAAAGAAAAAATTTAAGTGTGACGACATCATTTGATACACCATCTTATTTAAATGCAGCACACAATTCTAAAAAGCTTACAAGATAAAAATTTGGATCCTCATTTAGTGTTCCCCCAAACTGATTATTTTGTATCATTTGTATTATTGTAGGTTTAAGTTCAAATGAGTTGGTCGCTACAGCAGGAGTTTGAATACTTAAGCGAATTTCATCTGTCATAAAGTTTGCATAATCCCTTACAGATTTTTGTAAATTATGATGTTTATTTTCACCAATTTTAATTTCAATATTATTTTGGGAAGTGTTCGCCATATCTTGAAAATTATGAAGACTTTCGTGTTTTCAAATTTTTGTTATAATACGTTCTAATTCATAATCGTATGACACTAATCCTTCAGATTTCGAACTAAGCATACAAATAATAAATTCAGATATTAAAAATCACAACAAAATAAAATAGAATTTATAATAATTTTTTTCCCGATTTTTAATAATAATTTTTCTAATTTTTTGGTTTTTCTAATTTTTTTAATTTTCGGGTATTTAACTTTAATGAAATAAAATCTACAATTCAAACAAAATTGCAAATCAAAAAGTTCACTTTCCAAATTTAAAAAGTTTCTGTTACCTATCCCCGGGGTGCCAAAAACTTGACTCGGCTTGCAATTAATTATATTTTAAATATCCAAAATATTGCAAAAAACTTGACTCAATTTATATTCAGCGGATAATGTGAATAAATGTAATGATATGAAAATTAAAAAATAATACTTCACATCAAAGGTATTACGCAAGTATACATATCATTTCAAGTAATATAAGATTTTTCTTAAAAACTCCAGTATCGATCCCACGAGAATAGTTGAACTATTTAAATTGGCTTGCTAAACTCAAATGCAAATTTTATCTAAATTGCATATTTAAATTAAAATGAAATGATAATAATAGTTAAAACTAAATTAAAGTAGATAAAAACAACTATAACTAACAGCTTAATAAAAGTAATTCTAACGAGTTTGAATAATATGTAAAAATCTTTTCACTTGCAATGAGATATTAATCTATGTAGGATTTGAATGAGTAAAAGTATGATGATGTATTGTGACATAGGAGCATTCCTATTTTTTACCTTCTCACGGTGCTAGCAAAAAACATTGGCTAATTTAGAGTTTTTCATCAGCTTATGTAGTAGTCATGAATAGATTCTGGTCTCTCACCTTCAGATTACCCACTGTGCCCTCTTTATAGGACCTACTAGGGACCCTGACGATCCAAACTCTAAACCTAATTTGAAAAAAAATCTAGTTTGTCACCCTAGAAACATCAATTCTGAATCCATCAAAATTTATCTCTACTATTTGCACTCCCCCTTAGGTGATTGCAATGGCTCTGCCCAGAATGAAATGTGACACTCACCGATTGGGTGAAATCAATAGCCCACCCGGGTCTTTATGTTTCCCAACAAATTTAAACCTCACAAGTAACCAATTTGTAAAGTCAATGAAGAATCGATGAAAATGTTATCACAACTTTTAAAAGTAAATAAAAATCTTTAAATCATTCTCATCTCACAAGATTAATTCCCAAGAGCAAGGAGAAAAATTGAACTACTCAGAATTCATGTAAACTAAAATAAAATCACCAAATTTGTATTGAAATCCAAGTCTTAGAAACAAAAACTTAAACACAAATACAAAGTACCTTGTCTTCTCCATAACAAAAATTCTGGAGTCTATTTGAAGAAATCTCCAAACTCTTACTATTACAACACAAAACACAGTAAAACATACACTGAAACACTAAAGTGGGACTTCAAATGCTGCCAAAAAGTACTCTATTTCGTTCAATTTTCGTCCATATTAATAGATCTCTGAAAATAACTTAGAGTTGTTTCAAACACCTCTTAAAAATTCAACCTAATTCAATGGATCTTGTAGAAAGATAGTTATTGGCGCTACAGCGTCAGTCTGGGTGTTATAACGCCCATTACCCGCGTCTATGGCGCTATAGCGCCGGGGACAGCACTATGGTGTCATACCATTTTGCACCACCTTTGCTCATTTTTCCCTCATTTTCTCTAAATATCTATTTTATGTACCTGAAACCAAAAATATGCAAAATATTTTCTTTTAAAATGAAATATCACTAAAAATATGCATGAAACGATCATAAAATATGCACTAAAAACAGTTAATTTTAAAGTGGATCAGTGAACACATTATTATCGTGCATAATACTGTGTCGGTACACCTCACATTCAATAAAACCCGAACACATGCGAGGTTACTTAATAGGTTGATTGACCATTAAGTAGATCTAGCTTCATCTTGAAGTGAGCATACATGCATGTTCATGTCCACCAATTATATTTGAAATATTTCATATTGCATAAGAAAAACGATTTTGTATCATGTCATGACTCAAACATTAAGCATCAATGGAAAATGTTTTGCATTATATTTATGATTTAACATCAAACATGTATAAAAAATATTTTATATTGTGCTTATGATTTAAAATAAAGCATCTATGAAAATTTTATTTTGTATTATGCTCGTGATTTAAATTTAAGCATGTATGAAAAATGTAATTTGAATTGTGCTTGTGACTAGCATTAAGCAAGTTTGAAAATTATAATTTTGTGGTATGTTTGTTATTTAGCTTCATGTTAGCATCACATTGTGAGTCATTTTGCAGAGCATCACTTGCATTTTACGCATCATGTGTGCATATATGAGCATGTTCCCACATGCTCAAGTTGGATGAAATGACCCCCTCTGCATTGTACTCACATATAGAATGTCATTCCATCAATGTTATAGTTAATTATACTTAGCTCGAGCTTCCATATCATGTAAAACCACTTAACATATCACTATTGACTTCTCATACCTAGTTCAAGCAATCATATCACGCTAAACCACCTTGCATTTTACATTATTCTCGCGTACATGTTACTGATGGCAAATCACAATTTTAGATGTGTGACTCGGTGTTAGTTGCAATACTTTAATAAGCATATTTATTGCGATCAGCATGTGTATGATTGCACTAAGAATCCAAGAGATCTAAAATATGTCACTTGGATTGTCTAGACACGTATATGAGATCGTACTTTAAAAATTAAAAATATTTATCTTTCTATTAATATTATCCATCATAAATCAAATCTATTATAAAACTAAAACATATATGATTTTGACCTTAAGGGAGGCTGACCCCTTTGAAATGTATTTTACTTAAAATTTTCATCTTATAGTGACACATTTTAGCATTTTTGGACATTTAGAATGAGGCTAGTATCAGTAACCCCATCAAAATCATACCTTATCCTCAACCACACTTTTTGCAGAGAAGTAGATATATGTAATTAGAACACCATGGTTTAGATGCTTCTTTAGAATATGGCGGTCCATGTTGCTTGTGTGCACCCCTTTGTGCAAGCGCAAGATAGAAACATAACACCATGCGTGAACGATTGTACCAACATGTGCACAAAAAGCACTCGCATGCGCACACCAGCGCAAGCACAAGCACAGCCCACGCAACAAGCACGCACGTCACTCTGCCCTTGCTTGCGCTCAGACTCACCAGTGGAGACCACTACATCCTTGGGCATATTATTGTGCTCAAGTGCTCTCATGCGTATACACGTGCACCTATGCTTCCAGACAATTTCCACCATCAGACTAACATCACGAGCTACAACCACCGTAGCACAACCGTGATCAAACAGATACTGAGCCACAATTTCCACTGTTATTGGGTCGTCGCTGCAAACGGTGATAGTGACAATAGGATTCTTTTATTTAGAAGTATATATTTCACCATTTTTTTACATTTTGGATTCAAATTTGGCCATCTTCAAAATTCCAAGAAGCTTCCATAAAAGAATTTAGCAAATTTGAAAATGTCGAAGATTTTTGTTCAAACCAAATAGCAAAGTTTTAGAATATGTAGAATTATGATGGAGAATTTTCAAATGACTTATATTTTTGAAAGACATACACAACGACTTTTAGAAATGGGCGGCAATTGATGTGTCATCAATATTTTTTTATAATCAGGCATGTATCACAATTCATTTTTTATAAGAAATCTTTCAAATTAAAATTCATGATCATCCAAGCTCCAATTTCATCAAACCTATAATCAAATTGAGCGTCTGGACAAGACGAACCCAACAAATCAAAAATTGATTTAATAGGGTCCTATTAAGCCTAGATCAAGCCGTTAAAAGCATATTTGGAGGCTTTGTACCGTCAACTGAATTGTCAAATGAACACCAAATTTGAAATATTTATAGTTAAATCAAGCGTCTCGACCAGACCAATCCAAAAACCTAAGATTGTTCAATTATGATGCCATTAAGGCAGCCAAATTCTTAAAAAATCACTTATGAACACGGTAGATCAGCATGAACCATTTGACCACGTAGTTAGGGATGTTATGCGCCAAAATATCAAAATGTCCCTCACTAAAAAAAATAATAAATAGACCCCCTCTCTTGACTTAGAGGGGAGAAAAAGATAAGAAGGATAAATGAAATTTCAGAGCTTATTAGAGAGAAGACCCAACAAGTAACCATTGACTTATGTAGCTACCAGCTGTCATTGACTTCCATAGCCATTGGCCTCTGTCAACCACAACATGCCATCATCAGTAGCTATTGTCGACCACCGACCGTTCGAGAGAACTACTTGCAATCATTGTAGCCAAACTACAATTGTTGTTAAATTTCTTAACACTTGTATTCGACATAAAGACAAGCGTGGTTTTTAGTATAAGATTGTAACCCCGTTGAGTCTATTGAGAGAGAAGGATATAATCCTGCACCTACAAACATATAGTGTAATTCTTGGCCAGGGCTAGACCACACATAATTTTTTTCCATTTAGAACTTTTTTCAATTAAAAAATCTTGTATCTCCATTTGCTATATTTTTTTATCTGTGTACGTTAATTTCTCATACAACAACTATAAATGCTACTCTACCTCTACAAATTTTCTGAGACAGTAAATAATTAGACAATAAAAATTTTTAAAATAATTTTAATATATTCGAAAAAATAAACGTTGAAGATTTTGATTATTATGGTGGAAATTTATAAGTAAAACGAAGATAGTGTAATAGAACGTAGCCGAAGTAAAAATCAAATTGGCATTAGAGAGTAAAATTAGCCCAATATTACATAACATCATGAATGCTTTCATTTTTATTTTAAGACAAATTTACGTAAAATTATGAAGATTTACAAAAAATACTCCTATCATCCTTTTAGAAAAAGAAAATTTTAATAAACAACACGAATTGAATGTCATAAAATTAAAGAGAAATTTTGTGCCAATCTATATATATGAGAACCANTTGTTGTTAAATTTCTTAACACTTGTCATGACATAAAGACAAGTGTGGTTTTTAGTATCAGATTGTAACCCCATTGAGTCTATTGAGAGAGAAGGATATAATCCTGCACCTACAAACATATAATGTAATTCTTGGCCAGGGCTAGACCACACATAATTTTTTCCCATTCAGAATTTTTTTCAATTAAAAAATCTTGTATCTCCATTTGCTATACTTTCTTATCTGTGTACGTTAATTTCTCATACAACAACTATAAATGCTACTCTACCTCTACAAATTTTCTGAGACACAGTAAATAATTAGACTAAGAATTTCTAAAATCATTTTAATATATTCGAAAAAATAGACGTTGAAGATTTTGATTATTATGGTGGAAATTTATAAGTAAAACGAAGATAGTGTAATAGAACGTGGCCGAAGTAAAAATCAAATTGGCATTAGAGAATAAAATTAGCCCAATATTACATAACATCATGAATGCTTTTATTTTTATTTTAAGACAAATTTATGTAAAATTATGAAGATTTATAAAAAATACTCGTATCATCCTTTTAAAAAAAGAAAATTTTAATAAACAACACGAATTGAATATCATAAAATTAAAGAGAAATTTTGTGCCAATCTATATATATGAGAACCAAAAAGGATGTGTGGAGTAGTCATGGAGCAATCATAACTCATTTAAGATCTAATTTCATGTTATTATAAAATCAAGAAAATAAGAAAAATCATTATAGTTGAGCAAACATGAGATGTTTTAAGACACGGAAACTTCTTTCAAAGAATGATTACTTTATTTTTGTTTGTTTTATTTGTTACGTGTAAAAACAAAAATATTATAATTGGNGTTGAGCAAACATGAGATGTTTTAAGACACGGAAACTTCTTTCAAAGAATGATTACTTTATTTTTGTTTGTTCGTGTAAAAACAAAAACATTATAATTGAACAATTCAAATTGAAATCAAAATTTCATTTGTGCTATATCTAATTAAATATGCTCAACTTTAATGAACTCCATTATTGAATTATAATTTAGCGTATTGAGGCACTCACCACAAAAGGAATAATAGGGAGCCATAACTCAACACGAAAATCTGCAAAAATTGCCACAAATATATGTAGATTAGAATTTAATATATTACAAAGCACAAAGTTAATTTGAAATAATAAAATGCCCTTATTTTGAATTTTATTAAGAGATTTGGCACGTATTTGTAATATCTCCCTAAAAACTGTTATTTCTCCTCACCAAAAAAAAAACTCCTGTCGGTTTTTAACATACTAATACATGTTTTTTTTGCAGGAACATGAAATGGAAAAAAAAAGAAATGAGACAATAACAATCAACCGCATGGTTGTCGGTAACCTTGCAAATAATAAATTAAGCAGTTTAATAATCATTTTTTGAAGAAAATGAAGCTCGNAAAGCACAAAGTTAATTTGAAATAATAAAATGCCCTTATTTTGAATTTTATTAAGAGATTTGGCACGTATTTATAATATCTCCCTAAAAACTGTTATTTCTCCTCACCAAAAAATAATCTCTGTCGGTTTTTTAACATACTAATACATACTTTTTTTGGCAGGAACATGAAATGGAAAAAAAAAGAAGAAATGAGACGATAACAATCAACCTCATGGTTGTCGGTAACCTTGCAAACAATAAATTAAGCAGTTTAATAATCATTTTTTGAAGAAAATGAATCTCATCATTAATGGGTGATAATGAAAAACTGACTAACATGCCTATTGGGGTTTAGCCTCACGATATGGAGAAAAAAAGAGAAAAAAAAACATTCATGATGTGGTTGATCCTTTATTCACATTGAATTAATAAGTNGAAAAACTGACTAACATGCCTATTGGGGTTTAGCCTCACGATATGGAGAAAAAAAGAGAAAAAAAAACATTCTCGATGTGGTTGATCCTTCATTCACATTGAATTAATAAGCTGTTGCGATAGGTTTAATAAAAATGTGTTATTCAAAAATTAAATTTAAATTATGTAGATAAAAAAAGTTTCAATTATTCACATTGAAATTGAAATTTAAATTTATGAAACACACACGCACCCCTACGCACACACGCACGCACATATATATATGATTGATAATTTAATTTTAGAGCTTACAAATAGAATAAGCATCCAAATCTTTTAATAAATATGTAGTACTTTTTCATTCATAAATCGCAACACTTGGACATTTAAATAAATTTTTAATTCAACAATTGATTTTGAAAATTTTGACTAATACACACAATCGGTGAAATACTTTTGATATTTATTTTTTTAAGAGAAAAATGTATGAAAATTTGTAGCTTACAAAATTACTCCCACCGAGAGAACCACTTCTATTCGCGGGATGCTCACTTGAAGACAATCAAAAGAGAATTAAAGCTTGTTGGAACCCTCATTTATTCATTCAAAGGCAACAATGGACCCAATGGAGTGTAAGGAAAAGCGAACTTCATGAGACCAATTGTATGCAATGATGCTCATGGGCAAGGTATCATGGGGCCGACAACATGTGGTGAAACACAGTAGTTTGTGAGACTGATGTGAAGGAGAAGAAAAGTTCATGGGATCGACATCATANAAATACTTTTGATATTTATTTTTTTAAGAGAAAAATGTATGAAAATTTGTAGCTTACAAAATTACTCCCACCAAGAGAACCACTTCTATTTGCGGGATGCTCACTTGAAGACAATCAAAAGAGAATTAATATTAATTTAAAGCTTGTTGGAACCCTCATTTATTCATTCAAAGGCAACAATGGGCCCAATGGAGTGTAAGGAAAAGCGAACTTCATGAGACCAATCGTATGCAATGATGCTCATGGGCAAGGCATCATGGGGCCGACAACATGTGGTGAAACAGAGTAGTTTGTGAGACTGATGTGAAGGAGAAGAAAAGTTCATGGGATCGACATCAAGAGAGATTGAGTTTGTATGGAAGACATCATGAGATCCAAGATATGCGAAAGAGAAGAGTTCATCACAACACTAAAATGTGAGACGGGGCTTGCAAAAAAGGCATTACAAAAACAGTGGAATGTGAAGGAGAGGAGTTTTGGAGAACAATAGCATGCGGCAAAGCTCAAGCTAAAGGCATTGTACAACCAATGGCATATGAAGGATAAAAGAAGTCAAATGGAGTAGAGATGTGCATGAATTTCACAAGGAAGCCATTTCAAGATAGATGATGTATGAGAGATAAGAGGAATCCGTGGGAGCAGTGGTGTGTAATGGAGATCACTTGGGAAGTTATCGCAAAGACAACACTGTGCGAAGTAAAGGAGTTCTCTTGACCAACTCAAAAATGATGCGAATGGCATTCAAAATTTTGAACAAAGGGTTTTGCCAAGTTCAAACTAGGCTCAAACAAATATGCAATTTTACGTTAGAATGAATAGGTTTTATTTATGATAACTTTCATAAGCAATTTCCAAATACAAAAAACAAGTGTTCATTATAATGGATGTAAAGTTAGGTTTCCCTTATCAAATCAATTAATGCATAACTTATGCCACACTTTATGTCTTCGTAAGGTCTTACAACTGACTTAGAACTAGTTTGGAATATAGTTGAGTTAGCTTCAAACAAACTCAAAATATAAATAATACTATATTTTAAAATTGATCTCTCACTTTCTCTCTCACTCTCTCCTCTATATGTGTGTGTGAGTTATTAACATGTTTAAAAAAGAAATTTACACCTACTTTTATCCAAATTAGAGCCAAAATATGATTGGGTTGATTCAAACCAGTTTTAATCAAACAAGATAACTTACAATTAGGATGATTCTCACCCTATAGTTGCGTGAACGACAACACAATGCATTGCAATGACAGATTATGTGATTGTTTCATGGTTTGATCTTGTATTAGCACAACAATAACTATGTACGTGCCAATGTAAAATTTGAACTTATTGAATGCAATAAATTAGCATATGCCACACTTTATGGCTTCGTAAGGACTTACAGCTGACTTAGAACTAGTTTTGAATATAATTGAGTTAGCTTCAAACAAACTCAAAATATAAATAATACTATATTTTAAATTTAATCTCTCACTTTCTCTCTCACTCTCTCCCTCTATATGTGTGTGTGTTATTAACATGTTTAAAAAAGAAATTTACACCTAATTTCATCCAAATTAGAGCCAAAACATGATTGGGTTTATTCAAACCAGTTTTAATCAAACAAGATAACTTACAATTAAGATGATTCTCACCCTATAGTTACGTGAACGAAAACACAATGCATTGCAATGACAGATTGTGTGATTGTTTAATGGTTTGATCTTGTATTAGCACAACAATAACCATGTACATGCCAATGTAAAATTGGAGCTTATTGAATGCAATAAACAAGCATGCAGACATGTGCAACAACACTACAAAATGTAAATGTTGGATCCAAGAACAAGATAACTTACAATTAGGATGATTCTCACCCTATAGTTGTGTCAACGACAACACAATGCATTGCAATGACAGATTGTGTGATTGTTTGATGGTTTCATCTTGTATTAGCGCAATAATAACCATGTACATGCCAATGTAAAATTGGAGCTTATTGAATGCAATAGACAAGTGTGCAGACATGTGCAACAACACTACAAAATGTAAATGTTGGATCCAATTTTATAGATGCTAATGCTCGATGCTTAGATAGATTCCATAAAATAACAGCAAAAAGTTAAGTTAAAAGAGAGGAGAATAAAATCAGCTAGAAGAAGAAAAAAAGATTTAGAGATTTCAAAACTTCATACTAGGAGAAGTACAGTATTGCCTCTTGTTTCCTCAGAATAACTCATTTGACCAGGCATTTACAGTCTTTGAGTGATGTGATAGAGGCTTTATTTTGATCTAATTAAAAATATATTGTATATTCATTATAACAACATAAACACAATGCAAGGATATATATATGCTTCATTGTTAAGTGATTGGGAGAAGTAGTCGACTGAAAAAATCGAGTTGCCACTTTTGATTTTGATTTTCTTATGGCGCCCAAGCCAAGTGTTTTAGGGCAAGTGAGTGCCCAATAGAATTATGTTTGAAGAATGAATGATGAGTGTCATTTAAGCTTGGCCCCTTCAACTTGCATGGGTCAGTTCTTTTTGTAAAGGATTCCTTTGAAATAAGTGAACGTCCTTAAAACTTAAATCCTTTGATTCAGTCAAAATTTTNAAGTGATTGGGAGAAGTAGTCGACTGAAAAAATCGAGTTGCCACTTTTGATTTTGATTTTCTTATGGCGCCCTAGCCAAGTGTTTTAGGGCAAGTAAGTGCCCGATAGAATTATGTTTGAAGAATGGATGATAAGCTTGGCCCCTTCAACTTGCACGGGTCAGTTTTTTTTGAAAAGGATCCCTTTGAAATAAGTGAACGTCCTTAAAACTAAATCCTTTGATTCAGTCAAAATTTCTCTAAAAATAATCTCTCTAATTTGGGTGAAATGCTTCACTGACTTTAGAAGCTTTGGGCAAGTAAACTTGGGAGCCACTGCATCTCTGATTATTGGCTAGTTCACCAAGTCTCTTTTACATTTTCAAAAATTATATATTTGATTAAAATTTTAATTTTCTGATTCTCTTGCATTAGAGAGTGGCTTGTAAAAAGAATNTTTGGGCAAGTAAACTTGGGAGCCACTGCATCTCTGATTATTGGCTAGTTCACCAAGTCTCTTTTACATTTTAAAAAATTATATATTTGAATAAAATTTTAATTTTCTGATTCTCTTGCATTATAGAGATTGGCTTGTAAAAAGAATAAGATAATAAGATCCTACTTTTATTTTTATAATCATATTTATGGATTAGTGAAAGAAAGCTAATCATAAATTTTATCATATATTATTCTCAAGTTAGGAATAATCCTCTCATTTAATATTTTAATAGTGTATTCATATGATTTCACAAAATGTTAGTAATCATNCCTCACCATTGTTCATAGTTTCCTAGCCTAATCCACCATAAATTTAATACAAAGAAACATGTAAAATGAAACTTTTCGGAGAATAACCTCCTAATATAAAGATTTTGGTAAGAAAGCTTTGGTGCATGTGTTGCCCCCTACTCTTTTCACATTAAAAAAAAAGATAGATCATGAAGAAATGCATAGATAGTTGATAAATAAGATTATAATCCTGTGCTGATTCTTAATCCATAGTCTTGATGATAAGCTCAAACCTATTTGTAAACTACTCATTCTTTAAAATCTATATTATAATTGGTTACTATTTAATTAAATTAGGCTAGGTAATGAGNTTTTATAGATGCTAATGCTCGACGCTTAGATAGATTCCATAAAATAACAGCAAAAAAGTTAAGTTAAAAGAGGAAAATAAAATCAGCTAGAAGAAGAAAAAAGATTTAGAGATTTCATAACTTCATACTAGGAGAAGTACAGTATTGCCTCTTGTTTCCTCAGAATAACTCATCTGACCAGGCATTTACAGTCTTTGGGTGATGTGATAGAGGCTTTATTTTGATCTAATTAAAAATATATTGTATATTCATTATAACAACATTAACACAATGCAAGAATATATACATGCTTCATTGTTAAGTGATTGGGAGAAGTAGTCGACTCAAAAAATCGAGTTGCCACTTTTGATTTTGATTTTCTTATGACGCCCTAGCCAAGTGTTTTAGGGCAAGTGAGTGCCCAATAGAATTATGTTTGAAGAATGGATGATGAGTGTCATTTAAGCTTGGCCCCTTCAACTTGCATGGTTCAGTTCTTTTTGAAATGGATTCCTTTGAAATAAGTGAACGTCCTTAAAACTTAAATCCTTTGATTCAGTCAAAATTTCTCTAAAAATAATCTCTCTAATTTGGGTGAAATGCTTCACTGACTTTTGAAGCTTTGGGCAAGTAAACTTGGGAGCCACTGCATCTCTGATTATTGGCTACTTCACCAAGTCTCTTTTACATTTTCAAAAATTATATATTTGAATAAAATTTTAATTTTCTGATTCTCTTGCATTATAGAGAGTGGCTTGTAAAAAGAATAAGATAATAAGATCCTACTTTTATTTTTATAATCATATTTATGGATTAGTGAAAGAAAGCTAATCATAAATTTTATCATATATTATTCTCAAGTTAGGAATAATCCTCTCATTTAATATTTTAATAGTGTATTCATATGATTTCACAAAATGTTAGTAATCATAGCACATTAATAAATATGGATGGGCACCATTGAGTTTCACATTTATTTTAAGAGCAACTCCAAATTTGCTTTTGATGGTTGAATGACTTCCATATAGGATTATAAATACTACTAAATATGAATTATGCAAAAACAATCTTCACAAGTTGAAGTGAACTTTTCTGGAGGATTAAAAGTTGAAGTTGAATTGAATTATAGAGAGTAGTAACAAAATGATATTGAAGGATAGTGCAAGAAGGGTAAATAATGATATTGAGGGATACTTTGCCAAGATGTTCATCAACTATACCACATCTAAAGTTCTCATAGCATGTCCAATTGCTTAACCTGGTGGTTTTGTTTTAAATAATATTTAAAAAAAAAAGAGTTATATAATGTAATATACTAGAATATTAAAACTTATATTATTTTTAATTTTACTTCTATATAGGACTGGAAAGTAAATTTATACTCTGAGTTATGAGGATGACTAATTTACTTCATTAAAAAATTATCTCAAGGAGCATTATGTAAAACATTGCATCATTTTCCACTAATGTTCACTGTCCCGTTCTGAGCTCAATCATATTAGCACTAATGTCATTTTTTGTTTTAAATGTAAAAAAAGCACATTTATAATTAGTACATAAATAAATTTAATTTAAAAAAATGAGTCCCAACCTAAGAAATATGATATATTTTAAATGAAGATCTTTTAACAAAATTATTTTGATGAAACACTAATGATTGCTATAAGATGCCCTATGATGAACAGGTTAAATTTGGGAAAACAGTTGATCATATAATTATTTTTAAATGAAAACTACTATTTTAAGAATAGATATAAGGTCATGATTGATGTTTTGAATGTAATAAATTTTATCTCCATCAATATCCTAATTTGAGCAAAACTAAAATTTGAACATCATTATAAGCATTTTAAGTTTAATTGCATCAATGAAACCACTCTACATGTGACTTTAAGATTNGTGTTCATATGATTTCACAAAATGCTAGTAATCATAGACATTAATAAATATGGATGGGCACCATTGAGTTTCCCATTTATTTTAAGAGCAACTCCAAATTTGCTTTTGATGGTTGAATGGCTTCCATATAGGATTATAAATACTACTAAATATGAATTATGCAAAAACAAGCTTCACAAGTTGAGGTGAACTTTTCTGGATNCAAATTTGCTTTTGATGGTTGAATGACTTCCATATAGGATTATAAATACTACTAAATATGAATTATGCAAAATCAATCTTCACAAGTTGAGGTGAACTTTTCTGGAGGATTAAAAGTTGAGGTTGAATTGAATTATAGAGGGTAGTAACAAAATGATATTGAAGGATAGTGCAAGCAGGGTAAATAATGATATTGAGGGATACTTTGCCAGGATGTTCATCAACTATACCACATCTAAAGTTCTCATAGCATGTCCAATTGCTTAACTTGGTGGTTTTGTTTTAAATAATTTTTTTTTTTTTTNTAGAGGGTAGTAACAAAATGATATTGAAGGATAGTGCAAGCAGGGTAAATAATGATATTGAGGGATACTTTGTCAAGATGTTCATCAACTATACCACATCTAAAGTTCCATAGCATGTCCAATTGCTTAACTTGGTGGTTTTGTTTTAAATAATATTTAAAAAAAAAAAGAGTTATATAATGTAATATACTAGAATATTAAAACTTATATTATTTTTAATTTTACTTTTATATAGGACTAGAAAGTAAATTTATACTCTGAGTTATGAGGATGACTAATTTCCTTCATTACAAAATTATCTCAAGGAGCATTATGTTAAACATTGCATCATTTTCCACTAATGTTCACTGTCCCGTTCTGAGCTCAACCATATGAGCACTAATGTCATTTTTTTGTTTTAAATGTAAAAAAAGCACATTTATAATTAGTACATAAATAAATTTAATTTAAAAAAATGAGTCCCAACCTAAGAAATATGATATATTTTAAATGAAGATCTTTTAAAAAAATTATTTTGATGAAACACTAATGATTGCTATAAGATGCCCTATGATGAACAAGTTAAATTTGGGAAAACAGTTGATCATATAATTNCTCAAGGAGCATTATGTTAAACATTGCATCATTTTCCACTAATGTTCACTGTCCCGTTCTGAGCTCAACCATCTGAGCACTAATGTCATTTTTTGTTTTAAATGTACAAGAAGCACATTTATAATTAGTACATAAATAAATTTAATTTAAAAAAATGAGTCCCAACCTAAGAAATATGATATATTTTAAATGAAGGTCTTTTAAAAAAATTATTTTGACGAAACACTAATGATTGCTATAAGTGCCCAATGATGAACAAGTTAAATTTGGGAAAACAGTTGATCATATAATTTTTTTAAAATGAAAACTGCTATTTTAAGAATAGATATAAGGTCATGATTGATGTTTTGAATGTAATAAATTTTATCTTCATCAATATCCTAATTTGAGCAAAAATAAAATTTGAACATCATTATAAGCATTTTAAGTTTGATTGCATCAATGAAACCACTCTACATGTGACTTTAAGATGTTNAGATATAAGGTCATGATTGATGTTTTGAATGTAATAAATTTTATCTCCATCAATATCCTAATTTGAGCAAAAATAAAATTTGAACATCATTATAAGCATTTTAAGTTTAATTGCATCAATGCCACCACTCTACATGTGACTTTAAGATGTCTTATCTTGCTTAAAATGAGTAGTAATAGAAATTGGATTTGTGTGTTGCCTAACAAAGAATATAACATATATTATATTACATAGATCATGGTTATATGATAGGGATGTAATTCACTATGGATCATATATCATCAATGTACTTAAGTTAATAATAATACTATCAAGCTTCTTCTATAAAATCATAAGCAAAATAGACAATATTTTCCTTTTAAAAATCTCTTTTGACATATTATATGTTACTTCATTAAAACAATTAGTAAATTACTATCACATACTTTATTAAAAAGGCCTCCCCTTACGACCGACCTCCTACTCAGATCCATATATAATAATTGGGTTTAAAAGATTGAGAAAAAAGTTTGTCTAGACTCCACATTGAACTTACTGCAAGTTTCTGAGTTCTCTTTAAAAACTCACATACATTCTATGATCTTCACTATATTATCAGACTTAATAATATGAGCGCAAATGAACCACCTCAAATATGTCATTGACCTCACCATTGTTCATAGTTTCCTAGCCTAATCCACCATAAATTTAATACAAAGAAACATGTAAAATGAAACTTTTCGGAGAATAACCTCCTAATATAAGGATTTTGGTAAGAAAGCATTGGTACATGTGTTGCCCCCTACTCTTTTCACATTAAGAAAAAAGATGGATCATGAAGAAATGCATAGATAGTTGATAAATAAGATTATAATCCTGTGTTGATTTCTTAATCCATATCTTGATGATAAGCTCAAACCTATTCGTAAACTACTCATATTCTTTGAAATCTATATTATAATTGGTCACTATTTACTTAAATTAGGCTAGGTAAGGAACTGAATATTGCTTTTAAGATGCCTTTTGGTAAATAAGGATGGTTAGTTACACCATTTGGATTGACTAATTCTTCTAGTACCTTCATAAGATTTATGACAAAAAGTATTAAAACTACCTTTAGAACAGGTTTAATGGTTGTTTTCATTAAAATTTTATTACAATTTAACCTTATTCTAGGATTGTTTTTTTCTACATAGTGAAGTTATATTCATAAGTTTTATAGTTTCTACTAACAAACACCACCACAAATTTTCTATGAACAAGTCATGCATTAAGTGTTCAACACCTAAATCTCTTATTATTATTAAGAATTCATGTCAGCTTCGAAGATGTTATGAATCAAAATAATAATTTAATGTTAAGGTTCCTATCTCAGTCACCCATAAGGACGATAATATTTTTATGGATAACAAATAGGGCTAAAGCATTTTGACTCAATTAAAAACCTCTTAACCTCTTCGCATGTCTATAGGTTGCCTAAGTTTTCTATGTCATTGAGAAGACTCTTGTTATGCCTTTGAACTAAACAATAAGTGAAGGACTCAGCTATGACTTGTGTAAAAGACTAAGGACCCGTTTGGGGCAGCTTATTTGGTGCGGTAGCGTTTTGAAAACGCAGTTAGCCTGCTTGGGTAAACTGCGTTTTGGCAACTTATGCATTTTCAAAACGCAGAAAACAGTGTTTCCACACCACACCTATATAGGTGCGGTGGCAGCTTATTGACAACAGTCTGGCTTTTCGAAAAAATAAAAATTTATAAAAGCCACCGCACCTAGCTTATCAGCAGATTATTTTTAATCAGCTTATCAGCAGATTATTTTTAATCAGCTTATCAGCAGATTATTTTTAATCAGTTTGTCAGCAGATTATTCAATAAGCTACAACCGCCCCAAACAGACCCTAAATGAAAAAAAAATCCAAATACTTATGAAAAGAATTTTATGTCATCAATAAATTGCTTAATGATTGATGCACTATGTTTTATACAGTGATATTGCCTTATATTATGACCATCATGCCCATAATTAGATCACCACTAAGAAAATACTTAAACATAGGCTGGCAAAATAGGAAACATTTCTATAGGAAGGAAAACAAGGTATTAAGAATGAAGTTATTAATTATATCCAATTTCACTTGAGCATGTCCTCTTTAGAATCATTATTGACCTCGCTTTCGGTCGATGTGCAGTTTTCCCCTCCTTAGTAGCCTAGGATCTAGCCGTAGGACCTTTCTGTCGACTACTCCTAGAAAACAAGTGAAGGAGCCTTCCCTATTAGCAATTCTGAATTTTTCTTCACTCAACTTTACATTCCATATAGTAGTTTGACCGCTACTGCTTAGCAGGTAAGGCTACTCCGAAGGAACTCAGAGAGTACACCTAGAGAACTGTCGGCCTTAGGATTGACTGTACTCGTTGATTTGGCATCGCCGTCCTCTGCACCGTCCTGTTTAATTGAACTCATACCGGAATTTTGATAGGATTCGAACCGCGACGTGTTTTGACCTGATCGACAACGAGGTTGCCCGGACGACTCCGGATGACGAAACGGAATGCGCCGATGCGTCCGGAACAACGACTTTGTTTAGGGGGACGTTCGTTTCATTGCGACGATGTGTCTTGAAGAAAATACATATTTAAATGTTAATTATAATAATAAATAATATTTTATTTTTTTTTTTTATAATTAATAACTTATATTAAAAATCCTTAACCTAATTTCATTTTCCCCTCTCCCGTTTCTTCCTCTCGCGCTCGTGGACAACTACTTTTCAAAATTGATAAAAACAAATTTGATAAGAACAAGCACACATTTTTCAAAAACAAAAATACATTTTTAGCTACATACAAAATTGATACAGCCCAGTTTTCGAATGTTTGAGACCTATGTGCATGCTGAAAACATAAATTTTAAATACATTTGAAACATTGGTTGTCCACCTGTTGATCACCTATTTAGGCTAAGGAATACCCTCCTGAGTTAAGTTTGATAGAACACCCTTCTAGTTGAGTGACGGGCTTTATACATCCGGGTGACCAAGTAGCCTTCGACGACCCTCGAGTACTAATATATAGTTGAGCCTAGCCCCGACCCGAGTGCTTGCGGTCCCCCTCTTTTCGGACTTTTTCATATGTTTTTCAGAATTTTTGGACAAAGCACTCATGGTATCTTTTCGGGATTTTCCCGTGTTTTCTACGATTTTAATCAATTTGTTGATTCGTCGATTTCCTCGCATTTCTCTTGTCGTGAGTCTTTGATGATCTTTCTCGAGATTTTTGGACGATGTTTATTTGTTTTCATTTATATAAAGCATTTCAGTCTGCTTCCTCAAGTTTTGTTGTTTGTACCTATCGCATCAATTACACCTAAGGAACAGCGAATCTCCCAGATATAGAGGTTTGTTTTATGTTTACAGTATGTTATTCTCTTATAATCACTTCCCTGTTGTACCTTTTACTTTTCTTGACACTGCATGTTGTACTGCTTTCTTTACTGCATACCCTACTGTTTGTCATGTGCTACATATTCTACTGTTATGCTATACACTATACAACTTCAATATGTTATCTATAAAAATATCTGAAGAACTACAACCATAGGGCCGCTGGATTGACATATAACCTGACACCCTAGAAAACTTAAACTTGTCACAACAAGAAGCTTGGAACTAGCGCGGTGGGCAGCACGACCATCTTCAACAGCAGAACATGTCTTCCCCAGCTAAACAATTCCTTTCCTAAAAATTAAAACAAAATTCTATAAGATTTCGAGATTGTTCGCCTAGCGCAACATAAATCCTCAAACTTTTCGTTAGGCATTTGTATAGTTCTGTTGTACGATCTAAGCCCTAACTCGTTTTACGATTCTGATGTTATCGTTCGTTATGACCTAAATTCTCACATCTTCCAGGTTATTTATGTGATCGTTTCACACGAATGTAAGCCCTAAATAAATAAAATTGGCGGGATAAAACACTTGAATATTTCTCCTCGAAACTGAAGTCAAACCATAGGATAGACTAGGAAGTCACCGAGGATCTCCTCTGGATCTATGACATCCCCTAGTTCTTCCTCCTTTGGATTCTACAATAATTGTTCCAAGGTTGAACTACTCCACTTTTGCATATATCTTTGTCTGATTTCGTTGAAAAGTACTATCTTTTTGACCTCCTTGAAAATAATTTTTCCTGATTTTTATCGAGAGTATACTTAAGTGACTTCGGTCATTTAAGATGTAATTAAGTATAGGGGCTTGCCCTTATAGGAAGTTTTTTTGAACTCAGCTTAAAATAAACCCTATTTAATTTTTCATATTAAATAGGGGAATTTGTTGGCAAATAAAACGGTTTCGCAGACCAAACGGACATCATATATTTCTTAGTTTATTTGATCGAGTTTCATCCTCAAGTCATGTGTTTATCTCTCGGGATAGATACATAGTTTGAGGTAGAGTGCTCTTTCATTTAAATTGTGAAAAATATCGGGTTTTCATATTTTTCTAAACTTAAATCTATATGTAAATTAAAGTGTCCTTTCGAAGCAGGCGACAGGATTTCGATTCCGGTGACCGACAGCTTCCTACGGGCAACTCCACCACACCTTTCAACTTTTTATTGCCGACAATCATATATTCTTATTCTTTCAAGTATGAAAGATTATTATTTTATGTCATTGATTTTATCCCTTTTTTAATGACCGCTTGAATAACTCAAGTGCATTGATTGGGCGCTTTTTTTATTCTTCATGCAGATTTTTATCATAAAGCAAGGCTTTGCATTTGAAGATTCTTTCATTGACTTTTTTGTATCACTAGGCCTCATTTTAGGGACTGAGACATTTTGCAAAAATAAGACAACTTAATTGATAGAATTAAAAATATATTTGCCTTTCTTAAAAGAAGAGATGATAAATATGTCATCGGATATTTTCTCACTTGAAAAATTAGCATAAAAAAGCTGACAAATATACTAATCTCTTGGTCTAATATTTACTATAAGAGAAACTCTCAATGAACTTCATATTAAGAATATCAAGAACCCTTATAGACCTGATAGTATTTTTGTTAATGTTTATAGGTTCTCCAAAACAATACNTTAATAAAAACAATCTCTCTCCCCCTCTCTCCCTTAAATAACACACTCCAACCTCCACACTAACCCCCAAGACTCTTTTCTCCTTCACGTTACACAGCAGCAGCTCTCCACCTCCTCCCTCGCCAGAAACTGCCAACATGGCCGGAAAATCCAAAGTCGAGCCAACTTTCCATAGAGCCTCCCAAACCTTCTGCATTCTTAACGAAATTTGTAGCCCTTGACTTGAACAACATAACTCACACCACCGCAGCTGCCCTCGCCAAAAAAGCCCTCTAAAGCTCACGACCACCTTTCAATTTTGCATGAAAACTCTTCTGAAACTCGCCCAAATTGTTATATTAGCCTTCTTAGGTCCTTAGGAAGTCAGATCAACTATTTTCCATCATTTTAACAATTGCTAACGCCTCCTTCAAGCTAGTTCAAGTCAACCTCGGCGAACTTCCAATCCGACGTAAAAATGTCATCAAACCGATGTCACGAGGAATTGGATAAACTCAAGAAGACCTACTTATTCAAACCTAATAGAGAACAAACCTCTTAGGCTTAGGTATATCTCTTAAATTGAAACGATAATCTTGAGCTTTCATCCATTCCAGATCAAAAAGTAGATCATAAACACCTAAGTATCTGTTTGGATGTGATCTACACTTTGATCTGAACAAAACAAACCCAAGAACGCGAAATTTGATTGAGAATCGGTGGAGAACGGACTCCCGGCAGTTTCGGCCATTGGTTCTCCTCNATGTCAGCTTCGAAGATGTTATGAATCAAAATAATAATTTAATGTTATGGTTCCTATCACAGACACCCATAGTGACGATAATATTTTTATGGATAACAAATAGGGCTAAAGCATTTTGACTCAATTAAAAACCTCATAACCTCTTCGCATGTCTATAGGTTGCCTAAGTTTTCTATGTCATGGAGAAGACTCTTGTTATGCCTTTGAACTAAACAATAAGTGAAGGACTCAGCCATGACTTGTGTAATGAACAAAAAAAATCCAAATACTTAAGAAAAGAATTTTGTCATCAATAAATTGCTTAAATGATTGATGCACTATGTTTTATACAGTCATATTGCCTTATATTATGACCATCACGCCAATAAATAGATCACCACTAAAAAAATACTTAAACATAGGCTTGCAAAATAGGAAACATTTCTATAAGAAGGAAAACAAGGTATTAAGAATGAAGTTATTAATTATATCCAATTCCACTTAAGCATGTCCTCTTTAGAATCATTGTTGACCTCGCTTTCGGTCAATGTGCAGTTTTCCCCTCCTTAGTAGCCTGGGATCTAGCCGTAGGACCTTTCTGTCGACTACTCCTAGAAAACTAGTGAAGGAGCCCTCCCTGTTAGCAATTCTGAACTTTTCTTCACTCAACTTGACGTTCCATACAGTAGTTTTGACCGCTACTGCTTAGTAGGTAAGGCTACTCCGAAGGAACTCAGAGAGTATTCCTATAGGACTGTCGGCCTTAGGATTGACTGTACTCGTTGATTTGGCACCGCCGTCCTCTGCACCGTCCTGTTTGATTGAACTCATACCATAATTTTGATAGGATTCGAACCGCGACGCGTTTTGACCTGATCGACGACGAGGTTGCCCGGACTACTCCGGATGACGAAACGGACTGCGCCGATGCGTTCGGAACATCGACTTTGTCTAGGGGGGACGTTCGTTTCATTGCGACGGCACGTCTTTGAGAAAATACATATTTAAATGTTAATTATAATAATAAATAATATTTTTTTTTTATTATTATGATAATTAATAACTTATATTAAAAATCCTTAACCTAATTTCATTTTCCCCTCTCCTGTTTCTTCCTCTCGCACTTGTGGACAACTACTTTTCAAAATTGACAAAAACAAATTTGATAAGAACAAACACACTTTTTTCTAAAACAAAAATACATTTTTCGCTACATACAAAATTGATACAGCCCACTTTTCGCATGTTTGAAACCTATGTGCATGCTGAAAACATAAATTTTAAATACAATTTAAACATTGGTTGTCTACCTGTTGATCACCTGTTTAGGCTAAGGAATAACCTCCTGAGTTAGGTTTGATAGGACACCCTTCTAGTTGAGTGGTGGGCTTTATACAACCGGGTGACCAAGTAGCCTTCGACGACCCTCGAGTACTAATATATAGTTGAGCCTAGCCCCGACCCGAGTGCTTGCGGTCCCCCTCTTTTCGGACTTTTTCATATGTTTTTCTTAGAATTTTTGGACAAAGAACTCGTGGTCTCTTTTCGAGATTTTCCCGTGTTTTCTACGATTTTAATCAATTTGTTGATTCGTCGATTTCCTCACATTTCTCTTGTCGTAAGTCTTTTGATGATCTTTCTTGAGATTTTTGAACGATGTTTCTTTTTTTTCGTTTATATAAAGTATTTCAGCCTGCTTCCTCAAGTTTTGTTGCTTGTACCTATCGCATCAATTACACCTAAGGAACAGCGGATCTCTCAGATATAGAGATTTGTTTTATATTTACAGTATGTTATTCTCTTATAATCACTTCCCAGTTCTATCTTTTACTTTTCTTGACAATGCATGTTGTACTGCTTTCTTTACTGCATACCCTACTGCTTGTCCTGTTCTACATATTCTACTGTTATGTTATACACTATACAACTTCAACATGTTATCTATAAAAATATCTGAAGAATTACAACCATAGAGCCGCT
Organism: Phalaenopsis hybrid cultivar; assembly: GCA_002079205.1. NCBI lineage: Eukaryota > Viridiplantae > Streptophyta > Magnoliopsida > Asparagales > Orchidaceae > Phalaenopsis > Phalaenopsis hybrid cultivar. The sequence continues at coordinate 86,757 of JXCR01147481.1, read as the reverse complement.
GGATTGACATTATAACCTGACACCCTAGAAAACTTAAACTCGTCACAACAAGAAGCTTGGAACTAGCGCGGTGGGCAGCACGACCATCTTCAACAGCAAAACATGTCTTCTCCAGCTAAACCATTCATTTTCTAAAAATTAAAACAAAAATCCATAGGATTTCGAGGTTGTTCGCCTAGCGCAACATAAATCCTCAAACTTTTCTTTAGGCATTTGTATAGCTCTGTTGTACGATCTAAACCCTAACTCGTTTTATGATTCTGATGTTGTCGTTCGTTACGCCCTAAATCCTCACATCTTCCAGGTTATTTATGTGATCGTTTCACACGAATGTAAGCCCTAAATAAATAAAATTGGCGAGATAAAACACTTGAATATTTCTCCTCGAAACTGAAGCCACATCATAGGGTAGACTGAGAATTCACCGAGGATCTCCTCTGGTTCTGTGGCATCCCCTAATTCTTCCTCGTTTGGATTCTACAATAATTGTTCCAAGTTTGAACCATTCCCCTTTTGCACACCTCTTTGTCTGATTTCGTTGAAAAGTCATATACTTTTGACCTCCTTGAAGATAATTTTTCCTGATTTTTATCGAGAGTATACTTAAGTGACTTCGGTCATTTAAGATGTAATTAACTATAAGGGCTTGCCCTTATAGGAAACTTTTCTGAACTAAGCTTAAAATAAACCCTATTTAATTTTTCATATTAAATAGGGGAATTTGTTGGCAAATAAAACGGTTTCGTAGACCAAATGGACGTCATATATTTCTTAGTTTATTTGATCGAGTCTCATCCTCAAGTCATGTGTTTATCTCTCGGGATAGATACAGGGTTTGAGGTAGAGTCCTCTTTCATTTAAACTGTGAAAATATAGGGTCAGTTTGATTTTCATATTTTTCTAAACTTAAATCTATATGTAAATTAAAGTGTCCTTTCGAAGCAGGCGACAGGATTTCGATTCCGGTGACCAATAGCTTCCTACGGGCAACTCCACCACACCTTTCAACCTTTTATCACCGACAATCATATATTCTTATCCTTTCAAGTATGAAAGATTATTATTTTATGTCATTGATTTTATCCCTTTTTTAATGACCGCTTGAATAACTCAAGTGCGTTGATTGGGCGCTTTTTTTATTCTTCATGCAGATTTTTATCATAAAGCAAGGCTTTGCATTCTAAGGTTATTTCATTGACTTTTTTGTATCACTAGGCCTCATTTTAGGGACTGAGACATTTTGAAAAAATAAGACAACTTAATTGATAGAATTAAAAATATATTTGCCTTTCTTAAAAGAAGAGATGATAAATATGTCATCGGATATTTTCTCACTTGAAAAATTAGCATAACAAAAAGCTGACAAATATACTAATCTCTTGGTCTAATATACTATAAGAGAAACTCTTAATGGACTTCATATTAAGAATATCAAGAACTCTTATAGACCTGATAGTATTTTTGTTAATGTTTATAGGTTCTCCAAAATAATACTTCTTATATTGCTTAAAACCTAGTGATGAGAACAACTAGATTTATCATCAATAACTACTTTAGAGATGGATGACGATTTGTTTCATATTTTAAAAAATTTTATAAAAATTATTTGGGATACATTTACACTTTTTTTTAACAATACACCACCAAATTGATAGTTGAATGGAAGTTTTAAATTTACCCTCAGGTAAATCACTAAAGTCTTTAGTGAATAACGTAATTCACTAAAGTCTTTAGTAAATAAGAGCACTATTCTTTTGAGCGACTTCAAAATACTTATGAGTTCACATATAGAAACACAATTTACAGAATCAATTAAAAAATTCCTTTTAACATTATAAATGGCTGCAACCCAAATAAACCTATTAATCTATCAAATACTTCCAGTCATTCTATTTTAGATGTTGCAATCACCATNTCAATTAAAAAATTCCTTTTAACATTATAAATGGCTACAACCCAAATAAACCTATTAATCTATCAAATACTTTCAGTCATTCTATTTTAGATGTTGCAATCACCATTTAATAAATTTTTTATGGTTTCTATGAATAAGTAAAACAATAAAACTAATTAAATAATAATAATATAAATGCAAACATAGTAAAGTTTAAATGCTTGCCTTAGGAATAAAATAAAGATGATCATATCTTAAATTGAATCTTACCCTAAGTATTAATCTATTAAAAATAGTNCCTTAGGAATAAAATAAAGATGATCATATCTTAAATTGAATCTTACCCTAAGTATTAATCTATTAAAAATAGAAAGTTTTCTGCCCGAATTTACATCCCATCAAAATTTCTAAAAATTTTTAACCAAATGCTTATCCCTGATAGCCTTATGATATGTACACAAGTCATATTTTTACTATTAAAATATTTTGACCTATGAGAGAATTCTTGTCCCTCATGATTTTTATGATAGCCAAATTATGCAAAGTTTTGAGAAAAATAGGCTGAATTCTGAATAGGCTCGATGCATTTTCCCTTTGTTTTCATTCCATTAAATAATAATCTTACAATTTATTTTAGGTACAAAATATTCTGCATAATCTATTTTAAGTAATCTAATAATACATATTAGTAATCAAATATTCAGCTAAAAGGGAAATAAATCAGAATAAAGACATTGAAAATAATTTAAATAAGGAAGCTCCTAATTATAGAAAACTCCTAATTTAGCTGTCTGATTTCCGTTCTTCCAGATTAACATCTCCCCTCAAATTGATGCTGACTGGTCAGGAAACATCAATTTGCCAACAAAAAACTGATAACACTGTCGGAATCAAAAATCCTCAAGCAGTAAGTGTCGAAGCCGAAAGTGTCGAAGCNGAATTCTTGTCCCTCATGATTTTTATGATAGCCAAATTATGTCAAAGTTTTGAGAAAAATAGGCTGAATTCTGAATAGGCTCGATGCATTTTCCCTCTGCTTTCATTCCATTAAATAATTATCTTACAATTTATTTTAGGTACAAAATATTATGCATAATCTATTTTAGGTAATCTAATAATATATATTCCTAATCAAATATTCAGCTAATAGAGAAATAAATCAGAATAAACACATTGAAAATAATTTAAATAAGGAAGCTCCTAATTATAGAAAACTCCTAATTTAGTTGTCTGATTTCCGTCCTTCCAGATTGACATCTTCCCTCAAATTGATGTTGACTAATCAGAAAACATCAATTTGTCATTAAAAAACTGATAACACTGTCGGAACCAAAAATCCTCAAGCAGTGAGTATCGAAGCCGAAAGTGCCAAAGCCAAGAATGTCGAAACCTAAAAGTGTCGAAGCCTAATATCTATGGTTTGTCGAAGCTGAAGCCATCGATCTAGGAAGGAGTGTCGAAGCTGAAGCTGAAGCTGATGAAGCAAAGCAATCGAAGATGCCACAGAAACAGTGATGCCTAGCGAAGAAGATTTGAATCGGACGAATAATAATACAAACATAATAGTCCTTTCAACCCAAGAATCCTTGTATTCCACAATAAATTGATTTTGCACTTTAGAATAAGTTCTATCTCTTGGCAAGCATATCTATCTGACTGTCGATCAAGTTTGATATTCTTCAAGACATACTTCTTTTCCACCTCGTTCCTCACGAGAAGAGTAAAGAACAACAAAAAGAAGAAACCAAACCAGCGCCGCAACTCGAGGTGGCAAAAAGCTTAAAAGGAAAGCATGATTGGAGATCCCCTGATGGCGTTGCTGAGCTCCTTGCAATTCCATAAGATGAGTCCGCCTCTTGTGAATATGAGCAGCTGCTCAAACATATTTGGTACCTTCCTCAACGATTTCGGGTAGGGGAGGACCAAAGCTCTAAGGTCGGCGCGAGGGAGGAGAGTCGCGGCTAGGGCAGAGACGACGGTTGACGAGGAGAGTCGAAGCTAGGGCAGAGACGCAAGGAGGAGAGGAGATCACGACTATGCCCCTAAATGAGGAGATCGCGGGTTGACGAGGAGGGTCGCAGCTAGGGCAGAGACGACGCAACGAAGTGGCGAAGTGGAGAAGTGGTGCGACAAGCTGAGTCGTCACTAGGGAAGTGTTGCACGATGGATTGCGCGGCTCATAAGGCAAAGTTTAATCGCAGCAGAGAGGATCACCGGTGATCTGGGAAGATCACGCTATGGCAGAGGCGACCAGAAGACCGCGACTAGGGCAGAGGCGACGAGAAGATTGCTGCTAGGGCAGAGAAGCAGTGGATTTCCTTCGACTCCACTGTGATCGAAGATGTCGCAAACTAAGCAGACGAAGGTGGAGGAAGATGTCGCAGAACTCAAAGAAGGAGACGAACGAGCACTCCCAGTGAGCAGTCGAGGACCTTGGTAGCAGTCGAAGATGCCGATGAACGATATTCTAGTGCTGAAGACTACGAAGGATTCATGCCGATCGCTCTGATACCATGTCGAAGTTTTGAGAAAAATAGATTGAATTCCGAATGGGCTTGATGCATCTTCCCTTTGCTTTCATTCCATTAAAAAATAATCTTACAATATATTTTATGTACAAAATATTCTGCATAATATATTTAAGATAACCTAACAATACATATTCCTAATCTAAATATTCAGCTAAAAGGAAAATAAATCAGAATAAAGATATTGAAAATAATTTAAATAAAAAAGCTCATAATTCTAGAAAACTCCTAATTTAGCTGTCGAATTTTCGTCCTTCCTGATTGACAAATAACAAAAAACATAACTTGCATCTTGCAACTTTTACATACTCTTATAATCCTTGAATGCTATAACATCGTTTAGATAAATTCTCTCTCTATAATAAAATGCATCACTTAAAATTTTTGTTAAATAAAAAAATTAACCCCTTTCTTGATGCACTTGGATGACAAATTTAACTCTAAATAATTGGATGATTAAATGTACTTTATTTTATTAGAGAAAAGTTCATTCAATGTTTGAAGCAATCGATGCAGCACAAACATAAAGGCAAAAGTCAATGTCAAAAATGAATCCATTATATCAAGATTTAGGTTAATATAAACCCATAAATGATCTCTATTCTGTTCAAATCTGATGATAAATAATAAAGAAGCTTGATTGATAGTCTTTTGATGTGCAATTCGACACCACCAATCAAGAATAAAAAAAACTTAAGAAGCTGCTTGATTTTAGGATCATTTGAGCGGACTTATTTGATTTAGTTGAATTTTTTTACTTATAGAAGTTTTAAATTTTATGTTATTTATCTCTTAAAAAAATCATAAATTCATATAATAGTTATTCATTTTNCTAAAAGTGTCGAAGCCTAATATCTATGGTTTGCCGAAGCTGAAGCCATCGATCTAGGAAGGAGTGTCGAAGTTGAAGCTGATGAAGCAAAACAATCGAAGATGCCACAAAAGCAGTGATGCCTAGCGAAGAAGATTTGAATCAGACGAATAATAATACAAACATAATAGCCCTTTCAACCCAAGAATCTTTGTATTCCACAATGAATTGATTTTGCACTTCAGAATAAGTTCCATCTCTTGGCAAGCAGATCTATCTGACTGTCGATCAAGTTTGATATTCTTCAAGACATACTTCTTCTTTTCCACCTCATTCCTCACGAGAAGAGTAAAGAACAACAAAAAGAAGAAACCAGACCAGCGCCGCAACTCGAGGTGGCAAAAAGCTTAAAAGGAAAGCATGATTGGAGATCCCCTGATGGCGTTGCTGAGCTCCTTGCAGTTCCATAAGATGAGTCCGCCTCTTGTGAATATCAGCAGCTGCTCAAACATATTCCGTACCTTCCTCAACGATTTCGGGTAGGAGGGGATCAGAGCTCTAAGGTCGGCGCAAAGGAGGAGAGCCGCAGCTAGAGCAGAGATGACGGTTGACGAGGAGAGTCGAAGCTAGAGCAGAGACGCAGGGAGGAGAGGAGATCACGACTATGCCCCTAAACGAGGACATCGCAGGTTGACGAGGAGGGTCGCAGCTAGGGCAGAGACGACGCGACGAAGTGGCGAAGTGGAGAAGTGGTGCGACAAGCTGAGTCGTCACTAGGGAAGCGCTACAAGATGGATTGCGCGGCTCAAAAGGCAAAGTTTAATCGCAGAAGAGAGGATCGCCGGTGATCTGGGAAGATCACGCTATGGCAGAGGCGACGAGAAGACCGCGACTAGGGCAGAGGCGACGAGAAGATCGCTGCTAGGGCAGAGAAGCAGTGGGTTTCCTTCGACTCCACTGTGGATCGAAGATGTCGCATACTAAGCAGACGAAGGTGGAGAAAGATGTCGCAGAACTCAAAGAAGGAGACGAACGAGCGCTCCCAGTGAGCAGTCGAGGACCTTGGTAGCAGTGGAAGATGACGACGAATGATATTCTAGTGCTGAAGACTATGAAGGATTCATGTCGATCGCTCTGATACCATGTCGAAGTTTTGAGAAAAATAGATTGAATTTTGAATAGGCTTGATGCATCTTCCCTTTGCTTTCATTCCATTAAATAATAATCTTATAATATATTTTATGTACAACATATTCTGCATAATCTATTTTAGATAACCTAACAATACATATTTCTAATCTAAATATTTAACTAAAAGGGAAATAAATCAGAACAAAGATATTGGAAATAATTTAAATAAAAAAGCTCCTAATTATAAAAACCTCCTAATTTAGCTGTCGGATTTTTGTCCTTCCTGATTGACAAATAACAAGAAACATGACTTGCATCTTGCAACTTTTACATACTCTTATAATTCTTGAATGCTCATAACATCGTTTAGATAAATTCTCTCTCTATAATAAAATGCATCACTTAAGTTTTTTGTTAAATAAATAAATTAACCCCTTTCTTGATGCACTTGGATGACAAATGTAACTCTAAATAATTGGATGGTTAAATGTACTTTATCTTATTAGAGAAAAGTTCATTCAATGTTTGAAGCAATCGATGTAGCACAAACATAAAGGCAAAAGTCAATGTCAAAAATTAATCCATTATATCAAGATTTAGGTTAATATATAAACCCATGAATGATCTCTATTCTGTCCAAATCTGATGATAAATAATAAAGAAGCTTGATTTATAGTCTTTCGATGTGCAGTTCAACCCCACCAATCAAGAATAAAAAAAACTTAAGAAACTGCTTGATTTTAGGATCATTTGAGCGGACTTATTTGATTTAGTTGAATTTTTTTACTTATAGAAGTTTTAAATTTTATATTATTTATCTCTTAAAAAAATCATAAATTCATATAATAGTTGTTCATTTTATCTAAATGCTTTCTAAATTTGTTGAAACAAGCCTATTACTATGATTTAACTTTATCTTTTGAATTTATAGAATAAAAATTATATTTTGCTACTAATAAATTCTTACAAATGGTTATGTTGGCTGCTCTACCATTTGATGAATTTTTAAGGATAATCTTCAAGGAATTTAATGAATCCTAAATTATATGTTCTCTTTTCTATTCATCTCTCTTAATATAATCCATTTTTTCTCATACTAGGCTTGGCCAACCCTAGAGTATGGACACTCAAACTCCAAGATTTCTCCAATTTTATAAAGCTAGTAAAGCTTCAACCATACCACTTATCAAGTTTCCAGGATCTTATCACCTTATGAACTCCAATGTACCCTAACTAAAAGCCGATATATAAAAATAATTTCGAAATTTGTGCAATTAGATTAAAAAAAGTAATTGTTAACAGCCAATTTAAAACTTATTAAAATATCAACATTAATACCCAAACATCAAAAACTTTTATCTGGAGATCCAAGCCACACTCAAAAGTGTTACGAACAAATTGGAAAAAAAGTCAAAAGATGCCGCACACATTTTGTGTAGCCATAGAACCATCTATTTAGCAAGGAAATATACAAACCACTCAAGTACCACTAAATATAGTTTGCAAGAACTTTAAACGGACCCTAAGCATCACAAGTCGTTAAAAACAAAGAAAAAGAAAATCTGTTGATGTGTTTACAAAATTGCTACCACTAAAAGTTTGAGGCTTTGAAAATTCCTAATAAAACTTTATGAATGATGATATTGAGGTCGAAGACAAAAACTTCTATCAATATTCAAATTTATAGCATGAGATTTATTTGATGCACTGCTTTAATGAAGCTTAGATAAGTATTTGATCTGTAATAGTGGATGTATGTGGATCTAAACAAACTTTGTAATTATATGTCCTGTGTTTGATTTCTTTATTTTATTTGATTTTTGTTCAAAATTTCCAATAATATAAGCCTTTATTAGGAAAAAATAATTGAAAATGAAGAAATATTTGCTATACTGAATTTATTTTTTAAGAAGAATAAAGATGGAATTGGATTTCTATACCTTCAGCACTTATGAATATAAAGAAGACGACATATGTCCATAGTGGAAGGCTGCATTGACCAAATCAAAAGATTTTAATATCTGGGTGAGAATAATGAAGGTCGGAACATTGTATTAGCTGTTGGTAGAATTTACCTGATGGTCACTACCGCCTTGAAGTCATTATCAAGTGTTCTTCGTAGAAACTTATGAAAGTTGTAAGCAGTATTTGTGCCAAGGTGCGCCTAACACAAACAAAATATGTTAGTATTTAATAGACTGCAAACATTACTCTCAAGTCCATAAGATTTAAAAAAATTAGAGAAAATGCAATGTATATGTAATTGGAATTTGTGTTTGATTTGCATACAATCAGAAAATATTTTGACTTACTAAGGATTATTTGGAATCACTTTTATTTTATTTAATTACTTTTATATTTTAAGAAAAATTGAATTAATATTTAAATAAACAACCAAAACTACTTATATGTGTTTTGAATGTTTTTCATAGTTGTTGTCGCTATCATCGCCGTCATTTGTTGCAACCACCAGCATCTGCCATCACCTCCACCACCAAAAGAAGCCGTCAAATTTTGTAAAGCACAAAACAAATTTTATTTCATGTTGAAGTATAAACAAACACAACAACAACAAAGCCTTAATCCCACTACGTGGAGTCGGGCTATATGAATAATCTCCATTGCGTCCTATTTAGTGTCATATTTTCATTTAGTTCTAATAAATTAAGATCATTTTCTATACAATAAGCCCAAGTCTTCCTAGGTCTACCTCTGTCTTTCTTAAAATAAGTCGAATCTAAAACATCTTTTCTCCTAATCGAAGCATCAAATGGTCGACGCTTAATGTGATCAAACCATCAAAGACGACTTTCTCTAATTTTGCCCGTCACAGGAGTTACACCAACCCTATCACGGATATATTCATTTTGCATTTTGTCTTCAAGTGTAAAGCCACCCATCCACCTAATCATTCTCATCTCGGAAACACTTAACTTAGTATTATGCTTCTCTTTTAAAAGCCAACATTCAGCGTCATAAAGCATTGCAGGTCTTATAAAATTTTCCTTTCAATCTAAGCAGTAATTTTCTATCACACAAAATGCCCAAAGCATTCTCCACTTCAACCAACCAACTTGAATTCTACTATTAACATCCCCATTTATATCACCATCGCTTTGAACAACAGACCCAAGATATCTAAATTATTGACACATTTTAATAATTTGATCACCCAAAGTTACACTTCTGTCACTAGAGCTATTATTAATAAAATTACATTGTATTCAGTTTTACTCAAATGAAGACCTTTAGAATCCAATGTAGACCACCATAAATCAAGTTTTTCTTGAGAATTTTCTCGTCTTATCCACGAGAAGGATATCATCAGCAGAAAGCATGCATCAAGGTACATCTTATAAATGTCCAGTAAGACTATCCATAACTAAAGCAAAAAGATAAGGGCTTAAAGCCAATCCCTGATGTAATCCAACAAAAAAAGGAAAATAATTGGTCAATCCTCCTTCAGCTCGAACACAAGTAATAGCTCTAGTATACATATCTTTAATGACTTGAATGTAAGTCATCTCAACACCTTTTTTCTCAAGAAATCTCCAAAGGTAACTCTTGGAATCTTATCGTAAGCTTTTTCTAAATCAATAAATATCAAATCTACATTCTCCTTATTATCTTTGAACTTCTCCATCAAATTTCTCAATAAATGTATAGCTTCCATAGTAGACCTGTCCGGCATAAATCCAAATTAATTATGAGAAATCTTTATAATAATTCTTAACCTATGTTCAATTACCCTCTCACATAATTTTAAAGTATGACACATCAACTTAATTCCTTTATAATTTGCACACTTTTGTGCAACCACTTTATTCGTAAAAATGGGGACCAAAATACTCTTCCTCCACTCCTTAGGTATTTTTTTAGTTTTTAAAATAATATTAAAGAGTTTAGTAAGTCAATAAACACTCAAATCTCAAAAACATTTTCATACTTCAATTGTGATATCATCAGGTCCTACAAACTTTCCACCCTTGGTTTTCTTTAAAGTCTCCTAAACTTTTTTTTTACTAATGTGACGTAAAAATTAAACGTTTTATTATTATTAACGATATTAAGATCACTAAGTTCGATCATATTTTCAGAAACTTCATTATAAAGTTTATCAAAATAACTCACCCACCTATGCTGAATAATTTTTTCGAAGAAAAATACTTTTTGATTTTCATCTTTAATACACTTTACTTGTATTAAATCTTTATTTTTTTTTTCTCTTTGTTTTGCTAGTTTATATATATAATTTTCACCCTCCTTAGTATCTAATCAATTATAAAGATTTAAAAACAGAATTTTTAGTGTCACATATTGTTCTTTTAGACTCTCTGCAGGTCGTTTGATATTTTTCTCAGTTCTCTAAGTTGTTACGTTTAAACTTAATTTTTATAACATAACTTCTTATATTTTATCTTTTATTGCACATTATTATTCCACCACCAACCATTTTTATTTAAGAAATTTTTTCTTTTGATTCTCTAAGTACATCTTTTGCTACTTGTTTAATAGTGTTTGTTACATTATCCTACAAAGCATTTGCTTCATCATAAACATCCAAAAATTATGTATAAGAATAATTTTATTTGTGTCTTTTAGATTCTCCCATCTAATTCTAGGATGATGAGTCCTAGTATTCTTTCTTTTACAATTATTCATCTTAAAATCTAGAACTAATAAATGATGTTGGGTACTTAAATCCTCACTTGGAATAACCTTACAATCTTTATAATCTCGACGATCTCTTCTTCGCATAAGAAAATAATCAATTTGTATTTTATTAGATTCATTCTTATAAATAATAAGATACTCGTCTCTTTTCTTGAATAAAAATATTAGTAATAATAAAATCATATGCTAAAGCAAAATCTAAAATTGTACCTTCTTCATTAGTCATTCCAAAATCGTAGCAACCATGAATATTTCAAAAATCTTCTATCACTCTACCGACATGTCCATTTAAATCTCCTCCAATAAATATTCTTTCTTCATGAGGTATCATTTGTATTAAGTCTTCTAAGCCATTCCAGAATTTATCTTTAGACACTAAATGTAAACCTACTTGAGGAGCATAAGCACTTATAATATTAAAAATTTTAGTGTTAATGATAATCTTAAGGGCTATAATTCTATCTCCAACGCTATTATTTTTTACAACATTATCTTTCAAACTCTTACCTATAATTACACCTACACCAATTCTAGTGCGACTCTTACCAAAATATCAAAGTTTAAAACCTAAGTTATCAATCTCTTTAGTCTTTTCTCCAACCTATTTAGTTTCTTGAATACATAAGATATTAATATTTCTATGTAAAACTGTTATTGTCAGTCCCAAGCCCTAATGTGAGAAGTGGAGGGTTGCGTTAGGTAGTTAGCAGCCAGCGTAAAACTTGTCAAAAAAAATCATGACATTAATCTTTTTTATCTTTGTGTTAAAGTATAAACATAAAATAAAAAAAATAAATATATCACAAATTCTTAAAAAAATACACATGTAGGCATTGGGAAAAAAATGCATTTTTTCTTAGCAACTACCAACCCGCTTCGGTAAAAATATTTAAAATAAAAAACTGTAAGAATCATTATTTTAACAAAAGAAATAAAAAATATATGAATCATTATTGTCGTGACTCACATGTAGAAAGGTCAACTTTATATAAATTGTAATAAATAATATGATATGAAAAGTTTAGCAATAAAACAGGTAGATGAAAATCTAATCTCAATTCAATTCTATTATTTCTATTTTCATTATCTCCACATTTCCATTTTATCAATTCCTTCAAACCAAACACAACCATATGATTTGAACTTTTTCCTAAACGAGCTAGATAAAATGCTTCAGAAATCTTGCACTTCACACCCTTTTTAATCACGATAGGAACTTACATTAATAAAGCCTCTTCGAAGGGCAAAATAATCAGCTTTTGATACTGAGCCCGTGAACTGTCTCAGAAGGCAAACCTGCAGAAATAAGAAAAGATGCAGATTTAGATCTAGTGTATACATTTTTAAATCTTTCCACACAACTATTTTTTTTANTATTCATCTCTCTTAATATAATCCATTTTTTCTCATACTAGGCTTGGCCAACCCTAGAGTATGGACACTCAAACTCCAAGATTTCTCCAATTTTATAAAGCTAGTAAAGCTTCAACCATACCACTTATCAAGTTTCCAGGNTATTCATCTCTCTTAATATAATCCATTTTTTCTCATACTAGGCTTGGCCAACCCTAGAGTATGGACACTCAACTCCAAGATGTCTCCAATTTTATAAAACTAGTAAAGCTTCAACCATACTTCTTATCAAGTTTCCAGTATCTTATCACCTTATGAACTCCAATGTACCCTAACTAAAAGCCGATATATAAAAACAATTTCGAAATTTGTGCAATTAGATTAAAGAAAGTAATTGTTAACAGCCAATTTAAAACTTATTAAAATATCAACATTAATACCCAAACATCAAAAACTTTTATCTGAGATCCAAGCCACACTCAAAAGTGTTACGAACAAATTAGAAAAGTCAAAAGATGCCACACACATTTTGTGTAGCCATAGAACCATCTATTTAGCAAGGAAATATACAAACCACTCAAGTACCACTAAATATAGTTTGCAAGAACTTTAAACGGACCCTAAGCATCACAAGTCGTTAAAAACAAAGAAAAAGAAAATTTGTTGATGTGTTTACAAAATTGCTACCACTAAAAGTTTGAGGCTTTGAAAATCCCTAATAAAACTTTATGAATGATGATATTGAGGTCGAAGACAAAAACTTCTATCAATATTCAAATTTATAGCATGAGATTTATTTGATGCACTGCTTTAATGAAGCTTAGATAAGTATTTGATCTGTAATAGTGGATGTATGTGGATCTAAACAAACTTTGTAATTATGTGTCCTGTGTTTGATTTCTTTATTTTATGTGATTTTTGTTCAAAATTTCTAATAATATAAGCCTTTATTAGGAAAAAATAATTGAATATGAAGAAATATTTGCTATACTGAATTTATTTTTTAAGAAGAACAAAGATGGAGTTGGATTTCTATACCTTCAGCACTTAAGAATATAAAGAAGACGACATATGTCCATAGTGGAAGGCTGCATCGACCAAATCAAAAGATTTTAATATCTGGGTGAGAATAATGAAGGTCGGAACATTGTATTAGCTGTTGGTAGAATTTACCTGATGGTCACTACCGCCTTGAAGTCATTGTCAAGTGTTCTTCGTAGAAACTTATGAAAGTTGTAAGCAGTATTTGTGCCAAGGTGCGCCTAACACAAACAAAATATGTTAATGGACTGCAAACATTACTCTCAAGTCCATAAGATTTAAAAAAATTAGAGAAAATGCAATGTATATGTAATTGGAATTTGTGTTTGATTTGCATACAATCAGAAAATATTTTGACTTACTAAGGATTATTTGGAATCACTTTTATTTTATTTAAAAAATTGGAATTATCAATTTTTTATTACTTTTATATTTTAAGAAAAATTGAATTAATATTTAAATAAACAACCAAAACTACTTATATGTGTTTTGAATGTTTTTCATAGTTGTTGTCGCTATCATCGCCGTCATTTGTTGCAACCACCAGCATCTGCCATCACCTCCACCACCAAAAGAAGCCGTCAAATTTTGTAAAGCACAAAACAAATTTTATTTCATGTTGAAGTATAAACAAACACAACAACAACAAAGCCTTAATCCCACTACATGGAGTCGGCTACATGAATCATTTTTTTCCATTGCGTCCTATTTAGTGTCATATTTTCATTTAGTTCTAATAAATTAAGATCATTTTCTATACAATAAGCCCAAGTCTTCCTAGGTCTACCTGTGTCTTTCTTAAAATAAGTCGAATCTAAAACATCTTTTCTCCTAATCGAAGCATCAGATGGTCGACGCTTAATTTGATCAAACCATCAAAGACGACTTTCTCTAATTTTGTCCGTCACAGGAGTTACACCAACCCTATCACGGATATATTCATTTTGCATTTTGTCTTCAAGTGTAAAGCCACCCATCCACCTAATCATTCTCATCTCGGAAACACTTAACTTAGTATTATGCTTCTCTTTTAAAGGCCAACATTCAGCGTCATAAAGCATTGCAGGTCTTATAAAATTTTCCTTTCAGTATAAGCAGTACTTTTCTATCACACAAAATGCCCAAAGCATTCTCCACTTCAACCAACCAACTTGAATTTTACTATTAACATCCCCATTTATATCACCATCACTTTGAAGAACAGACTCGAGATATCTAAATTATTGACACCTTTTAATAATTTGATCACCCAAAGTTACACTTCTGTCACTAGAGCTATTATTAATAAAATTACATTCCATGTATTCATTCTACTTAAATGAAGACCTTTAGACTCCAATGTAGACCACCATAAATCAATTTTTTCTTGGGAATTTTCTCTTGCCTTATCCACGAGAAGGATATCATCAGCAGAAAGCATGCACCAAGGTACATCTTCTTATAAACGTCCAGTAAGACCATCCATAACTAAAGGAAAAAGATATGGTCTTAAAGTCGATCGCTGATGTAATCCAACAAAAAAAGGAAAATAATTGGTCAATCCTCCTTCAGCTAGAACAGAAGTAATAGCTCTAGTATACATATCTTTAATGAATTGAATGTAAGTCATCTCAACACCTTTCTTCTCAAGAAATCTCCTAAGGATATCTCTTGGAATCTTATCGTAAGCTTTTTCTAGATCAATAAAAATCAAATGTACATTCTCCTTATTATCTTTGAACTTCTCCATCAAACTTCTCAATAAATGTATAGCTTCCAGAGTAGACCTGTCCGGCATAAATCCAAATTAATCATGAGAAATCTTTATAATAATTCTTAACCTATGTTCAATTACCCTCTCCCATAATTTTAAAAGTATGACACATCAACTTAATTCTTTTATAATTTGCACACTCTTATGCAACCCCTTTATTCGTAAAAATGGGGACCAAAATACTCTTCCTCCACTCCTCAGGTATTTTTTTAGTTTTCAAAATAATATTAAAGAGTTTAGTAAGTCAATAAACACTCAAATCTCCAAAACATTGTCATACTTCAATTGGGATATCATCAGATCCTACAGACTTTCCACCCTTGGTTTTCTTTAAAGCATCCTCAACTTTTTTTTTACTAATGCGACGTAAAAATTAAACATTTTATTATTATTAACGACATTAAGATCACTATGGTCGATCATATTTTCAGAAACTTCATTATAAAGTTTATCAAAATAACTCACCCACCTATGCTGAATATTATTTTCGAAGAAAAGCACTTTTTGATTTCCATCTTTAATATACTTTACTTGTATTAAATCTTTATTTTTCTTTTCTCTTTATTTGGCTAGTTTATATATATAATTTTCACCCCCCTTAGTATCTAATCAATTATAAAGATTATTAAAAAAAAAATTTTTAGCATCACATATTGTTTTTTTAGACTTTCTGCAGGCCGTTTGATATTTTTCTTAGTTCTCTAAGTTGATACAACAACAACAACAAAGCCTTAATCCCACTATGTGGGGTCAGTCACATGAATTCTTTTTCTCCATTGCGTCCTATTNCACATGAATCCTTTTTCTCCATTGCGTCCTATTTAGTGTCATATTTTCATTTAGTTCTAATAAATTAAGATCATTTTTAATACAATAAGCCCAAGTCTTCCTAGGTCTACCTCTGCCTTTCTTAACACAAGTCGAATCTAAAACATCTACTCTCCTAATCGGATCATCTGATGGTCGACGTTTAATATGAA
>JXCR01147481.1:53642-68245 GCA_002079205.1 Phalaenopsis hybrid cultivar | reverse complement strand
TTGAATAAAGTATTAGTAATAACAAAATCATACGCTAAAGCAAAATCTAAAATAGCTCTACTTANAAGTTTAAAACCTAAATTATCAATCTCCTTAGCATTTTCTCCAACCCACTTAGTTTCTTGAATACATAAGATCTTAATTTTTCTATAAATCATAATATCAACTAATTCCATTAATTTACCATTGAGAGTGCTTATATTCCAAGATCCAATCCTAATATTAGTTTCATTAGTTCATGGACTAACTTCTTTACCCGCATTCGTCCGTAATGTGGGAACCCTTGCTTATTTAACACTACACCCGGACGCCGTGTAGCGGCCCTTGCACACTTTTCACTGTATTCAGGCTATACAGCGCATCGCTTCCATGGGACGCCCTAGCACTTACACAATGATCAAAATGATTCATGTCATGATTTTCTTGACAAGTTTTATGTTGGTTGTCGACTACCTAACGTTAAACTTAATTTTTATAACATAACTTCTTATATTTTATCTTTTCTTGCACATTATTATTCCACCACCAATCATTTTTATTTAAGAAAATTTTTCTTTTGATTCTCTAAGTACATCTTTTGCTACTTGTTTAATAGTGTTTATTACATTATCCCACAAAGCATTTGCTTCATCATAAACATCTCAAAATTTCGAAATCTTGAATTTTACTTATAAAAATAATTTTATTTATGTATTTTAGATTCACCATCTAATTCTAGGATGATGAGTCCCAGTATTCTTTCTTTTACAATTATTCATCTTAAAATCTAGAACTAATAAATGATGTTGGGTACTTAAATCCTCACTTGGAATGACCTTACAATCTTTATAATCTCGACGATCTCTTCTTCGCATAAAAAAATAATCAATTTGTATTTTATTAGGTCCATTCTTATAAATAATAAGATGTTCATCTCTTTTCTTGAATAAAGTATTAGTAATAACAAAATCATACGCTAAAGCAAAATCTAAAATTATTCTACCTTCTTCATTAGTCATTCCAAAATCGTAGCCACCATGAATATTTCTAAAATATTCTATCACTCTACCCACATGTCCATTTAAATCTCCTCCAATAAATATTCTTTCTTCATGAGGTATCATTTGTATTAAGTTTTCTAAGTCATTCCAGAATTTATCCTTAGACACTAAATGTAAACCTACTTGAGGAGCATAAGCACTTATAATATTATGTTAATGATAATCTTAAGTATTATAATTCTACTCCAACGCTATTATTTTTTACAACATTATCTTTCAAACTCTTACTTATAATTACACCTACACCAATTCTAGTGCGACTCTTACCAAAATATCAAAGTTTAAAACCTAAGTTATCAATCTCCTTAGTTTTTTCTCCAACCCATTTAGTTTCTTGAATACATAAGATATTAATCTTTCTATGTAACATTGTCATTGTCAGTCCCAAGCCCGAATGTGAAAAGTTGAGGGTTGCGTTAGGTAGTTGGCAGCAAGCGTAGAACTTGTCCAAAAAAATCATGACATGAATCTTTTTTATCTGTGTTAAAGTATAAACATAAAATTAAAAAAATAAATTTATCACAAATTCTTAAAAAAATACACATATAGGGCATTGGGAAAAAAATGTATTTTTTCTTAGCAACTACCAACCTGCTTCGGTAAAAATATTAAAAATAAAAAACTATAAGAGTCATTATTTTAACAAAAGTAAAAAAAAAATGTATGAATCATTATTGTTGTGACTCACATGTAGAATGGTCAATTTTATATAAATTGTAATAAATAATATGATATGAAAAGTTTAGCAATAAAACAGGTAGATGAAAATCTAATCTCAATTCAATTCTATTATTTCTATTTTCATTATCTCCACATTTCCATTTTATCAATTCCTTCAAACCAAACACAACCATATGATTCAAACTTTTTCCTAAACAAGCTAGATAAAATGCTTCAGAAGTCTTGCACTTCACACCCTTTTTAATCACGATAGGAACTTACATTAATAAAGCCTCTTCGAAGGGCAAAATAATCAGCTTTTGATACTGAGCCCGTGAACTGTCTCAGAAGGCAAACCTGCAGAAATAAGAAAAGATGCAGATTTAGATCTAGTGTATACATTTTTAAATCTTTCCACACAACTATTTTTTTTAAAATATTTTGTTCAATATCGAGAAGTAAAAAAGAAAAACGAGAAACAATGACACAACGAACAATTTGTCCAATTAAAGTGCAAATTTGTTAAATTTTAAATTTGAAAATGTGCACTAAAAACACGACAGCATAAATCTTGAGGAAATCGAACACCAGTAATTAAAGTGTACAACGCATGAGCCAGAAATGCCCATCAGCTCAGTTCCCTTAGAGCACAGTGCAAAAATAATCAACACACTATAGAAGCTGATCGGTCAACGAAGGCCCGCCGGTCAAAGGTTCAGCCGACTGAAAAGTAACTCTAGTCAGCTGGCAACTTGAACCCGACAGAGCCTGCCGAGCGACCACTTGCCAACCCAAAAATTATCGACCACAAATGGCTAATCGAAAGGAAGGGCCAAGCAGAATACTTATTTATTTATCCATTTACATGTGTATTTAAATCTTTATTTATTTTTACCATAATACCTCGTAGTGTCACTATTAAAGCAAGGGCAAGCAAGTAATTATACCTTTTGTATCCCACTTTGCTTATAATTAGGGGGGTAATTTCTACATTAAAAGGCTAATGAATCAGTGGTAAAAAGACTCTAAAATCATTAATCTACTGTGCATCTCTCTATCTCTCTATCTCTGTCTCTTGTTTTACGCTCAATTTCTTAGGTGTGAAACATAGGACGAATTCAAATTCAACATCCTGAATGGTGCAGTGAGCGTGGAATCATGCCACCAATAAGAAGAGCACCACACTAAGAAGAAACTCATCTTAGAGACACGAAAAATATAGACTGAACTAAGGAGTTATGTTCAGTATTAGCTTCAGGAACTGAGAGACAAGATATTGGGTCAGATGGTGGGGTTGACCCGAGCAGTGGTCGGAGGAAGAGAACAAGTTTCACGAGAGCAGAACCCTTAGAAGGAAGAGCTCGAAACCAAAGGCCATCGAGCGGCTTAGAGGACAAAAAGATTTGCAAACTCCCAGTACTAGGACAGCGTTGGATTTGCATCAATGAGTAGACAGAGGTTTGAACGTGTTGAGGCCCACATATAGCCGAAGAATGCATTCTTCCAGCAGATTTTTGACGTCGAACCATCAAAGAAATTCAAGATTCTTTTACTTAAGTCATATAAGGGTCAGACTGATCTGACCAACCATATCGCTTCTTTTGAGTCGGTCGCCTGCCTTCTCTGGATCAGTGAAGCATTGAAGTGTCGACTATTTTATTCTATGCTAAGTTAGTCAACCTTTAGGTGGTTCAACAACCGATAGTAGTGATTGCCTCCTTTGCTGATTTTAGGAGAATGTTTCTATCATTGCTTGTTAGCACCTAGAGTGCCAAGAAGAGCTCACAAGCTTTATGAAAAGTTAAGCGAGGGCAAAAATGAGAGCTTATGCTCTTGCATAACCAGATTCAAGCAGAAATGTTGGAGGGGCGGGATTTGAAGCCTGGGGTGACGCACACTGCCTTGAATCAATGGCTGAGGGGAGAGAGGTTTCAATACAACCTCGGCCGATAGTATCCAAAGACCCTAACCGAGCTATTGGAGATGGCAAACAACCACATCGCAGCCGAGGAAAGTGTCGACAACTTCCACCACAAACATGAATAATCAAATTGTCGCCCATTTAAAGAGAGGCTCGCGGGACAACGTGTGGAGACCAATAAATGGCACGTGCCCTTCCAACCGTCGTCAATATGAAGATAGTTGGCTACCCTAAGACAATAGAAGGGCCACACGAAAACCAAACGAGGAACGATGACAAGCAACTTGCTAGTTTTTATGAGTGGCGAGCAAGTGATCACAGAGCACCAAACATGACCCCTTTGAGTCTAGCCATGGTAGAGATTGTTGAGAACATTAAGAATAAGGAATACTTCAAGCAGACTCCCCTGATAAAAACTAAAGCCTTTCTTCAAGATTGAAAAAAGATCTAAAAGTACCATAGAGAGCATAGCCATGACACAGAGGAGTGCAGGCACCTCCGCGGCCAGGTTGAAGAATTAATCTGAGTTGGCAAACTTGAGGAGTTTGTAGCACTCGTGCCAACTACCAAAAAGTAAAGGAAGGCTCCAGTTGATGAGGTGTAAGGTGAACCGGTCAGAGCAAATGACACCCACATTGTTGGGGTGGGTAGTACCAACAATATTAGGGGAGAGATGGGTATTACTCCCAACATGCCAGTCAGAAAAGGCTCTGACAGGAGAATCATACGCGACAGTCTCAACATCAAGGTGCAACCCCTACCAACTAATCACTTTCACAGATTTTAATTTGCCAATGAATGGCGACCCCTTTAATGACGTTATCGTTGTTACCGCTTTGATAAACAATTACCATATTGGTAGTATCCTAATCGACACTGGTAGTTCTATGAATATCCTATTCAAATTGGTGTTCGACAAAATGAATATTTTGATCAACTAGTTGGTCGCACCAGACTACCCTCTCTATAGTTTTTCCAGAGAAAGAAAGGAGGCCTTGGGAGTCATCTCGCTCGTGGTCACCTATGGGAAGGTGACAAACAATTCACCTACATGGAGGATTTCTTGGTGGTAGACTCGTCGTCTACCTGCAATGACATCTTTGGGCGCTCACTGCTTAACAACTTCAGAACTGTGGTTTTGACATACCATGTCATGGTGAAGTTTCCAAGCACAGAAAGGTCATTACCATGTCGGGGAACTTTAAGCAATGTCGAACCTACCACCCCCAACTACCAGATTGGTAGTATCTTGGTCGACACCGGTAGTTCTGTGAATATCCTATACAAATTAGTGTCCAACAAATTGAATATTTCGATAGACCGGCTGATCGCACCAATCGACCATCTCTATAATTTNTGTTAAATTTTAAATTTGAAAATGTGCACTAAAAACACGACAGCATAAATCTTGAGGAAATCGAACACCAGTGATTAAAGTGTACAACGCATGAGCCAGAAATGCCTGTCAGCTCAGTTCCCTTAGAGCACAGTGCAAAAACGATCGACACACCATAGAAGCTGATCGGTCAACGAAGGCCCGCTGGTCAAAGGTTCAGCCGACTGAAAAGTAACTTCAATCAGCTGGCAACTTGAACCCGACAGAGCCTGCCGAGCGACCACTTGCCAACCCAAAAATTATCGACCACAAATGGCTAATCGAAAGGAAGGGCCAAGCAGAATACTTATTTATTTATCCATTTACATGTGTATTTAAATCTTTATTTATTTTTACCATAATACCTCGTAGTGCCGCTATTAAAGCAAGGTCAAGCAAGTAATTATACCTTTTGTATCCCACTTTGCTTATAATTAGGGGGTAATTTCTACAGCAAAAGGCTAATGAATCAGTGGTAAAAAGATGCTAAAATCATTAATCTACTATGCATCTCTCTATCTCTCTATCTCTTGTTTTACGCTCAATTTCTTAGGTGTGAAACATAGGATGAATTAGAATTCAACATCCCGAATGGTGCAGTGAGCGTGAAATCATGTCACCAATAAGAAGTGCATCACACTAAGAAGAAACTCATCTTAAAGACACGTAAAATATAGATTGGACTAGGGAGTTTGTTCAGTAATAGATTCAAGAACTGAGAGACAAGATATTGGGTCAAATGGTGGGGTTGACCCGAGCAGTGCTCAGAGGAAGAGAACAAGTTTCACGAGAGCAGAACCCTTAGGAGGAAGAGCTCAAAACCGAAGGCCATCGAGCGGAGTAGGGGACAGAAAGATTTGCAAACTCCCAGTACTAGGACAGCGTTGGATTTGCATCAATGAGTAGACAGAGGTTTGAACGTGTTGAGGCCCACATATAACCGAAGAATGCATTCTTCCAGCAGATTTTTGACGTCGAACCATCGAAGAAATTCAAGATTCCTTTACTCAAGTCATATAATGGTCAGACTGATCTAACCAACCATATCGCTTCTTTTGAGTCCGTCGTCTGCCTTCGCTAGACCAGTGAAGTATTGAAGTGTCGGCTATTTTATTCTATGCTAAGTGAGTCAACCTTTAGGTGGTTCAACAACCGATAGTAGTGATTGCCTCCTTTGCTGATTTTAGGAGAATGTTTCTAGCATCGCTTGTTAGCACCTAGAGCGCCAAGAAGAGCTCACAAGCTTTATGAAAAGTTAAGGGCAAAAATGAGAGCTTGTGCTCTTGCATAACCATATTCAAGCAGAAAATGTTGGAGGGGCGGGATTTGAAGCCTGGGGTGACGCACACTGCCTTGACCCATTGGCTGAGGGGAGAGAGGTTTCAATACAACCTCGGCCGATAGTATCCAAAGACCCTAACCAAGCTATTGGAGATGGTCAACAACCACATCGCAGCCGAAGAAAGTGTCGACAACTTCCACCACAAACATGAACAATCAAATTGTCGCCCATATAAGAGAGGCTCGCGGGACAATGGGTGGAGACCAAAAAATGGCCCGTGTCCTTCCAACCTTCGTCAATACGAAGATAGTCGGCTACCCTAAAACAATAGAAGGGCCACACGAAAACACCAACCTGGAGACCAAACGAGGAACCATGACAAGCAACTTGCTAGTTTTTATGAGTGGCGAGCAAGTGATCACAGAGCACCAAACATAACCCCTTTGAGTCTAGCCATGGTAGAGATTGTTGAGAACATTAAGAATAAGGAATACTTCAAGCAGACTCCCCTGATAAAAACTAAAGCCTTTCTTCAAGATCGAAAAAAGTTCTAAAAGCACCATAGAGAGCATAGCCATGAAACAGAGGAGTGTAGGCACCTCCGCGGCCAGATTGAAGAATTAATCTGAGTTGGCAAGCTTGAGGAGTTTGTAGCACCTGTGCCAACTACCAGAAAGTAAAGGAAGGCTCCAGTTGATGAGGTGTAATGTGAACCAGTCAGAGCAAATGACATCCACATTGTTGGGGTGGGAGTACCGACAATATTAGGGGGGAGATGGGTATTACTCCCAACATGCCAGTCAGAAAAGGCTCTGACAGGAGAATCGTACGCGACAGTCTCAACACCAAGGTGCAACCCCTACCAACTAATCACTTTCACAGATTTTAATTTGCCAATGAATGGCGACCCCTTTAATGACGTCATCGTTGTTACCGCTTTGATAAACAACTACTAGATTGGTAGTATCATAATCGACACTGCTAGTTCTATGAATATCCTATTCAAATTGCTGTTCGACAAAATGAATATTTTGATCAACCAGTTGGTCACACCGGACTACCCTCTCTATAGTTTTTCCATAGAAAGAAAGGAGGCCTTGGGAGTCATCCNTCTCAACACCAAGGTGCAACCCCTACCAACTAATCACTTTCACAGATTTTAATTTGCCAATGAATGGCGACCACTTTAATGACGTCATCGTTGTTATCGCTTTGATAAACAACTACCAGATTGGTAGTATCCTAATTGACACTGGTAGTTCTATGAATATCCTATTCAAATTGGTGTTCGACAAAATGAATATTTCGATCAACTAGTTGGTCGCACCAGATTACCCTCTCTATAGTTTTTCCAGAGAAAGAAAGAGGGCCTTGGGAGTCATCCTGCTCGTGGTCACCTATGGAAAGGTGACAAACAATTCACCTACATGGAGGATTTCTTGGTGGTAGACTCATCGTCTACCTGCAATGACATTTTTGGGCGCTCACTGCTTAACAACTTCAGAACTGTGGTTTTGACATACCATGTCATGGTGAAGTTTCCAAGCACGGAAAGGTCATTACCATGTCGGGGAACTTTAAGCAATGTCGAACCTACCACCCCTAACTACCATATTGGTAGTATCTTGGTCGACACTGGTAGTTCTGTGAATATCCTATACAAATTAATGTCCAACAAAATGAATATTTCAATAGACCGGCTGATCGCACCAATCGACCATCTCTATAATTTTCAGGGAAAGAAAGGAGGCCTTGGGAGTCATCCTGCTGGCGGCCACCTGTGGGAAGGTGACAAATAATNTCTACCTGCAATGACATCTTTGGGCGCTCACTGCTTAACAACTTCAGAACTGTGGTTTTGACATACCATGTCTCGGTGAAGTTTCCAAGCACGGAAAGGTCATCACCTGCGTGGAGGATTTCTTAGTGGTAGACTCGCTGCCTACCTACAACGCTATCTTTGGACGCCTACTGCTTAACAACTTTAGAACTATGATATTGACATACCACATCACGGTGAATTTTCCAGGTAACTGAGAGGTCATTACCGTGCGGGAGAACTTAGAGCACTTTCAAATCTACTACCTCCGAGCAGTTACAGCATGGAGCAGGAGCCATTAGAAATCCAAAACTAACGAAAGGGGGCTCTCTGGACCAGCTAGGCCACTCTAGAAATTCCTACGAATAATAGAGAGCCCAATAGATCTTTTCTGAATATCGAAAATTTTGATGCAAGGCATAAGAATTTGCTGGTCCACAATCTTCAGAGTCATCGAGAAGTATTTGCCTGGTTCACTGCAAAAATGACAGGCATCCCAATTGATGTGGCCTACCACTGCCTAAACGTTAGCTCAACCATCCGGCTGATGAAGTAGAAGATAAGGCCCTCTTCTATGAAGCTAGCCAAGTTGATACACAAAGAAGTGCGGAAGCTGCAGGTGCTCGTCTCATCCAAAGGTGCAGTGCCTGTCCTGGGTCTTCAACGTGTTGATGATGCGAAAAGCGAACGATAAGTAAAGAATGTGTGTGAACTTCACCAATCTAAACTTCGCTTGCCCGAAGGACAACTTTCTACTGCCAAGAATTGTTGCCCTAGTAGACTCAATGGTCGGCACTTTTATGATGATCTTCATGGATGCCTTCTCCAGCTACCACCAGATCAAAATGCATCCAGCTGGCGTGGAGAAGACAGCATTTCTTACAAGTGATAGCATGTAATGTTATAATGTAATGTCTTTTGGACAAAAAAATGTTGGAGCTACCTACCAGCATTTAATGAATGTAATATTTTCAAATCAAAAAGAAAAAGTATTGAAATATATGTGGATGATTCTTAGTTAAAAGTCGGTCTACCGAACATGATATAAAAAATTTAAAAGAAACATTTCAAACACTAAAATAATATAACATCAAACTCAATCCACTAAAATGTAAATTTGGAGCCTTCACTGGAAAATTTCTTGGTTATCTCTTGACCCTTGAAATAATAAAGGCAAATCTGAAGAAAGTGTAAGCACTTCTGAACATGTCATTCCCAGGGAATACTAAGGAAGTCCAGAAATGGATCGGTTGTATAGCAGGACTCAATTACTTTGTCTCGAAGTCTGGCGACAAATGCTCAACTTTTTTAGAGATACTGAGGAAGACCAAAGGTTTGGATTAGTCGAAGAACTATGAGCAAGCATTAAAAAACCAGAAGGATTCCCTGGCAACGTCGCCACTCCTTTAGAGTCCAAAGCCCGGCAAAAAACTCTCTTGTACTTGAGAGTGGGACCCGAGGTCGTCGGTCTGTATTGGTTAGGGAGGACCAAGAATGCAATTCCTTGTTTACTCTACCAGACGAGTGCTTCAGAACGCGGAACTCAGGTACTCAATTATAGAGAAACTAAATTTGTTTTGATTATCTCTGCCTGTAGGCTTCAAACATACTTCCATCACACCTGAATCAGGTCATTACCGATCACCCACTAAAGTCAGTTCTCACTCCGTCGAAGCACTCCGGTTGGCTTTAAGTGGGCCACGGAGCTGAGCGAATTCAATCTATCATACATCCCCAAAATAGCTTTCAAGGCAAAGACAATAACAAATTTCCTAACTGATTTTTCTGAACAACCCGGACTTAATGAAGGAGTTGACACCAGCGGCAAAACATGAGTTTTGCACACAGATGGGGCCTCAAATCAGACAGGATGGTCTGACACAGAGTAGTCTCACTAGGGAGCACCTCTATCATTCAATTGTCCTATAATTTAAAGTTATCAATGATCAAACAAAGTATGATGCCATAATAGTTGGCTTGCTTCTGGCATACGAATGGGTGTTCGGTGCCTCCTGATGAAATCTAATTTGCATCTGGTGGTGAGCCAAGTTAATGTGGAGTTCAAGACGAGATGAAATGATGGTGAAATACCTCAGCAATACTAAAATAAAGATCTTGAAGTTCGCTAACTTAAAAATTGAACATGTTAGTCAGGAGGATAATCAGGTCATCGATCTGATATCTAGATGCATTCCCCTGAGGGAGGGGACCCCCCAAAAATTAGTTAAGCCAACTATCAAAAAATCCGAGGTGATGAAAGTAGGATTCGAAGAAACGAAGAGCTGGGTAGACCCTTACATCATTTACTTGAAAGCAAGAAAAGTTGTTGAAGAAATCATTGATCCAAGGAGATTTATGTTCAAGACCGCGCAGTACCTCATGATTGGCAAGACCTTTTTTTGGAAGTTGACGACCTCACTCTATCTGATGTGCGTCAAGGAGAACAAAGTTGAAGACATTCTCATAGAATTGCATTCTGGAAAGTGCGGGTCTCACTCCGGGGGAAGGACATTAGCACACAAAAGACAACGAGAGTGTTATTTTTGGCCCAGACTATGAAGGATGCGGAGAAATTTTCTAAGAGATGTGAGTAGTGCCAAAAGTATGCCACCTTGAAACACCAGTTGGTTCACAAGCTACAGACAATCGTCAGTCGTTGACCCATCGTCATCTAGGGACTCGAAATACTCATATCATTTGCGCCTTCAAAAGGTTAGCACGAATTCCTCTATGTCGTCTTAGATTATAGCCAAAGAACTCACTCGAATTATAGCAGAAGCCATCCGGAATTTTATCTGGACGGATGTTATTTGTCGGTGCGGGCTCCCCTTGGTACTCATCACCGACGATGGGATAGTTTGCTGACCAGGGAGTAAAGGAACTTCGATCAAAGCCAAGGCATTAGTCTTAAACTCACTTTATGTACACCATCCTAAAACTAATGGCTAAGCTGAAGCTGCTAACAAGATGTTTTTAAACTTACTATGAAAGAAGGTAGAAAGAGAGAAAGGTTATTGGGCAGACTTGCTTTCATCCTTGTCGCCCGTTCAGAACATATCATCAACGGCGACCNTTTGTAACTATTTAAATATTATGGTAGATTTAAAGAAATATTTTTGTAATGAAAATTAATTTTTGTAACTTATGATATTTTGTATAAGAGAATAAGATTATAGTTAACTAGTTAAAGTCAAGGAAACTATATTTTGAATTATTAAGAATCTTGAAATTCATTTGAGAAGAAATGATTGGGGCTTAATGATGTAAAAACTGTGAAATATTTATAAATCTGGAAATTCATTTGAAAAGAAAAGATTGGGGCTCAATGATGTAAGAACTATGAAATATTTATAAGTTCATTTGAGACACATTTGAGAAAAAAAGATTGGGGCTCAATGATGTAAAAACTATGAAATATTTATAAGGTAAGACATTTGAGAAGAAAAGATTGGGATTCAATGATGTGAAAATTATGAAATATTTATGAGGTAAGCAATTAGAAGAAAAGATTGGGGCTCAATGATGTAAAAACTATGAAATATCTATAAGGTAAAGGAGTGTTTTGAGTTTCAAATTTAGGAAAAGAAAAGTGAAGTTCAAAATCATTAAAGGCTATCCAGATATAGTAATCCTCACTTGAAAATAAAAACTATGAAATGTTTATAAGGTAAAGGAATGCTTTGAGTTTCAAATTTAGGGAAAGAAAGGCGAGAATCATTAAAGGCTATCCAGATATAGTAATCCTCACTTGAAAAAGAAAAAAGAAAGGATTGAAAACAATCTCTGAAATGAAAAGAAAAAAATATATAAGATTGAAAGCAATCCAAATGAAAAAGAGAAAAGAAAGGAAAATTTATGGAAGTGAGGAGAAGCTTGAAGATATGCCTAATCAAAAATTGACTTCACTGGACCTACCTAAAGGGAAAACTTAAATACATTTCTGAACTGATATTTGTGGAATAAGTCTTTTACTAGTAGAGTTCCCATGAAGTTCTTATCTTTTGGATATTCTAAGTGACTTAATATTACAACATATAGTCATTCTTAAAATAAATGGAAGACTAGAACTCTTAAACTTGATGACTAGATAATCTTGTGGCTATAGGGTTAATTCAATTACTTGAATTTTTTCTGAAAATCTCACTATGATATTTATTTTAAGTCAAACNCTCCAGATTATTTTTAGCCCTAAAAGTCTAAGAAAGAGAGAGATTTAGAGAAAATGTCTTCATGGGAGATGTGACCAGAGAAAAATATGTTAAGATTTTCATACCTATTTTATACTATTTTTGATGATATTGCACTTTAAAGAAAGATATTTTTTATGTTTTGTTGCATGAATGATGAATTAGGGTCATTGGAACAAAAAGATGCAAAAAGGAGCAAATTTGGAGCAAAAAGGACCTAAATGTGAAGAATTGAACTAGGGCGCCGAGGGCGCCATCGACGAGATTTTCCCGAGACTCCATAATNTTTTATACTATTTTTAATGATATTGCACTTTAAAGAAAGGTATTTTTGATGTTTTGTTACAGGAATGATGAAATAGGTTCATTGGAGCAAAAATTTGCAAAAAGGAGCGAATTCAGAGCGAAAAGGACCAAAATGTAGAGAATTGAACTAGGCCACCGACGACGCCCTCAACCACACCGACGACGCTCTCGACCCCGCTGACGGTAAGTTTTTTCCAAGACTAAAGGACAAAATTCTTCAGAAGCCCGCCGACAGCGCCCTCGAGGCCGCCGACGTCAAGATCGACGGTTATGCATACTCAAACTTTGGATAAGGCCAAATTTTGAAGGGATGCTTAGGCAACTCTTGAAAAAGCTCATCCATAACTTTAAAAGACTATTTTGGCCGAAAATAGAAAGGAGGGAGACTCAAAATTGAAGTGTGAAACAAGTGTAGATAGTCTTGGCCAAAAATAGAAGAGTGCTAGAGGCCTTGGAGGTTACCATTAGTGTATAGAATTTCCAGTAGAGTGTAACATTGTGAGGAATTCTTTGAGAGATTGTAAGAGTGGAGGGAAAGTGAGAGATTTCTTCCTCCTTTCCGAGGGAAAGAATATAGGGAGTAAAGGAAGTGCTAGGAGAGTTCCTAGAGATTAGAAAAATTCCAATATTAGTGAGGAATTTTCGAGAGATTGTAAGAGTGGAGGGAAAGTGAGAGATTTCTTCCTCCTTGCTACTTCAAAAAGGAATTGCTTCGAGAGATTGTAAGAGTGGAGGGAAAGTGAGAGATTTCTTCCTCCTTGCCGCTTTGAAGAAGAATTTTCGAGAGATTGTAAGAGTGGAGGGAAAGTGAGAGATTTCTTCCTCCTTGCTACTTCAAAGAGAAATAGGAGGTGCTAGAGAGAGTTCATAGAGGTTAGAAAGGTTCCAATATTGTGAGGAACTCTTTAAAATTGTAAGAGTGGAGGGAAAGTGAGAGATTTCTTCCTCCTTGCTACTTCAAATTTTCGAGAGATTGTAAGAGTGGAGGGAAAGTGAGAGATTTCTTCCTCCTTGCTACTTCAAAAAGGAATTGCTTCGAGAGATTGTAAGAGTGGAGGGAAAGTGAGAGATTTCTTCCTCCTTGCCGCTTTGAAGAAGAATTTTCGAGAGATTGTAAGAGTGGAGGGAAAGTGAGAGATTTCTTCCTCCTTGCTACTTCAAAGAGAAATAGGAGGTGCTAGAGAGAGTTCATAGAGGTTAGAAAGGTTCCAATATTGTGAGGAACTCTTTAAAATTGTAAGAGTGGAGGGAAAGTGAGAGATTTCTTCCTCCTTGCTACTTCAAGAATTTTCGAGAGATTGTAAGAGTGGAGGGAAAGTGAGAGATTTCTTCCTCCTTGCTACTTCAAAAAGGAATTGCTTCGAGAGATTGTAAGAGTGGAGGGAAAGTGAGAGATTTCTTCCTCCTTGCCGCTTTGAAGAAGAATTTTCGAGAGATTGTAAGAGTGGAGGGAAAGTGAGAGATTTCTTCCTCCTTGCTACTTCAAAGAGAAATAGGAGGTGCTAGAGAGAGTTCATAGAGGTTAGAAAGGTTCCAATATTGTGAGGAACTCTTTAAGATTGTAAGAGTGGAGGGAAAGTGAGAGATTTCTTCCTCCTTGCTGCTTCGAAGATGAATTATGTGTGCTGTAAAGAAATGAAGAGAATCAGAGGAACTTCAAGGAGTTTTCTTGGGGAGAAATTATAGATAAGTTATTTATTTGTTGTATTTTGTATGACTTTGATTTTATATATAAATTCCGAGTTTTGTTGTGTTTTCCCCATGAGATCTGAGTAGTTTTCTCTATTTTTCTCCTTGTCTCGAGATTTGTGAAATGGTGATTTGAATTGGTGAAGCCATGAAAATGTTTAAGAAATTGTAATGATCTTTTCACTTCGATCTTCATTTACTTTCAATCTAGCCAATTGATTTGTTAAAATATGTTGAGTTTTACAACTAAAGTGAAGATTACATCCAAGATTCAGGGAGGTCAAAGCCCTTAGAAGTTGGGTGCAAATAAATAGGGAAATAAAT
>JXCR01147481.1:4510-50583 GCA_002079205.1 Phalaenopsis hybrid cultivar | reverse complement strand
ATTAATATAAGTGACTGTCTTTAGTAAGAAAAATTGTATTTTTGAAAAATTTAGATAATTTAGACTTCTATTTTTAATACTTAAATTTCTTTTATTAAAATGATTTTCAAAACTATTAATATATTTATAAGTAAAAGTTTTATATCAAGACTTTACTTTAGGAAAGGAGAAGTGGAATTCAAAATCATTAAAGACCTATCTAGATATAGTAATCCTTGCATGAAAAAGGAAAAGAAGAAGAAAAAGAAAAAGAAAAAGAAAAGAAAAGAAAAAGAAAAGAAATGTAAGGGAANTATGAAAATTGGGAAAAGGTACTGCTACCTTGGAAGCCTTTGGATCCAACTGAAAGATTCCCAGTTTTTTAATATTAAAACGACATGACAATTATAGTAGATCAAGCGTCTTAGAATTCACTGCCAGTTCAACCCTTAGTCCCTAATAAGTCTCTTGTGATCCTGCACTGATTCAAAAAATTATAAAAGGAGGTACAAAATATCATGAACGCGATTAATAATATCTTTAATTTCTTTGATCATTTAAACTGGAGGATGAAGGAATATTTCGAACGCTCTAGACGTTTTGAAGATAGCTTGATACGACTGATGAGGAGGATGAAGTTAATATAAGAGGATTCCACTAAATAGTTTCCATTCCGACCCTTCTACAAACTCTTCGTTCATGTGCAATCAAAGGGTGATCTCAAAGCAGAATCTAGTACCGAGTTTGAGGATTAGTAGATTTATATTACTACCTATCTGTTTATCTATGTATTTTGATTTGAACTTTGTATTTGCTTTACTTTAGAATTATGCTTGTAGATCTCTGTATAGTTGAGACTAAGCATAGGTTTTTTTTAAGCATTTTAAGTGTTGTGGCTTGGATTGCGATGCTGAATTAATGTATTAAGATTGAGAAAATACCAAACTTAGGTGTGTTATGTAACGTATATTGTACCCCTTGGAATTTATATATAAATATGATGTTTTGTGTTGTGAAAGTTTATTTGTGCTAAGTACATCATTTATTTACTTAAAATTATGTCTATAATGATTAAACGGATGTCGTTTAGGCTTGGAATTGATCAAAATTGCAAAAATCTAGAATTTAGACAAAATTAATAGAGCCCGCCGACGGCGCCCTCGACGCCGCCGACGACGAGATTTTCCCGAGACTTAGGATTTAAAATCCAATTGAGCTTGCTGACGGTGCCTTTGACCCCACCGATGGCGAGCTCACAAAAAACACCTTTAACCACGATTTTGACCAGTCAACTGCCACTATTCATCATCCTCTTCCTCCTAAAAATGCCATTTTTGAACTAGGCCTTGAAAGATCTTGCATTGGGAGGCAATTTCAAGGCTTCTTGACACCGGATTTGATCATCATTAGGTAAGAGCTTCACTCTAAGCTAATAATATTTGATTTTCACAATGGATTTCTTCCACATTGAGGAGATCCGAAAAATTTGAGAACGTGAAGAAGATTTGGGAAGAAATTCATGGATCTTAATGTTGAACTCTTTGAATTACTATTGGAAGCCATGATTTGGATATTTAGAGTAATTTTTGGATTTTTTCTATAATTTGATTAGATTGAAATTGCTCCACGACAAAAGAGAATAGTTGAGTTTGACGAGTCTCGCTTCGTCAATGCGATGGCTCAAACAAAATTTACTTCCATATTTAAAGGAAAGAAGTGCATACAAGATTGAGTTTTTGAAAGTTTGGGAGGAAAAATCAAACAAGTTATTGTCGAGCAGAGGTGGAAAAACTTTTGTTACACCACCAATAAAGTTGATGCAAATGTTGTGAAGAAGTTCTACGCCAATGTTATTTATTCTGATGACGGAATTGTTCAAGTGCGGGGATTCCCTCTTGAGTTTACTATCGCCCGCATCAACACTTTTTATGAAGTCCTAGACTCTTATAGCTGCCACTATGAATCCTTTAGTACAAAGGAAGGCCCCTCAATGATGTGATTAAATTTCTCACTGATTGGAAAGGAACATGGAAGATAAAGCAACGAGAACGGGTAATTTTTTCTGCTTCCATGCTGAATGCCACCTCTAAGGCGTCGCACTATTTCATTTCTTCTACTCTGTTACTAACCTATCACCATAGTAAGGTAACTAGAGATAGAGCTATTCTGAATTTCTATATTCAGAATAGTAGAACTATA
This sequence comes from Phalaenopsis hybrid cultivar, assembly GCA_002079205.1. Taxonomy (NCBI): domain Eukaryota; kingdom Viridiplantae; phylum Streptophyta; class Magnoliopsida; order Asparagales; family Orchidaceae; genus Phalaenopsis; species Phalaenopsis hybrid cultivar. Next base: position 48,405 of record JXCR01147481.1, on the reverse strand, counting down.
AATGTGAGGAGAATAATTCTTAAGAATATATTGACTACGGCGAGGAGTGAAACAAGTGGAGGTCTAGGACATCCTAGACTTATTTATACAATTTGCAAACTTTCTGGAGTGAAAAGTGGAGATGAAGAATGGGTTTATTCTATGAAACCCAATAGTAAGGCTAATTTAAATACTTATGAATCCCATGAGAAATTGAGAACTGGAGTAGAAATCAAGAATCTTCTACTAGTAGAGATGTCTCCTCTACAAGTTATGACCCCACCTTCTAGTTCCTCCTTGCTCTCTCTGATTTAATGAATGAGTTGACCTTGCAGCGAAAGAGTATAGAATTAATAAATGAAAGGATTGGAGGTTTAGAACGGTGGTTGACCTTGCAGCGGAAGAGCATAGACTTGATAAGTGAAAGGATTGGAGGTTTAGAACGTCGACATGATTACGATAGTGAGTACCTACAGAGGCATTCAAATTTTGAGGTAGCCTATTATGAAGCTCAGACTCGACACTACAGAGGTGAGCCTGATGTTAGTTCTTGAGTGCCCCCGATATACTCAGTATCAACCCAATCCACCTGCTGATCAAGGCGATGAACATATAGCTTGGGTTTTTATATTGAATGAAATTGATGTACTTATGTTTCTATTTTTATTTTATGTAATCTTTTGTAATAGAAATGGATGTTTATGTATTTGGACTTTCATTTTTATTTTGTGTTGTGTACTTGGATTCTTTTTATAAAGTTAGTGTTATAGTTAAATGTGCATGTGTAGTTCAATAGATATTGAGTAGAATTGTAGATTGTAATGTGATTTTCATTTCGCATTTTAGTTTTAATTGTTTAGCATTGTTGTTGTGTTAGGAAATGTTGTGTTTATTTAATGTTTCTGTTTTNGGTTCTCTTAACAGGTGCATTGAATGTGGATGATTTTTGAAGGGACGCTTAGGCAATTCTTGGAAAACGCTTCTACAACTTTAAGAGAAACATTTGGGCCGAAAAAAGAGGAGCCTCTTGGTGGTGTCTGCTGAGTTTTTTTTATTTGTAGAGTATAGAGATTTTAATTTAGGGTTAGTTGTGAGGAATTCTTTGAGAGATTGTAAGAGTGGAGGGAAAGTGAGAGATTTCTTCCTCCTTTCCGTGAGGAATTCTTCGAGAGATTGTAAGAGTGGAGGGAAAGTGAGAGATTTCTTCCTCCTTGTCGCTTCGAAGAAGAATTCTGTGCTGTAAAGAAAGGAAGATATTCAGAGGAACTTTGAAGAGTTTGCTTGTGGAGGAATTAGAGATAAGCGGTATTTACTTATTGAAGTTTGTATGACTTTGCTTTTATATATAAGTTCTAAGTTTTCTCGTACTTTTTCCATGAGTTCTGAGTAGTTTTCTCTGTCTTTCTCCTTGTCTTGAGAATTTGTGAAATGGTGATTTGAATTGTTTGAGCCATGAGAATGTTAAAGAAGTTGTAATGACTTTCACTTCAATATTAATTACTTTCAATCTGGCCCAATTGATTTGTTAAAATATGTTGAGTTTTACAACTAAAGTGAATAATTGGCAAAACCATGAAAATGTTTTTGGTAATTTGAATTGGTGAAGCCATGAAAATGTTAAAGAAATTGTGATGATCTTTTCACTTCAATCTTAATTTATTGGAGCCATGAAAATTTTAAAAAAATTATGATGATCTTTTCACTTCGATCTTAATTTACATGAAGCCATGAAAATGTTTGAGAAATTGTGATGATCTTTTCACTTCGATCTTAATTTACTTTCAAATCTGGAATTGATTTGTTTAAAATATGTTGAGTTTTACAACCGAATGGTGAAGTCATGAAAATGTTTAAGAAATTGTGATGATCTTTTCACTTCGATCTTAATTTACTGAAGCCATGAAAATGTTTGAGAAATTGTGATGATCTTTTCACTTCGATCTTAATTTACTTTCAAATCTGCCCAATTGATTTGTTAAAATATGTTGAGTTTTACAACTAAAGTGAAGATTACATCTAAGATTCATGGAGGTCAAAAAAATGTTTAAGAAATTGTGATGATCTTTTCACTTTGATCTTAATTTATTTTCAATCTGGTCATAAATGTTAAAGAAGTTGTGATGATCTTTTCACTTTGATCTTAATTTACCTTCAATCTGGCCAATAATGTTTAAGAAATTGTGATGATCTTTTCACTTTGATCTTAATTTGCTTTCAATTTGACCAATTATTTGTTAAAATATGTTGAGTTTTACAACTAAAGTGAAGATTACATCCAAGATTGAGGGAGGTTTTAAAATATGTTGAGTTTTACAACTAAAGTGAAGATTACATCCAAGATTTATGGAGGTCAAAATAAAATATGTTGAGTTTTACAACTAAAGTGAAGATTACATCCAAGATTTAAGGAGGTCAAAGTCCTTGAAAGTTAGGTGCAAATAAATAGGGAAATAAAATTATCGGACGTAGAATTAGAGATTTTAGAGTGACAGACTAAAATCTTCAATTTGGTCCTATCGTTTGGGTGCTGAAGTGTAGATGTTAGCCCTCAGGCGAGGGGAATGTAGGAGCTTCGAAGTGAGAGCCGGTATCTTTTCAGCCTAGCCGCAGATTCAGTAACCAAACATAGGATTAATCAATATTCTTTATGTCTAGACCAAAGGGTAAAGAATATGTATGCTCATATTTGGCACAATATAATTTGAACTAATTCACTTTATTCATTCACTTTAATTTCTTGACAAGGAGAAAGATGTTTTCTTATATATTAAAATTCACATTAGAAATTTTATTAGTAGAATTAGTTAATTAAAAGTTTCNAGATTTTAGAGTGATAGACTAAAATCCCCAATTTGGTCCTATCATTTGGGTGTTGAAGTGTAGATGTTAGCCTTTAGGTAAGGGGAACGTTGGAGCTCCGAAGTGAGAGCTGATATCCTCCTAGCCTATACGCAGATTCAACAAACAAGGATAGGATTAGTCAATGTTCTTTATGTCTGAACCAAAGGGTAAAGAATAGGTATGCTTCTATTTTGCACAATCTAAATTGAACTAATTCACTTTATCCATTCACTATAATTTCTTAGCAAGGAGAAGGATGCTTTATTATATATTGAATATCACAATTAAACCCTCCTTAGTATCATTAGTTATTTCTTAGTTATTAAAATTATCTATTTATTTCAATTGCCTATTAGTGACGGATAAGCAAATTGAACTTCATTGTTGTGATTAAAGTATTGCTTTTCTAAAATCTTAGTCTGCAATTTTAACTACTCCCAATGGGATCGATATCTAGGACTCCATTAGAATCCTATATTACTTGAGCAATATGTATACTTGCATTGATAAGTGTGACTTTACAATTATTTAATATTTATTACGTCCATATTTATCTTGTATTTTAAGCATATATAAAGTTGTCGGTCAAGTACATGGTTTCAATGTAGAAGCAGCAGAGGTGGATGCAGCAGACGTCGATAATCCATAACTTCCTCTCCAACCAAAAATAAAGTGCTCAGAATATGATTTCACATTTAAACTTGTAATTAGCTTTTGGGGCAGCAGCACTTCTTCCCAGCTATCATACCTCACACCAACTTGCTCACACAAAGAAAAGATCAAGGAAGCAAATTGTGGACCTGTAATAGTAGAGGCAGTGGCAGAACTAATGATAGTCTGACAAATCAAAGCTTCAATATTGATAAGCTTGCCTTCCCGAATACAATAATTCAATGTTTCTCTCTCCCTCATAACTTCACTGAGATGATTCGTTGATAACAGACGAGTTGAAATAAAGTAGTATCACGCCTTTTATGGTGCACTTAACTTTGAAGTGAAAAAGTTGATTCTCCTCTGATTTGTAATTTTCCAGAGTCTCCTTCCAACAGTCAAATATGAAACAATCTCATCCAGTTCCGTATCAATCAGACTATAGTTTGCATAAAAACACAAAGTATCATGCGGCAAATGGTAGAACATATTCATTACCTCTGGCGAAAAAGGTACCAATTTTCCTCTGACCATGACTCGATCCTCCTCTGCCTCATGAAGGTTTGCATAAAACTCCCGTACTACGGATATCATAGCCACAGCAGAAAAACAACAGAATCATTCCCATTGTCAGAGAATAATCAAATCTTCCACTAATCCACCTGGATTTTTAAAACACCTCTTAGGAATCAATTTTTGTGACTTTAGAGCGTCACAATATCTATCCTGAGCTTTTAAACTCACAAACTTGCTCGAATTAAAGTGGGTCTTTCCGTTACTACTCTTCATTCTTGGGGTCAGTCTACAAATTTCATAAAATACCACAATAACTTCAGAAATTAATTCTAATGTACTAAACTCTACTCCTATAAGCTTAAACTACACTTTCTATGCAATTTCCATAGATTTTTCTTCACTTTTCACCATGAGTAGTGATTTTCGGGTTTTTCTAAATGTACTCAAAATACATGGTGAAAATCCAAAATTTTTACATAGAAGTGACGCTCTTACCTTAAGAAATCCAAATCTAGCAAATTTGGCTCAAATCCACCAAGAAATCTCCACAAAAAGGTTTGCCCTAACTTCAAAATCGCAAACTCAAGAGGAAAAAGATGAAGGCAAAAGTAAAAATGGAAATTTTTTGGGTTATGTTTCACTTTTAACCGTTCCCGAACAGGTTTAATTGAATTGGCTCTTAAGCGCAGATAAGTGGCACTTAGGCGCCTGCCTCTCGGGTTACATCACTCTTAAGCGCAAGAATGTGGCGCTTAGGCGCTAATGCACGATTTTTGATATTTTTGAACATAAGTAAAATGCACTAATAGCCTAAGTATATCACCCCTAAATGGTCTTACAACACTTAAATGACTATTTTATTCTCCTTTAACTCTCCTCTCTCTCAAAATTCTCCAATATAACTAATTTGATTTGAGGCTAAAATAACATAAATTTTAATACAAGTAAAGGCGTATATTTATTTACAAACTATTACAAGCAACATTCAACACATAACTCTCATTCCAAAGAGTCTTGAATGAGAAAATTTTCCCTAAATACAAACACTAAACAAACAAACTCAATTAAACATATAAAAGACATAAACAATAAAAAAGAAGATTTAACACTAACACTTAAAAACAACAACTCCTAACAGAGAAACTCTAACACTGAACTTAATTCCATTCTTCATTTGTTGGAAAAAATTCCTATCTTTCATTAGTCTCTTCTTGGGCATTCAAAATATAGAGATGATAAAACACATGGTGGTGACGAGCTATGATACAATCTTCTTCAATCCATTTCTACTTAAGATACATCACCTTATTTACTTCTTCTATATAACTAGTATGGCTAAATTGAATTTTCAATTGTCATCCAATATGCTCTATATGTGCACTAACTTCATTTACTATTGTCTCAAGTAAAGCCACGCTAGTCTCAATTTTGTTGATCTTTTCTTTTATTCTTTCAATACTAACGGCTAAGAAACCCTTATACATCTCTTGTGCACTTTGACTAATAAATTTCTTCCTCATAGCCTCTTCATTTTTCTTTAAATCAATCTCCCATGAAGACATTTTCCCAAAATCTCTCTTTCTCTTAGACTTTTAGGGTTAAAAATGATTATGGGGTGAATTTCCATCACAAAACCCTTCTATTAATATGCCTAAATCCTTCTAATACCTCCTAGACACGTCCTAAAATTGTCATGGCACATTTAAGTTAAACAATTGGTGGTTAAAGCTTCTAGAAGTTGAATTTCGCACATGGTTTTTAACATCTATGCTTAAGCAACGAGTATTAGCGCTTAAGCGCTAGTGCTCAATTTTGCATAATTCAACTTAACATCCAAATACTCTTTCTAGCATGTCTAGATCACTAAATAAAGTCTTAAAATCAATAATAACACATAGTAGTCTCAAAATACTACCCCAAATTTTCTTAATCACACACAAACAGCATTGAAAATAAAAGCACACTGATAACTATAGGTTGCCTCCCATAAAGCACTTGGTTTTACGTCGTCAGCCCGACATAACTAGTGCTTGTTCTGCTTGATCCAACATCATTCAATTGTTAAATTGATGTTGATGCCCTATAAAATAAGGTTTCATTCTATGATCATTCCCTTTAAATACTTTCTTAGTTTTAGTATCTTTGATATCTACAGCACCATAAGGATAAACTTTCATCACAACAAATGGGCCCATCCACCTGTACTTAAGTTTCCCTGGAAATAATCTTAACCTTGCATTATATAGCAAAACTTGTTTCCCTTGCTAAAAATTTTTAGTAAGAATCCTTCGATCATGCCACATCTTCATATTTTCTTTGTAAATCTTAGCACTCTCATAAGACTCATTCTTTATCTCTTCAAGCTCATTTAATTGTAATAATCTTTTCTTACTAACATCTTTCGTATTATAATTGAACTCTCTAATCGCCCCTAATATGATTTATGCTCAAGTTCAACTGGTAAACGACAAGCTTTCCCAAATATTAGCCTATATGGGGACATTCCTATAGGAGTTCTATATGCAGTTCTATAAGCCCATAAGCATAGTCAAGTTTGACTGACTAATCCATTTTTTTTATTTAAAAATTTTTCCATAATTCTTTTAATTTCCCGATTGGATAATTCAGCTAAACCACTTATCTGAGGATGATAAGCAGTAGCAATTATATGGTTTATATGATATTTCTTTAAAAATTTCTCCATTATGGCATTTTTAAAATGACTTCCCCCATCAGTTACAATAGCTCTCAGCATCCTAAATCTAAAAAATATGTTCATTTTCAAAACTTTTGCAGCACTTTGTGCATCACATTAAGGTAAAGCAACAACTTCTATCCATTTGGATGCATAGTCCACTACTAATAGTATATATAAATTTCTGAAAGATGGTATAAATGGTCCTCATGAAATCTAATCCCCAAACATCAAATATTTTAACTTCTAGCATATAATTGAGGGGCATCTCATTTCTCCTAAAAATATTGTCTACTCATTGACATATATCACAAGTTTTGATATAAGCATTAATATCTTTAAAGATAGTAGGCCAATAAAATCCAGACTGTAAAATTTTGTATGTTGTTTTATCAACACCAAAATGTCCCTCAAAATCCGAATTATGACATTTTTTGATAATTTCATAAGTTTCTTCTAAAGGTACAACATCTTCGAATGATCAGATCCTTTCCTTGTTTATATAAATATGGGTCATCCAAAAAATAAGGCTTAGCTTCAGAAATAAATTTCTCATTTCCTTATTTATATAAAAATGGGTCATCCCAAAAATAAGTCTTAGCTTCAGATATAAAGTTCCTCTTTTATTGTTATGTCATTCCATAGGGTATAATATCACTTACAAGAAAGTTCACAATGTCAGCTACCACGGAACATGCCACTCATTATTATTGAATAGTTTTTCATTTTGAAAATGTTCATTAATTTCTTTTTCAAAAAAAGGTGATTTTTCTAACTCAAGTTTGGACAAATGACCAACAATTTGATTATTCAGTCCCCTTCTGATCTACTATTTCAAAGTCAAATTCTTGCAAGAAAAAATCTACCTTAAAAGTCTTGGTTTAGCATCCTTCTTTTTCATTAAGTACTTAATAGCAGAATAATCTGTATGCACTATACAATAAGTTTCAATTAAATATGATCTAAATTTATCAAAGGCATATACTATTGTCAATAACGCTTTTTTAGTTGTTGTATAAATAATTTGGGTTTCATTAAGAGTTTTACTAGCATATTAAATTACTTTGAAATATTATCATATCTTTTTCCTAAAATAGCTCCAATAGTATAATCACTAGCATCACACATCAGTTCAAAAGGTTTTCCCCAATCTGGTGAAACTATAGTTGGTGCAGTGATTAATTTTTCTTTTAATAACTCAAAAGCTTTTAGGCATTCTTCATAAAAACTGAAAATTGCATCTTTCTCCCCCGTAAATGGCATAAAGGCTTAGCAATTTTTTAAAATTCTTTAATATATCGTATGTAGAATCCAGTAGGTCCTAAAAAATTCCTAATTTCCCTTACATTTGTTAGATATGGTAAATTAACGATCACTTGAATTTTAGTAAGATCTACTTCCATACCATTTTCTGATATTTGATGTTCTAATACAATTCCTTTTGCTACCATAAATTGATATTTTTCACAATTAAGGACTAAATTTGTTTCTTTACAGTGCTTAAGAAATTTTGATAAATGTTCTAAACATGAGTTAAATAAAGTTTCAAACACTGAAAAATCATCCATAAACACTTCAATCCCTTTTTCAATTAAGTCACAAAAAATTGTCATCATACATCTTTGAAATGTAGCAGGGGCATTACATAAATCAAAGGGCGTTCTTCTAAAAGCAAATGTACCATAAGGACTGGTAAAAGTTGTTTTCTCTTAATCCTTAGAAGTTATATGTATTTGGTGATAACTAGTATATCCATCTAGAAAATAAAATTTTTTATGCTCAGCTAATCTATCCAGCATTTTATCTAGAATGGGTAGTGGAAAATGATCTTTTCTAGTGGCAAGATTTAATTTTCTATAATCAATGCATATTTGTCACCCTGTGACTTGTCTAGTAGGTATTAATTCATTATGTTCTTTCACAGTCAAAGTTACTCCTCCTTTCTTAAGAACGCGGTGAATTGGACTAACCCTTGCACTATGTGAAATATGGTAGATAATTCCAGCATCTAACCACTTAAAATTTCTTTCTTAACAACTTCTTTCATAACAGGATTCAATCTCCTTTGAGGATCAACCCTGGGTTTGTAGTTCTCTTCCACATGAATTCTATGCATACAAATTGAAAGACTGATGCCTTTAATATCAACTATTGTCAATCCAAAGGCTTTCATAAAATTTTCCAAAATTTTCATTAATCTTTTTTCTTCTTCCATTGTTAATTTTGAGAAAATTATAACTAGTAAAGTAGAGGAATCACCTAAAAAGGCATATTTTAAATGCTCGAGAAGTGACTTTAACTCATGTTCAGGAGTTTTTTCTATTGATGGACAAAATGATTTATCTTTTTCTATTGTGTCCAAATATTTAAAACTTTCTCGAAAATAGTTTGAATATTCCTTATAAAGAACTTCACATTAATTTAATTCCTCCTCTTGCTCGTGTTCTAAATCTTTTACTTCAGATTTTTCTTCATAATTAGTTTTGAAATGGCATTCACTCAGATATCTTGTAACATTCGTTCTATAGCATTCATCATCTTTACCTTTTGCAGGATATTTCATTGATCTTGAAATCTTAAAAGTAACAATTTGATAATTGACGCGCATTGTTAATTCCCCTTTCTGTACATCTATCATTGCTCTTCCTGTGGATAGGAAAGGTCTCCCCAAAATGGTAGGTATCTCTTTATCTTCCTCCATATCCAGCAAAATGAAATCAACAACAAAGATAAATTGATCTACTTTCACTAAGACATCTTCTATAACTCTTTTAGGGTATGTTATCGAACGATCTACTAACGCAGAGTTACAGTAGTAGGTGTTATTTCTCCTAATCCCAATCTTTTAAATATTGATAATAGCATAAGGTTAATGCTTGCATCTAAATCACATAAAGCTTTCTCATAAAATTTGTCTTTTATTGCACATGGAATTATAAAGCTATTAGGATCTTTAAGCTTTTTAGGAACCTTTTTCTGAATAATGGCATTGCACACCTCACTAAGTGCAACAGTCTCATTATCTTCAAATTTTCTTTTCTTATTGAGAATATCCTTCATAAACTTTACATAGCTTGACATCTTTTCTAAGGCTTCAGCAAATGGAATATTAATTGTAAGCATCTTAAAAATTTCCATAAATTTTAAAAATTACTTATCCAACTTTTGTTGATGAAGTCTCTGAGGAAATGGAGGTGGTGGTTTTTCCAATCAATTTTCAGTAAATAAATAGGTCTTTCATAATCTTTTGGAGTGTCCTCTTTTGATTCTTCAATTTCTTCTCTCTCTACTTCAGTTTCTTTTTTAACCCTACCTTCCAACTCTCTTTCGCTTCTCTGTTGAACGGCTTTTACTTGCTCTTTATTCTGGTCTTTCGGATTTGTTTCAGTATTACTAGGAAGTATTCATTGAGATCTATTAATTAATGAATTTGCAATTTGTCCAAGTTGATTCTCAATATTTCTAATTGTAGCTCCTTTACTTTGTAACTGATTTCCTATTTGTAACACCACTTCTTCTCCTTAAATTGTGGAATATTATTGAAGCCTGGAGGATAAGTAAATCTATAAATATTATTCCCTTGGTTATTCCAATTTCCTAATGGGTTTACTTGATTGTTCCCCCATTGTTGATTATTACCACACGTAGTGTTATTCCTTAAAGTTGATGGTTTTTCCACATGAGCTATAATAGGTTATTCTGCTTGTTATTTATGACATTCAAAGTTTCTAATGATGCTTGAGAATCTACCATTTGACCTAATGAATAACCTGGGTTATAATATTCTGCTTGGTTATTCTGCTTGTTATTTATGACATTCAAAGTTTCTAATGCTGCTCTTCAATCATAGAAATTGGTTGAGAAAAATTCATTCCAAATTGGTCTAACTTCCTTGAAATTGCAGCAACTTGATTTGCTAACATAGTAAATGCATCAGATTCATGAATACTGGCTACTTTCTTAGAATGTACCCTCTCAGAAGGCCATTGAAAATTATTGGTAGTCATTTCTTCAATTAAAGCATAAGCCTCATGAAATGGTTTTGACATCAATTACCACCAGCAGCGGCATCGATAATTGATCTAAGAGACCCAACTAATCCATTATAAAAAGTTTCAATTATTAAACAATCTGGTAGCATAGTGTGGACACTTTCTTAAGAGTTCTTTAAATCATTCCAATGCTTCATAAATAGATTCCCCTTCAAACTGATTAAAAGATGTAATATTATTTCTAAGCTTGGCAGTTTTTTATGGTGAAAAATATTTAGCAAGGAGTTTTTTTCCTAAATCACCCCAAGTTCTGATAGATCCATTTGCTAATGAATTCAACGACATCTTAGCTTTATCCCTCAGTCAGAAAGGAAATAACCTAATTCATATGGCATCATCTGATACACCATCATATTTAAATGTAGCACACAATTCTAGATAATTGGCAAGATGTAAATTTGAACCTTCCGTTGGTGATCCCCCAAACTGATTATTTGATATCATTTGGATAATAGCAGGTTTAAGTTCAAATAAATTAGCCACTACAGTAGGTTTTTGATATTACAATGATGTTCATCTACCGTAGGGTTGACATAATCTTGTAAAAGGTCTAAATTCTTGATAAATTTTAGCATTTTCATCATTTTGGTTTGCCATTTCTGTAATTTTTTTAGATTTTCAAAATTTTAATTTTTTTTGCTTTTTCTGATTTTCTTACAGTTCTCTCAAATTCAGAATCGTAGGGCACTATTCTTTTAGAGCCTGAACTACACATACACTAAAATAAAATAAAACACACACACAAAAATAAAATACTATAATAAGATATTCCTACAATAGCCCTTAAAATTTAAACAAGACTTTCTAAAATAAAAATTTGCTTTCAATCAATCTCCCTGATAACGGTGCCAAAAACTTTATCCCAAATCTTTTTATGCAACAGTATAACAATGTATTTGATTATATTTTTCACTCATCTTTCCTTACTTGGCAACAGTACCAAAAACGATCTCGGAGAAAATAAGAATTTAACTTTTTAACTTAATATATATTGGGATACTACGCAAGTATACGTATCTTTATCAGGCAATATAGGACTTTTTGATTAAGCCCCGAATATCAAACCCACATGGAGAATTCATAATATGCACTTTTAAATAATAAACTTTCTATTTCAAAAAAATAATTACTTAAACTATATATATTTTTACAGTAACTAAAATTCAATTCTTTTTAGTATTTTTGAAATTTTGACAAAATAGAAACTACTTCTAAATATAACTTATGTTTATGTAAAAGAAAAGCAATGAATAAGAAATATATTTCTTCTTATCATGAATCAGTAATAAGTCTAGAAATTCTGTTGTGGAAGTATTCAAATTGTGTTGTGTCAAATAGGAGCAATATTATTTCTTACCCTTACTAGAGTTGCTATAAAGAACATTGGCTAATTTAAAGTTTGAATAGTTCTGAAGATCGGCTAGGCAGAACCCTTACTAGAGATGTTATAAAGAACATTGGCTAATTTAAAGTTTGAATAGTTCTGAAGACGGGTTAGGCAGGGAAGATTCCAGCTCTCACTCTAGAGTTCCCTTGATTCCCTCCACCTGGAGGCTAACATCTCATATCAGGACCTAAAACAATAAACTGAGCTGGGGGCTTTAGTGTGTCACTCTAAAGTCCTCTAACTCTACACCATTCAAAGATTATTTCCCTATTTATTTCCACTAACTCATATGAATTACATTATCATTCATACAACCTCATGTGATTCTTTCCAATTATTGACTGAGAAAATACTAGCATGGTTCTTACATGTTCTCACAACAAATTTTAACATCTAGATGGGCCAGATCAAAAAGTAAATGAACTACAAGGAATTAAATCATCACAATTTCCTCCAACATTAAAGATTAAAACTCTCCACAACTTCCACTAACACTTTAATTACTTATCATTTTAACGAGGAAGATAAAGAAAACTACTCAGAATCCATGGAGAAATCAAAACCATACTTTAGTTTAAAAGTAGAAATCATTGTCAAACAAACAAGAAGTCTCCATCAAAACCAAAAGTAGTTTAAAAACTAAGATAAAAACTTATCTTAAGTCCTCCACCAAACTCTTAAAGTTCCTTTGAATCTCTTCTCTCTTATAAAACTTTTAACTCTCACAATAAAACTAAAAACAAAAATGATAAACTACATTTGTGGTGCCTAAAAAATCTCTCCAAGAATTCCTCCACGAACTATTTCAAGAACTTCTCAAGACTCCCCCTTATTTTTCTCTCAACTTCCTTTTTTAATAATTTTTTACGAGGTGCCTTGGTATCTCTTCAAAATGTCTCCTGATTCGATGTATTTTCCAAGGGATGCCTCCTTTCACAAGTCTTTTAACCATATTTTCATTTCTAGTGGTCATAACCACCCTTTTTAGTTAATAGGTGCCCCAAATGTCCCATCAAAATTTGGAAAAATGAATTAACCCGTCAAATAACTGCCTCTAACGCTTAGACACTGCCTTCTCTGTTTCACTAGCGCTTAAGCGCCAGATCTGGACTTAGGTGCCAAAACACTTTTGCACCATTTCTGCAATTTTGCTCCAAATTTGATCCTTTTTCACTCTTTTTAGAATTTTCCACCTTTTTACTTGTACCTAAAATAAAAACACACAAATACCTACCATTAAAAGCAGATTATCTCAAAAATTGGTATAAAAATGTTTCTAAAAACACTATATATTATAGGTGTATCAGTTATTGATCATTCTACTATTAAATATTTGATGCTGAAGAAGGATGTGAAACCACAATTAATTAGATGGGTCCTTCGGATGCAGGAGTTTGATTTTTAAGTAATAGATATGAAGGGTATTAATAATCAAATAACTAATCATTTATCAAGAATATAATAAGAAAACTATACTGATAATGATATTGACATAGATGAAAATTTTTCTGATGAACAATTATACTCTGTTTCTAAGTGGTGTATTTCATGGTATGTTAATATAGTTAACTACATAGTTAGTAATATTTTACCTTACAGATTAGAAATCCACCAAAAGAAGAATTTCATTCATGATGCAAGATTTTATTTTTGGTAAAACCCTTATTTATATGAAAAATTTAAGTGCTTAGTAATCTGAAGATATGTGCCTTTTGAAGAAACCAAAGAAATCATTAAGAAATGTCATGAATTTGATTTTAGGAAAAATTTTGGAGTGGATAAAACTATTTTTAAAGTTTTACAATCTAGATTTTATTGGTCTAGTCTATTTAAGGATGTTAATACTTATTTAGAAACATGTGATAGATGTCAAAGAGTATGCAATAGCTCTAAGAGAAATGAAATGCTCCTAAGTTTTACCTTGGAAGTTGAAAGTTTTGATGTATGGGGTTTGGATTATATCGGAACATATGTACCATCTTGCAAAAATATATATTTTTTAATTGTTGTGGAGTATCTTTCAAAATGGATTGAAGTTGTTGCTTTATCCCATTATGATGCTCAAATTGTTGTAAAATTTTTAAAGAAAAATATTTTTACTAGATTTAGAATGCTAAGAGTGATCGTTACGGATGGGGGAAGTCATCTTAAGAACTTTAGAATTGAAACCTTAATGAGAAAATATAGATTTAAACATCGAATCTTCATAGCTTATCATCCTCAAACTAGTTGTTTAGCAGAAGTATCTAATCATAAAATTAAAGGCATTTTAAAAAGGACTGTAAATCTTAATAGGAAAGATTGGTTTACCATAAATGATTTTGCATTATGGGCTTATAGGACTGCTTACAAAACATCTATAGAAATGTCACCATATAGTCTCATATTTGGGAAGACTTGTCACTTATCAGTTGAATTAGAACATAAAGCTTATTGAATGATAAAAGAATTTAATTATCACATGAAAGATGCAGATGAGAAATGATTATTGCAGCTAAGTGAGCTAGAGTAAATTAGAAATGAATCAAATGAGAATGTCAGAATTTATAAGGAAAATATAAATAATTGGCATGATAGGAAGACTATAATAAAATATTTTGAGCCTGGAGAAGAGGTTTTATTATATAATACATGCTTAAAATTATTTCTCACAAAACTTAAGTCTAGGTGGTCAGAGTCATTTATTGTGATGAAAGTTTATCCTTATGGTGTTGTGGATATTAAGGATAAAAAAACTGAACAAATAATTAAAGTAAATGAACTTCAACTGAAACATTACATTTATGGAAACATGCATTTTTTATGAATAGATTTTGATGATGGGTCAACCAGAGTAAAATATTGGATACGTTGGGTTGATGACGTTAAACCAAGTACTTTATGGGAGGCAACTCATAGTTATTTGTATGGATTGATTTATGATTATTGTTGTAATGGACTATGTGATATAGTATTGAGACCTACTAGATGTAAAGAGTTGAAATAATACTAATTTGATGATTGAAACAAGATTGGGATTTAAAAATTTAGATGTGAAGCAAAATGGTGATTTTTGGGCACTAGTGTCTAGATGCCAAACCTGGTGCCATCGTGTCAAAGTCCAGTAAGCATGGGACCTAAAAGCCAAAATCTGGTGCCTAGGCACCACAGTTATACCCCTAATTGTTTTAACCCAACTTCTTCCATTAAAACCATATTAATCCCATCCCTAGTGATCAAAACTTCAAATTTAGGCTTGAGAGAAGAAGCATTGGAAAGGAATTGAGTGCTAAGTTGATTTTCCTTGTCTAATTAAAGAGTAAAAGTAATGGTGCTACTAATGATAAAAGTGTTACACATAAGGACCTTCAACCTTACTTCAATGGCTTCCTAGCACTCAATTTAGAGTGAATCACTAACAAATTAATGAAGATTGAAGAGGGGTTGACTATTCTGCACAAGAAGTTGAGCGACATGTATCATTTGTATGAGTATTTGGAGTGGCAGATGAAACTTCAATTCAACCACTTGGCTTGTTATCAAGATTATCAGTTAAGTATATCACGATAACAAGTGGATTGATGTCAGAGTTTGTTGTGTGTTTCTTTTGTAAATATTTTTCAATATTATAAAACACACACGATAGTACTAATAATAAATATGTAATTTAATCCTAATAAAAATAACTTTAGTATAAATAATTTTATCATCTTTAAATTACCAAACTCGTAATACTAATGCAAGTATATGTATCGCTCAAGTAATAAAGGGCTTTAATGGAGTCCTAAGTATCATATGTTTCATTGGAGTCCTAAATACTGACAAAATAAATTTCCCTATTTATTTCAACTCAACCCCCTCGACTACATTCTCCCACTTGAAATTGAATGTGACTCTCACAATGTTGTAGAAATCATAACCCTTTTGGATCATATGTTTCCTAACACATTTTAACATTTCAATTGGCCATATCAAAAAGTAAATGAAGATCGGAGTTCAATTCATCAAAAAATTTTTACATTTAAAACTATACAAAATAAAATCAATTCTTTAAAAAAACATATCTCATAGTAGAGAGAAGGATAAACAAGACTACAAAAAATTCTTAAGAAGGAAACAACAAAATACGAATTTCATATATGAAAACAAGTTTACAAAACATCGAAATAAAAGACGCAACTTATCTGACACTCCTGCCCAAGCAAATCCCTAGAAGTTCTCTTTAATCACTTTCTCTTTTTACAAGCATGTCGGCACTATTTTGGTTGGAGAGTTGTCCGTAAGAAGCTGTCGGNCCGAAAGATAAACACAAGACTTGAGGATGAGGCTCGATCAAATAAATTAAGGAATATATGACATCCGTTTGGACTACGAAACCATTTTATTTGCCGACAATTTCCCCTATTTAAGATGAAGAATTAAATAGGGTTTATATTAAGTTGGGTTTAAGAAAAGCTTCCTATAAGGGCAAGCCCCTATAGTTAATTACTTCCTAAATGACCAAAGTAACCTAAGAAGTCTCTCGATAAAAATCAAGAAATATTATCTTCAAGGAATTTCAAAGGGTAGGACTTTTTAATGAGATCGGGCATAGAGGTGTGAAAGGGGATTGGTTCAAATTTGGAACATTTTGTTGTATAGTCCAAAGGAGGAAGATAAATGGGATTTCATGGATCCAGAGGGGAACCCCGTTGACTTCCCAAGCTATCCTAATGTTTGGCTTCAGTTTCAAGGAGAAAAGTTTAATTGTTTCATCCTGCCAATTTTATTAGTTAGGGCTTACATTCGTGTGAAATTATCACACAAATAGCCTGAAAGATGTGAGGGTTTAGGTCGTGACAGACGACAACCTCAGAATCCTAAGATGATTTAGGGCTTATATTGTATAGAGGGGGTATACAAAGGCCAAAAGATAAGATGAGGATTTACATTGTAAAAGCAAGCGACCTCGAAGTCCTATGGCTTTGTTGTTTATTTCTAAGGAAGGAAGATTGGTTTAGCTGGAGAAGACAGGTTTTGTTGTTGAAGATGGCCATGCTGCCCACCATGCTAGCTTCAAGCTCCTTGCTGTGACGAGTTTGAATTTTCTAGTGTGTCAAGTTATAATATCAAATTAGGTGGCCCTGTGGTTGAAGTTCTTTAAATTTTATGAGGGCACTATTTTTATTAGATTCACTTAGTCCAAATGAACTTACTAAACTCAACTTAACGAGTTCCATAATTCCCTTTAAATCGTAGGAAGCCTCGTTAGTAACCGTAGGTTACCTCCTCCGAGGAATTCCTGATCATCCGATAAAGACGTCTTAATTTAGTTGAGGTTGTAGTTTTGTGTGATGTTTGTGATTAAATTTTGAGCTTTTTTATATTTTGAATGTTGTGTAGGTGAATTTTATCTTGATTGATTTTAATTTTATTTTTGGTTTTGATTTTGTGGCTATCCTAATAGTTTTAGTTTTTATGCAGGGTGGCATCGTTGTTTAGCATGCAAATTTGCAGGTATAAAAGTACAGTATGAAAGTACAAGAAAGATGACGCTGAAAACTGTAAAAACGTACATGGCGAGTCTTCTCGTTCCACCACCTGAAACTCAAAAGACATGTTAAGGCAGTTTATATGAAATAGGGAAGTATAATTTTGACGACCTATGTAACCCTAGGTCATATCTTGGTGGGTCCTTAGGAGTTTAATTAAGGATGATGTTTTCAAGCAAAATATATTAAGTTTAGTAGATCTCTGAGGTATCCAACAGGTTAAGAGGAAGAAGCAAGTCCATGCTTCCCTCTTATCACTTGGTGAAAAGCCTTGAGCTCATTGAAACTTATTATGTTGCTTAATAATTCATCCTATGAATACTCTAATGCTCAATGAACATTGATGTATCAATTATCCCTAAGAGTAAGTTAATTATCATCTTGTAATTTAATTTTGAAGATTATGTGGGTGAAGACCCTTAAAGAGGCAAGTTAGTGTTATTGGAACACTTAGCCAAATTTTGAAAGACCCTTAAAAAGGTAAGTTAGTGTTATTGGAACACTTAGCCAAATTTTGGTCCTAATTGGGCTTGTAGTGTTTGAAAGATGTTCTAATTTTTAATGATAATTACTTTTCTAATCCTCATTTAAATGAAACTTGATTTAGCCTAAGTTACTGCTATGCCCTTAAGACCTAAGTGAGTGTCTTAATTAGTTTTGAAAAGGTTAAGCTTTAGGTGGTCATGATTCATGATTTGAATTTCATTTGAAAATCAAAATAAAGACATTAAATTGATTAATTATTGACTTCAAAAGTCATACCCCTAAGTCTTGGGTTCATTTTATTTTAATTAACTTCCAAATTTTAATAATTTAGAAATTTATTAGGATTAATTATTGACTTCAAAAGTCATACCCCTAAGTTCTGGGTTCATTTTATTTTAATAAACATCCAAATTTTAATAATTTAGAAATTTATTAACTGTTCAATTAAGAAGTGGGTTGGTTTCTACAAATTAACCTCTTTGTTTTCAAACCATCAAATTAAGATCAGAGGTTGCCCATTTCCCTCCTTGAATTAAGCCTAAATGTTAATTAAAGCTCAATTTTCAAAATTACACATTTGCCCCTAAGGCTTCAACACTTCATAATTTGTTAAATTTAATTCAAATGACTTTGAAGTTTTTTATTCTAACTCATTCATAGGTCAATTAAGACATCCAAGGAGAAAATGTGATTTTTGAAAATTTAATTTAATTAATATAATTATTTTCATGCAAAAATAAGATTTTTCAAAGAAATTTCCTAACTTGACCAAGGTAAATCCTAAGCCCATGAAATTTTTACTGGAGGTGGACCTAGATTAGCTAAGCCTTTAGACAAAATTTCATCATTTTTTTGAATTTTATTTGAATTTTAAGAATTATTTTAATTTCTAGGGTATTTATTAAGTATACAATATTTTAAATATGGAAAATTAACTTTTATAATTTTGAAAAATCTGACTGAGGTCAGAGAGCTTAGAGGAGAAAATTTTGTATTTTTTGAGTTTTATTTGATTTATTGGAATTATTTTTAGTGAAAACCCATTTTTAGCCTTTAAAAATTATTTTTAAGCTTTAAAATTCAGTAACTTTATTTAGAAAATTAGGAAAAATATTCTAATTATTCTTAAGTGCTTAAGAAGCAATTTAGAACATTACCATGATTTTTATTATTTTTGTGATCTTTATGGATTTTTAATTATTTAAATATTTAAAATAGGTTAAAAATCAAGTTTTATTTTAAATCCATTTTATTTTTAGAAAATACCCCTGATCACAGAGAACTCAAAAAACCAAGTTTTATAATTTTTTAAACTATATTTTAATTATTAAAAATCATTTTAGTGCCAAAAATGCTATTTATATTTAAAAATCAACTTAAGTTACTAAACGAACTCAAAATGCTTTGGAATTTTTATGGTGAGTTCTCTGGAATCCTAAACAATAGTGAAAATCAAAAATCAAGTCATTTTGTTTTTTGCATTTTTTAAAATTAATTATCTTAGTGATTTAGAGTTTGTAGAGATCAGGGGTATTTTGAAAGTTCTTGATTATGGCTCCTAATTTCCTCCTTTTTGCTACTTTTGCTATAAATGCCCAAAATTGATATATACTACAACGAAAACATGAAAATACCCTTCTTTAAAGTGCAATATTACCAAAAATAAGCATAAAATATTTACTTAAATTAACAATAAGCATAAAATATTTACTTAAATTAACACAAAATTTTGGTGTATCATGGATCAATGAGAAAACTACTATAGAATTCCCTCGTGCTCCTTTCTACCACATGTACAATCACAAATTTCAATCAATTGAAAAAGTGAAGGATAATGGTGCCAAAAATTACTGATCATCAAAAGTATTATGTGTGTTTGATGTTTGTAATTGCAAATATTGTGTCAACTTTTAGCAGTAGGTATGTTCAGTACTACGAGATGTGATATTTGTATTATTGTTGGTTTGATCTCTTGGATTGACCTGATGTATTGCTTTGATATGTCCAACATATTAAAACTCATTTTTTATTAATTAAAATGTGTTAAGTTTGTGCAAAATCTGGTGTGTTAGAATGTTGGAATGAATGAAAACATGGAAGTTAGGATTGAGATAATGGAAGTTAGAGGATGTTGGGAAAATAATTGATTAATGGATTGATGTTAAATTAAAGAAAATTTTGGTTTGAAGGTCTTAGGATTGTTGTGCCACACTTAAATCATTTAAAATTTAGGCTTGGGCCTAGGCACCAGAATTGGCACTTAAGCGCTAGACATTTGCATAGCAGGGCTCCTAGGTTCCAAAATTTGCGCTTAGACACCCAGCAAGTTGAATCGGCCGAAAAGGGTAAAATTCATGATTTAAACCGAATCATCATCATTTTTCACCTTTTACCATTTTCTTCTTCCTGAAATTCATAAAAGAGACTGCTAGGGCTTCCCATAACTTGAAATTCTTCAAGTTCTAAAGCCTAAAAACACTGGATTTCATCTTCTCAAGGTTCGATATACATTTTGGCATAGAAATTTTGTGGTTTTATCGTGGATTTATTCCACATTGAGTGGAGGCCAAAAATTGAGAAATTTTGGAATTTTTGGTGAAAATTCCTTGGATGGAAGCTGCATTTGCTTGGAAAATACTTGTGGGAGCCTTTAGAACTAATATATGTGATTTATATTGAATTTTTCCAGATTTGAGACATGGCTCCTAAAACTAAGACAAGAAAGGGAAATGAAACCTTTGACAACACCAAGTTTGTGAATCGCAAAGCTTAGGATAAGTATGATGATTTTCTTTTATCGAGGAAGTTTATTGTGGAGCGAAGCTTTTTGAGTTCTGATGGGGTGGTAAGAATTTAATTGCTACTCGATACTAGGAGGTTTTCTGCCACTTCACTATTGTAGTAGTTATTTTGATTGTAAGGGAATTTTATGCGAATCTACTTGAAGCTCCAGAGGATGAGATATTTGTTAGAGGAAGGGGATTTAAGTTCACTCTCAAGTGGATCAATGTGTTATTTGTTTACCTCCTTCTCTCAACTATTAATATTCGGGGCTTGGACTTTTGGATTATGAGCTAGATGAGATTGTTGCTTACCTTATTGATGGGCGTGTAGTCTAGAAGATCAGGAATGAACACAAAATAAACTTTTCTTCTTTTACACTTAATGCCCCATCGAAGGCATGACACTACTTTATTTATGCTTGACTACTGCCCTCAAACCATTTGAGTGAGGTGACTCATGAGAGAGCCATCTTGAAATATTGTATTCAGAAGTTGAAACCCTTTGATCTTGGCTTTCTCATCTTCAATGTCAGTTACACCTATAATAGAACTAGATCTTTTACAGGTTTGGGTTTCCCTACTCTTATCTTTATTATTTGCAAAGGGTCTAGAGTGAAATATGAGACTTGAGAGGAGCAACTAAAGCCACTAAAGCCTATTGGAAAGGCTAATGTGGATCTCCATGGAAGATCTCAAGGAATAGCTTCTGATATTCTTTCTACTTCTACCTGTAGACCTTTTAACTCCAGTGTTACTACTCCTTATACTTTGGAAGAACTATGATACACCAAAATAATGTACTATTTTATTGATACATTTTAAACTTATTTTGGTGATATTGCACTTTAAAAAAGGGAATTTTCATGTATTTGTTGCAGGTATAACAATTTTAGGAATTTACAGCAAAAGTAACAAAAATGAGGAAATTTGGAGCCAGAATGGAGATTTTCGTGATCCTCGCACAAGAGGCACCAAATTGGAGCTAGAGGTGCCGTTTTCTCGAGAGCTGACACTAAAAGGGCCCGAAACTAGTGCTAGAGGTGCCATTTTACAGAGCAGCGGCTCCAGAAGTGTCAAAATCAAGAGAAAAGTGTGGACTCTATTAAGTGGCACCATATTGGAGCTAGAAACGCCATAGATGAATTAAGATGGATTAAGTCAGTTCGTGACTATTTTTTAGCAGTTTTTGATGGCTCCAAAAATTCCAAATGTCTCACGGAGTGTTTCAATGCATCTAGACACTTTGGAAAGCTATTTAATTAAGAGATATGTCTCTTAGATGAAGGGACTTATCTCTTGGTGCAAAAAGGTGTGACTTTTGGGGGAAAATTAGAGGGAATTTTGAAATCCATTTAGGCCCTAATTAAAAAGAAGAGACGTCTAGAGAAGAGAGATGGGGGTCAGATAGAGAGAAAAGTTTTGGCGTGAGATAGAAGAGAGTATTTTCTTCTAGCATGAAAGGCAAGAGGAAGAGATAGAGAGAGAAAGTCAAGGGCTTGGAGATTTTCTTCTAGGGTTAAAGAGGAGAGGGAAGGTGAGAGATTTCTTCTTCATTACACTTCTAAGAGAGAATTGAGTGTGATTGTAAAGAGATAAAGTGCTTAAAGGGAACTTCTAGAGATTTTCTTGGGAAGGAGTGTGAAATAAATTGTGTTTATTACTTTCATTATTCTATAAATTTATTTTTATATATGAAATCTGTGTTTTATCGTATCCTTATCATGTCTTCTGAGTCTTATTTATCTTTCTCCCTATAATAAGATATGATTTTGTGAAGAATTAGTTTTGTTTTGTAAGGTTTTAAATGTCAATAAATTGTGATGATTCAAACTTTAATCTTCATTTACTTTTCGATCTGGCCAATTAAGAGGTTAAAATTTATTGAGAAACATACGATCCAAAAGGGCTATGCTTTCTACAACAAGGTAAGAGTCACATTCAAATTCATGGTTGAGAATGTAATCCATCGAGTTGCTTGCAAATAAATTGGGAAATATATTTTGATGGGCACGGAATTGGAAGTTTAAAGGTGATAGATAAAAATCCTCAATTTGGTCCAATTCTTGGAAACTAAAGCGAGATTGTTAGCCCTCAGGTGAGGGAGAAGTCAGAGCTCTAGAGTGACAGCCAGTATCCTCTCAACCTAACCACAGATTTAGGGACCAAAATTTGGATTGCTCATTGTTCTTTATGCACTCTCAGAGGGTAAAGAATAGGATTACTCATATTTGGCACAATACAGTTTTATATGTATTTTGGATGATTTTAATTTCTTCACATTTCATAAACTCATTGTAAAGGGAAAGGAAGATTTCTTAAATTTGAACTCTTTGTTCTAAAATTTTTTTAGTCTTTATAAGTTTACTTTTGAAGTTTAACAATTAGTTTAGCTAACTTAGTTCTTTTAATTATATTTCATTTAGTGCACATTAAATTTACTTTAAATTTGTTTTGCTTATTTAAGTTTTATAGTTTGAATGTTCTGTTTGATGTTATAACCATAAGTATTTCCAAATCCCTGTGAGATCAATACTTAGGGCTCCATTAGAACCCTTTATTACTTGAGCGATTGACAGTGACTTTATATATGCAATATAAGATAAATATGGACGTATTAAATATTCAATAATTGTAAAGTCACACTTATCAACGCAAATATACGTATCGCTCAAGTAATATAGGGCTCTAATGGAGTCCTAGATATTGATCCCACAGTGAGTGGTTTAGAATTACGAACTAAGGCTTTAGAAAAGCAATACTTTAATCACAACAACGAAGTTCAATTTGCTTATCTGTCACTAATAGGCAATTGAAATAAATAAATAATTTTAATAACTAATAAATAACTAGGGATATTAAGTAGGGTTTAATTGTGATATTCAATATATAAGAAAGCATCCTTCTCCTTGCCAAGAAATTATGGTGAATGGGTAAAATGAATTAGTTCAATTTATATTGTGTCAAATAGGAGCATACCTATTCTTTACCTTTTGGTCCAGGCATAAAGAACATTAACTAATCCTACGCTTGTTTACTGAATCTGCGGCT
This sequence comes from Phalaenopsis hybrid cultivar, assembly GCA_002079205.1. NCBI lineage: Eukaryota > Viridiplantae > Streptophyta > Magnoliopsida > Asparagales > Orchidaceae > Phalaenopsis > Phalaenopsis hybrid cultivar. The sequence continues at coordinate 24,457 of JXCR01147481.1, read as the reverse complement.
AGGATGGGAGGATACCGGCTCTCACTTCGGAGCTCCCACGTTCCCCTCATCTGAGGGATAACATCTACACTTCAGCACCCAAACGATAGGACCGAATTGGGGATTTTAGTCCGTCACTCTAAAATCTCCAATTCTATGCCTGATAATATTTTTTCCCTATTTATTTGCACCCAACTTCCAAGGGCTTTGACCTCCCTGAATCTTGGATGTAATCTTCACTTTAGTTGTAAAACTCAACATATTTTAACAAATCAATTGGTCAGATTGAAAGTAAATTAAGATCGAAGTGAAAAGATCATCACAATTTCTTAAACATTTTCATGGCTTCACCAATTCAAATCACCATTTCACAAATCTCGAGACAAGGAGAAAGACAGAGAAAACTACTCAGAACTCATAGAGAAAACACAACAAATCTCGGAATTCATATGTAAAATCAAAGTCATACAAACTACAACAAGTAAATAACTTATCTCTAATTTCTCCCCAAGAACACTCATCGAAGTTCCTTTGAATCTCTTTCTTTCTTTACAGCACACAGAATTCCTCTTCGAAGTAGCAAGGAGGAAGAAATCTCTTACTTTACCTCCACTCTTACAATCTTCCGAAGAATTCCTCACAATTGTTACACTTTATTGGATATTCTATACACTACTGGTAACCTCCAAGGCCTCTAGAACTCTCTAATTTTCGGGCAAAATGTTCTTTTAAAGTTGTGGATGAGCTTTCCCAAGAGTTGCCTAAGCATCCCTTCAAAATTTGGTCTTATCCAAAGCTTGAGTAGGCATAACCGTCGATCTCACCGTCGGCGGGGTCGATGGTTCCGTCGGCGGGCTTTTGGAGAATTTTGTCCTGTAATCTCGGGAAAAACTCGCCGTCGGCGAGGTCGAGGGCATCGTCGGCGGCCTAGTTCAAATCTCCACATTTTGGTCCTTTTCGCTCCAAATTCGCTCATTTTTGCATCTTTTTGCTCCAATGACCCTAATTCATCATTCCTGCAACAAAATATCAAAAATACATTTCTTTAAAGTGCAATATCGTCAAAAACAATATAAAATAAGTATGAAAATCTCAACATATTTTCCTCTGGTCAGCGATACATATAATTGTGTTATTATTAAGGGTTTGGCAGGTTAGAGATTTTAAAAGATAAAATTATTTATACTGAATTTATTTTATTAGGATTGAACTGCATATTTACTATTTGTGTTAGCCGACCTCCTCATCAACCTACGAGATCAAATAATAGAATTTCAATCACATATGTTTATGATGTGATGTCAGCTTCAGAATAATGAGGATCATTGGCACCATCAAGAAAATTAAATAAGAAGGAAGAGTGATTATGAAGCCAGCTTCAACACTTACTTAGTGAGCTTTATGTGTGGTGATCACAGTGTTGAGTTTCCTAAGTTTCCTCACTACCCAAATTTTGAGTGTAGAAGAATGATGGATGAGGACATTCTTGATGATGATGATGAGGAGGTGTGTTGCGAGTGGATTTAGTGTGTAAATTTTGTAAATATTTTTCAATATTACAAAATTACACACTATATATATATAATAACTATGTAACATAAGCCCAACAAAAAAACCTTTTATGAAAATAGTTTATCTTTTAAAACTCTTTTTAAACTACCAAATCTTTGTTATAATCAATGCAAGTACACGTATTGTTCAAGTAATAAAGAGCTCTAATGGAGTCCTAGTTATCAATCCTACAAGGAAGTTGGAAAAATCCTTGAAATAAGTTTTTAAAATTATTTTATAATTAAAAATACAAAAACAAAAGTAAAGTGAGAAGTTTGAATATTAACAACTAAGGTAAATGCTATATAAAATGCAGTTAAAAAATAAAGTTAACTAACTAAGAACTAACTTTCAAAAGTAAAATTACGTAAAATAAACAAAGTTTTTGTTTTGATGGAAAGTTCAAATTTAAGAAAGCATCCTTCCCCTTTACAATGAGTATATGGATTGTGAAGAAATTGAACTCATTTGAAAAAATATATATATAAACTGTTTTGTGTCAAATAGGAACAATCTTATTCTTTACACTCTTCCGAGTGTTACAATGAATATTCACTAATCTAGAGTTTGGTCCATATTTCCATGGTTAGGCTGGGAGGATACCGACTGCCACTCTAGAACTCCCACTATTCCCTCACAAGAGGGCTAACAATCTCGAATCAGATTCCAATCAACTGGACCAAATTAGGGATTTTAATTTGTCACTTTAAAATCTCCAATTTTGCATCTAATAAAGTATATTCTCTATTTATTTGCACCCAATCCATGGATGACTTAATCTCACATGAAATCAAATGTGACTCTCCCTATGTTGTAGAATCGTATCCCTTTTCAAAACGTATGTTTCTCAGTAAGTTTTAACATTTTGATTGGTTATATCAAAAAGTAAATGAAGATCGGAGTTCAAGTCATCAAAATTTATTAACATTTAAAACCGTAGAGAACAAAATCAATTCTTCACAAAACCATATCTCAAAGTAGGGAGAAGGATAAAAAAATCTACTCAAAATTCATGAGAAGGATATGACAAAACACAAATTATATACATAAAAATAAGTTTACAAAACAAAAAAAGACATAAATTATCTCACAATCCTTCCCAAGCAAATCCCTAGAAGTTCTCTCCAAGTTTTTCTCTCTTTACAATCCCACTCAATTCTCTCTTAGATATGTAATGAAGAAGAAATCTCTCACTTTCCCTCTCTTCTTACAACCCTAAAAAAATCTCCTCTTCTCTTCTCTTGCCTCTCACACCAACTTTCTCTCTCTCTCTCCCTTTCTTGTCCCCCTCTTAGCCCCCTTGAAGTCTTCTCTTTTATTTTTGGGTTGCCTCCTTTGAAAAGAATTCCAAATTTCCTCTAAAATTTTGCTCCAGAAGTTAACTCTTTTGAATTCAAAAGATATGTCATTTGTTCTAAGAGACATATCCCTTCATAAAAGAATCTTTCAAAGTGTCTAGATACATTGAATTACTCCAATAGTTGTGTAGAACAAGTGTCTCTTTGAAAATTTGCACAAAATTTGTCTCGAGCTGCCTTAATTTGCAGAAAGTCGTCTCTGACGCATCATGCACCGGTCTGGTATAAAATTTGTCTCAAACCGCCAAAATTTGTAAATCGACGCATGATGCGCCAAACAGTTGCATTATGTGCCAGAGAAGACTTTTTGCAAAGATTATGCGTCGATCTGCAAAGATTATGTATTTTTTAAAGTAAAGAAAATAGGTATAATAAAATGATGAANTATATATATATATATATATATATATATATATATATATATATGTATATATATATATATCTTTTTCAGTTTTTTTTCATTTTTTTTATATTTTTCCATTTTTACATTTTTTTTATTTTTATTTTGTAATTTTTTTTATAATTTTATAAAATTTGAAATAGATTAAAACTAATTATTTTTTTTATATCTTTAATAATCCTACAGTTCAAAATTAAGTTTCAAAGAAAATTCCAAAAAAGATATTTTGTTTTTAAACTTTTTATTTTTTCGTTTTCCCCGACAACAATCCCAAAAACTTGACCTGACCTGTAATTACATAGATATTTATGTTCCTTAGTATGCCAAAAANCCTACAGTTCAAAATTAAGTTTCAAAGAAAATTCCAAAAAAGATATTTTGTTTTTAAACTTTTCATTTTTTCGTTTTCCCCGACAGCAATGCCAAAAACTTGACCTGACCTGTAATTACATAGATATTTATGTTCCTTAGTATGCCAAAACCTTAACCTAAATTATATTTAGTGACTAGTGAGAACAAATATAATATGATAAAATTTTAAAAAAATATTTTTCTCACTAGAGATACTACACAAGTATACGTATCGTTTTAAGTAATGTAGAGATTTTCTTAAAAACCCAAGTATCGATCTTAGAAAGAAAACATAAATAAAAAAAGAAAAGAAATGAAGTAGAACAATTTTAACTTTAAGATAATTTTACTTAAANCCTACAGTTCAAAATTAAGTTTCAAAGAAAATTCCAAAAAAGATATTTTGTTTTTAAACTTTTCATTTTTTCTTTTTCCCCGACAACAACGCCAAAAACTTGACCTGACCTGTAATTACATAGATATTTATGTTCCTTAGTATGTCAAATACTTAACCTAAATTATATTTAGCGGCTAATGAGAAAATTTTTAAAAAAATATTTTTCTCACTAAAGGTACTACACAAGTATACATATCGTTTTAAGTAATGTAGAGTTTTCCTTAAAAACCTAAGTATCGATCTTAGAAAGAAAACATAAACAAAAAAGGAAAGAAATGAAGTACAATAATTTTAACTTTAAGATGATTTTACTTAAGACTGCAATAACTACCCAAAAATGAAAATTAAATTTACTAATTTCTACAAAATGCAAGTAAAGCTAAATGAAAAGATTTTAGAAAATATATAAAAAGATAATTTCTCCTTGCTAATAACTCAAAATCAGTATAGGATTTCAAATGTTTAGAAGCTTCAATGTGTTATTGCGACAAATATGAGCATATTTATTATTTACTTCTTTCGATTGTGCAAAGAGCGTTGACAAATCTAAAGTTGGTTTCGACATGTATAATAGTGTTGGGCAGGTTCTAGTCTCTTACTCAAAGATTACTCACTGTTTCCTCTCTAAAAGACCTACCAGTGACCCTTAGTTCAAATATATTTACCAAATTGATAAAAGAATCTAGTCTGTCACTCCAGAAACATCAATTCTACGCCCATCAAATCTTATCTCTCTATCTATTTGCAATCCCCTTTGAACGATCGCCACTGCTCTTTCCAAGGTGAAATGTGATACTTACAAGTTAAGAAATCTTAACCCACTCGGGTCTATAAGTTTCTTCAATAAATTTTAACAATACAAGTGACCAATTTGTAAAGTAAATGAAGATCCGGTAAAAATATTATCACAATTTTTATGAATAAAAGAAGTTTTAAACAAAATCAAAATCACTTACTTGATTACTTCATATTGCAAGGAGAAAGAGAAAAAACTAGTCAAAACGCATGGGGATAACAAACCAAACCATATTTATAAAACTCAAATTAAAAGTACAAGACTTAAAGACAAAGATACAAATAATTATCTTGAATGATTCCCTAAGCACTCCTTTCAACTTCTCTGACTTCTTTGACTCCAACAACACATATAAGACTCACAAACTCTAGAATAACAAAAACACAAAGAAAACTTCTCACACACTTAGTACACTCACACACTATAGGACATTATATATTTGGCCCACCTACCCTCTTGGAATTAATCCCTATTTATAGAGCTTAAAAAAAGATCAAGGGTTACTTCAGAAATCTCTTCAAAATTCGGCCTCATTTAATGAATCTTCTAGAAAATAACCATGGAGCTTAGGCACCAAACCATCACGCCTAAGCACCAGCCAAGTTCTACATCTGACTCTTAAGGGCCAGCTTGACTAGTTTACAATTTTCTTCAGTTTAATCCATTTTTGTTCCTTTTTATGTATTTTTTCTCCTTTTTACTCTTAAACTCTTTTTTTTGCACCTGCAACCAAAAACATAAAAATACCTTTCATTAAAACATAATATCCTAAAAAATTGAGCATAAAATGTGCATAAAAATAGGTAATTTTATGGTGGATCAGGTAGCTACACATAATTTACTCGCCAGACACCTCATCAAGTTAGTTCGTTAGAATGACTCTCCTTCATCCCCTCCAAAGATCACATGATTTATGTTGGTTATGCCTATCACGAGGTCTCAAATGGGTTAACATGTAATTTCTTCATCAAAAGCTTTTCCTAGCTGTTGGATATTACTTTGTGCACTCTAAACTTCTTTAACTTTCTAATTTTGATCAAATCTTTGATCAAGCTTTAAAGTTGCTAAAAATTTTTAGTGTCATGTCTGTGGTCATGATTGTATGCATGATATTTCTTTAGGTCTCGGATGTACGCTTCTTTCATCGGTGTCACCTTCTTGAAATAGTTTTTAGTATAGATGGCCTCCACTATCTCAACTACTGAGATACTTAAAGGAGTATGCTTAAGGATTTCATAAATAGGCGGTGGTCACTTCTCACATCAAGCTGATAGCTAATCAGGATATCAGGCTTGGATTTCGTTGCAATGGGCTCTATCAGTCACCAGTTATGCGAGGGTCATAATGAATCTTTGAAACAAGCTTGGGTAAGAGGTCGAGGGTTGTGTCTCACCTCCTACCCTTCTACGTAAGTGGTTCTCACCTCCTACCCTTCTACGTAAGTGGTTCTCTTTGGTGGATTTTGATTGGTTGCTAAATGCTAAATGAGGGTGGGGGAGTTGGGGGGGAGTTATACTCTTTTGCTGATATGTGGACTTGGCTAGCTCCAATATCTCAGCTAGTGGTGGCTTCGGTTGCTATTATCCTAGAGGATAATGAAAAGTCCTTCCTTTAATCCTTGTATGAGAGTCAAATGAGCGACCATGAGTTTTAATTCTTGAACCTCTAACATTTCCTTCTATAATGGGGTGACAAAGGCATACATGGTCTCACTCTATCCTTGGGAGGTTATAGAAGAGTTTGCAAGCACATCTAGGGTTTTTGGGCACTAACAAATCATGTAACAAACATTTAGTTGAAATCTATGAACAAAGTGATTAATCCTAATAGTAATTCATTGAATCACTCGAGGGCCAAGTTCCTCACCGCAGTGAAAAAATTCAACACGTCAACTTATCATTAATCTTGAGAAGACGTACAATTGACTGAAAAAAGGTAGCAAGGTTGGTCGGGCTCATCCTTCTTTAATTGGATTTAGAGTTGGGATCTTAAATTCTTCTTATGGCTTGACGTCTAAGATCTCCTCAGAGAATGCATTTTTTCGTTGAAGGGGTACATCAATACACATGATCTGATGGTGATTGAATGGTGTTGACTCAAAACTGTTAAGATATTGGGTTTTGTCCTCCCTCTCCAAGACTAAAGGAGGCTCTTCTATTGTTTGTCACTGGAACGTCATGTCGAGCTTACTAATCCTGCTCCTTATTCAATACTCCTTTGATCATTTTCTAACATTGACCATTAAAATATTAGATTTGTTGAACCACAAACACTTTGAAACACTTAATTATCATCCATCACCTTGTTGTGAGATCTTTCTTCTATCACTGCACATCTTCTTGTTGATAGCATGATTCACACTCGTAGTATTTTTTAGGGTTTTGAATCCGAGATTATTGGTAAATCACACCCAATGAATAAATTATAAATGAGGAGAAAGAGGGGGGAGTTGAACTTTAGTGAATAGTATCGATTTTCCATTAAATGTTTCTCTCATTTATAAAGGATTTAGTAAAGTAGTGATATCTCATTTTTAACCCAATTTGGAGATAGGCTAAATTGGAGTGTTTCTGGTATTTTACAAGCGTTGGCATAACATCAAGTTGTTTTTTGGCCAGATCGGCTAAGATTTATTGAGTTGGCTCGACTGGGTCAGCTTGGTCGGCTGATCCTGCTTGGTTGACTTTTTTTTTTATCTTTGGAGAGGAGTATTTGAGCCCTTGTTGGGTGGTTGGAGATACTTTGTTGAATTGGCTCTTCTAATGGTCAACTTATCAGTAGTGGAGGGCTCGAATAGTCTCTTGTCTGGTTTCTAGTCAAATGATTTACAATTGAATTGTGTGTTTGTCTTCGTGTCCACCTTTTGGCTCGTTCGGGTTTGACCTAGTTGACTTAGTTCAAATGTCTTAACTTGGGCCTCATGATCTCTTTGTGGCGGATTTGACTCCATTGTATTCTTCTATTATGTACCATTATATCTCTATGAGAACAGTGCCAACACCTTTTTAATATACAAGAGACTGAAACAATATTAATCTTTCAATGAAAAAAAGAATAAAAGAGAAATTTTTTTTATAAAATCATGATATGTCATCGTACTTTAACGAACTGTTTGGCTGCAAGAACTTAATGCTCGCCTGATTTAATTAATTTTAAAATACATACATTCAAAAAATTCATTAAACTCCTGCATTTAATAAATCTCGGATTCAATTCAAATAGAAGGTAAAATTAGATTTCATGAAACAAATTTCTGCATCTCACAAAATTAAATAAATTAGATTTCATTAATCAATTCAAGAATTCATCGAATTTCTGCATGTTACAAAATTAAATAAATTCCCATCCAATAAAGACCGCCAACAACGGTTAAAACGGACATTCTATCATCATTTTCGCGGAGAAAATAAACCTTGTACTCAGGCCGGCCCGGTTATGTTACAAGCGCAGCTCATTGCACCTTAACTGTGTTCGTCGGGNAAAAGATAAAGAGACAACATTTAAGAACAAAAGATTTTGAATCCTCATGCCAGGTTCTTAAAATAAGCAAATCCAGATTTTGATTTGAACCTTATATTAGTGTAGCATTTGAAGTATTACCAATTTTTTTGGGAAATGAAATTGTAACATGCAATTTCACTTATATAATATGTTACCCTAGTGTCTCGCAACATAACTTAACAGGTATGCTTCTAATAAAGGGATAAAAACCAAAATAGGTCCTCATTCTATGGACATGATACAATTCTCAGAAGATTTTCACTGTAATAGTGTTTAGTCAGTTGAGCTCTACCGTCAATCATCTCCTAGGTTTCTAAACATTTATCTGTAGTAGTCTTCTTCAACTCAAATTTCACGTAAGAGATAAACTAGAATTTAAATATTTTGCAGAAAATTAGAATTCTGCTTTTAAATGGAAGCTAAAACCTTTAAGAAAAGGTTTTAAGCCATCAATTTTTTTTAGTACATAGCCATGGCTCTGATTTATGAGCAAAAGCAAGATTGAGCAATCATTTTTGTAACTAAGGATTCATATACTCTGCTCTATCAGAACTTCTTAGCATTAAGTTCAAAAATTATTCTTTTGACATCTTCACTGAGCAACTAGGTATGCTTGATAAAAGGATTTAGAAATAGAATACTAGCTTCTCGANCTTCAATGAGCAACTAGGCATGCGTGATAAAAGGATTTAGAAATAGAATACTAGCTTCTCGAAAAAAAAAAATCTTATTTTTATTTGAATTCTATCTTCAATGATTGTATGTAACCTTCGGTGCGTTAGCATTTTTTAGTCCTTATATTATAAAAGGGAGATGCAATTTTGTGTATACAATATGGAACCCAAAATATCCTGACAGATTGGTCTCCAACACAGCCACAACGGCATATATGCAAAATCCAGATAGCTCCACAATCTTTTAATAGAACATGACTCTTTCAAGAAACCCACCACAAAATCTGATAATGCCATGCAGATCTGCTTCATNCAGATTGGTCTCCAACACAGCCACAATGGCATATATGCAAAAATCCAGATAGCTCCACAATCTTTTAATAGAACATGACTCTTTTAAGAAAGCCACCACACAATCTGATCATGCCATGCAGATCTGCTTCAGACTCCAGTAGAGCACGTTAGAGGAATTAAGGCTGCCTGAAGAACAAAATGTAAATAGTTTGCAAAAAGCCTGAAGTACACGCTGCAGAGGATGCTCAACTTTCTTTTTACACTGTTTTGATCGACCAAGCATTTTTAAGGTGTTTATGGTTTCAACTTCTGAGTATTCATGTCTTTGTGCTTCTCATCTGTAAGCTTCAAATACTCTTTTTTAACATGGTTTCTTATTTTTTCTATCCATTAATCGGTAGCAGTAATCAATTTATCAAATTAGATCAAAAGTTATGAAATAGAAAGTCTGCTTCTGAAATTAACAATATTTTGAATTTGATCTACATATCAGCCACTACCACACATCCTTGCTGTGATGTTGGCAGTATTATCATTGCTTATTTCTAAATAAAAGAAGATGAGCATTTTCCTGTAAACACTAGGGTTACCTTAGTGCATCCTGGAATAATAGAACTTCGTCCCTAAAACAAGGGAACGAGTTTTTATTTTTATTTTATTTTTCCCATTATTCAGTAGCAGTAATCAACTTACTATTGTAGATCAAAAATTATGAAATAGAATGCTAGCTTCTGAAATTAAGAATATGACAAACTTTAATGCATATCATCAACTTGAATGTATTCATGCTGTAAAGTTTGCAGCATTGGCAATAGTTTTGAAAAACCAAAGGGGATGCACATGTTATGCCAGTGCCTTGCCAAAGGGCAATTGTCCTTTGTGCGCCTAAGAACAATTTAGTCTTTTGCCATTTATTATTGCTTAGCATAAAAAAGGCTAATATGTTTAGGATTAGGATTATGCATGAGATTGGGTTATGAGTTTAGAGTTAGGGCTTGGGAGAACTTTCTACCTCTCAAGTTGTAGAAATTGGGAGAGATCACCTACCTCTCGACTTGCAGGTGATTATCTTGGTATTAGTCTAGAGTGTTTGATGTTATTGCAATAAAATATTATTTGCCCGAATTTTTGTGTGGAAAATTGATTCAGTTTTTATCAAATTGGTATCAGCGCAAGATTTATGAAAATCAACAGGAGAAATTGCCAGCATCATCTCGACATAGTACAGAATGCGGGATCTTGAGCTTGAGGGGAAGGCAAATGACAATATTGCGGTTTACAGATACCCAAAAATGAAAAAATTCTTTGTGAAGAAGGCAACGGAGGGATCGTAGCTTATAGAGACCTAAAATTTCCTCCTTTCTTTGCAGAGAAGACAACAATGGGATCGCGGCTTACAGAAAATCAAAACTTTCTTCGGATTGCAGCTTATAGAGAACCGAAACTTTTTTCGGATCAAGGTACAGAGAACTGAAACTTCCTTCATTCCTCCCTCCCGTTCTGTCCTCTCGAGAGTCACGATTTGTGCTAGTAAAAAAGGACCGCTACCTCCAGATTCCCAGGCATCGAAGGGATCGCGGCTTATGGAGTCCACTCTTTCCATAGTTTGATGCTACTAACAGAAATCTGCTTTAAACCTAAAAAGCAGAAATTTTGGGATTGCGGTGTCTAAGTGTCGCATGGCGTGCAAAAGTAACGAGCAAACCCGCATATAGGAATTCTGGATCAAGTTTAGGAGTTTCGCGTGACGTCTACGTTGAACACCAATAAAAGGATTCTGGAATCTCAACATAGTTCCGCGCAACCTACAAGAGCTACGTGTTGAATCTCATGTGGTGTTCCACTCAATCGAGATAGTTGAGTAACAAATTGGATTGAATGGAAACCAAAAAGGTGGATGCTTTGGAAGAAAGACTTAAGGAAGAAGGAAAAACAATATGGGCTAAGGAGCTGAACCCCATCCCCACATCATGGGCGAAATGAATTAAGCGTGAGGTAATTGGGGAGGAGACTCGTGCATAAAGAAGCTAGAGATGTCAATTTTTGACCTAAAGGATGCTTATGGTTGGATCTATCACGTGAATAGATATTTTTTTGTTAATAAGTTGACAGAGGAAGAAAAATTGATGACAGTTGTCCTGTGAGTGAAAGAAAGGGCTCTAGCATGATATCAATGAAGAGAGCGTCAACCAATCAGAAATTGGGAAGAATTAAAGGATCGATTGTTGGAGCATTTCATAAACACTCTAAAAGGGGATTTATACGAGCAATTTTTTACATTGGCCCGGGACGGGACTGTCAAGGAGTACACGGAGAAATTTGAGATGCTATCAAGTCATTTGAGTGGGATCTCTGAGTAAGTGTTGAAAAGCAATTTCATGAAAAGATTAAAACCATGGCACTTCAGCCATTGAGACCATCGGGTAGGGAAAAATTCTAGAACTAATGTACTTGATTGAAGACCACAATGCAATGGAAAGGGGAGCAGCATACTGAACTATTGCAACCACGATGATACCTAAAGCTCAAAGTTAAAGTTTAGATGGAAGCTTCATAGGACAAGAATCACAGGTCACGACCGAGAGTGACGCTCAAGCGCCTCATAGAAATAGAGATTCAGAAGAAGGGAGTCAATGGTTTATTTTCAGTGTGATGGGAAGTTTATCCCAAGACACCATTGCAAGGATCAAACATTACAGTTTCTCACAGTGCGTGATGAGAAGGCAGGAGCTGAAGAAAAAGAAAATACTGATGTGATAAATGAGGAACACACTTACTTTTTCCCACCTTGAGAACAATGTGTCTCTTGGGAGGGGAGTATTGTACGTCAAGGCCTAGCCTACGCGTAATTTTATTTTTTGTGCGTCTAAGGGCAATCTAGTATTTTATCATTTATTTTTTAGATTTCTTCCCTCTCGAATTGTAGGTGCTTATCATTGTATTCGTCTTTAGTATTTCACGCTCTTGCAATAAAATATTGTTTGCCCTAGATTTTGTGTGCATGATCGATTTGGTTCCTATCAACACACTTCATCATAAACAATAAGGTGTCCTAGTGCATCCTGGAAAATTACCACCTTTACCTGAAACAAACAAGGGGGCCTATATGAAATATCCATGTTTAAAAGTTTGCTCCAGCACATTTCACGTGCAAGATCAAAAATAGACCTGTGGCAATAAAATGATTTGCAACTTTTCAATAAAAGATAGACTTGTAACACAGTGGATCGTCACACCGCATCAATAGTAAGCAATATCCTGCATTATTAGAGAAATGTTTATTACTAATATCGAGTATATTGTCATCACCAGTTTCCATNAATATCTAACAAATAAATTTTAATTTTTATTTGTATAAAACTCATATACTTAATATAGCATAACAAATACCACTCTTAATTTTTAAGTGTTTGTATGTTTGAATATTTAATATAAAAAAAATTATATATATACAATACAATTTTTTACGCATTCAGATATCAAGCAAATAAATTTTAATTTTTATTTACATAAAACTCATGTACTTAATATCTCATAAAAATACCAATACTATTAATTTTTTTAAGTTCATGTATTTGATTTCTGTAATTTTTGTCTTCATGATGCAAGTTCATCTCTTTGCGTTAAATGTTTGTTTGCTGATATCTAACTCTCAGTTTGTTTTTTAAGGGTTATCAAGGGGAAGATGATCTAAAGCATACATTACAGCCTCCAAATTGCTTTAGTGCTGTAATTGAGAAGATTGAAAGATTGTACATGGTATGAAATTTAGTCCTTGAAGAATTTGTTTTTTCTTTTGTATATATATACATACATATCCTGAATTATACAATAAAATATATAATGANGCAGAAAAGTAAGAGTCTATTTTCACACTCCATGCACTAAGACATATCCTATCATAGACGTTCTCAGGAGACGTTTATTTCTACTGTAATGCAATTTACATCCACCAGTTGCCATCGCAGACAAAATCAAAAATTTCCAGCAAAAATAACCAATTTCTCCTTCCAAAAGATGCAATTAAATAACTATGGCCTTGAAAAACTAAAAAAAAGGAGATACTAAAACTCGAAAGAATTAAAATTATATTCATATAAACATGATTGTTCCTGCATTAGCTGTGCATTTATCAAAACTTTTTCTAAACTGTGTTTTGATATCAAAAAACTAAAGAAGTTGGGACTTGTTCGTAACTTAGAATATGATAATGATTTTGTGAATTCTCTAAAAGAAGACAATTAAGCTCGTCCCCTTATTCAAACACTCCACCCTACCGTAGCATAAGGTCAACAACCCAGTTCAAATCATAGATTCGACAAGTATTCAATCTACACTGCATTTAGATTATATAGCCAATAATTTGTATTACCTTCTTTCTTAAAATAGGCAACTTATCTTCTTCATTAATTCTTGATAGGATCAATACATTTTTGGACTTATCAAATTAAAATTTTGAATTAGTTTAAATGTACAATATTTCAATAAATATGAACATAAAAGCAAGTATTTTTATCATCTCATAAATTAAATTAAAAAAAATATTCCTGAAATCCCTCCTATTCTTTGTTCTACATCGCTCTTTCCCACAAACAATCTCTATTTCCATCCATAAAACCCCAATCCCAAGGCTCCCTAATAAAATGCTCTCTCAAGACTTGATTTCCAACTTCCAGAACACCAGCATTGAAAATTATTACTCGGTATCCCCCTACAGCTGAAATCAATACCTACATTCTCACTAAGATCTTTTTTCTAAAAGCATAAATCATCTATCATTCCATTGAGGACTAATTCAAGGAAACAAGAAAAGAAATTTAAAGGTAAACTTGAGTGAAGAAGTAAAATGAAGGAGAGCCTCAGCATTAAAGTCTCCGGTATTCCCGTTGGTACATGGTGAAAATAGCTTCTTCACAAGAAGCCTATCAAATCTTCTTATATACTTAAATGCCTTCTATCATGAACAAAAAACTAAGTATTTTCTTGTTTTTTATCACCTACGTTGATAACTCTAGCATTATATAAGTTCATCCTAGGTGTGTTTGGTGGGATTGGTATTCTCCTGATCATCAATAATCTGTGCTTATATTAATATTTTTTTTTTCTTTTTAGAAAAGCATGGGATAATCTAGCATTGATTTTCGTAAACAAATGATTTTTGATAAGCAGCAGCAGTGTGAAAGGGATGCCTTTTATTGGGCAAGTACTTAAAATACGATCCACTTATAAGGAAAACAAGGTGCTATCGTTTCACAAAAAATGGAGTATAATTGTTATTGCTAAAATGTGTGTCACTTCCCAATGATTTCAGAGGTTCAATTGTAATAAAATGCCATCGTTGAAGTTCATCAAATACGAGTTTGATATGTCAAAAGCTTAACTAAAATGGCAAATAGAAGTTAAGCAGATTATAGATAATATGTCAAGAATTAAATAAAAAAAAGCAATAACTACCAAGAAAACCTTCCAGCGTCTGCAAGAGAATTCAAAACCGACTATTAATAATTACAACATAAAACAGTGGACATACAAGGTAAAATTAAATCAATACCATTAACTCGGTAAGTTTCAAAACCCACATAAAGAAGGGAGGAAAGAATATCAGCACAATAATATGGACATTAAAAAAACAAGTTCAGAAAAAAAATATATATTCTTCTATTTAGAGAAGCAAATATTATGATAAACATAAACAATGAAAATAAAAAGTTTGTTAATGAAACTAACCAACTCAGCATCATCAATAAAAGAATCCTCAGTATCATATTGGTCATCATCAGGAACATCATGTTCTTCCTCATCACTGCTTTCCCTGCCCTGAATTAAAAAATTTGCCCCAGTTACTCTTACAAATTACTGACTAATAGAAAAAAAGGATTACTAACATGTGATTTCAGCCAAACCAGGCACTTAAGAAAACATTATCATTATATATTTTATTGTATAATTCAGGATATGTATGTATATATATACAAAAGAAAAAACAAATTCTTCAAGGACTAAATTTCATACCATGTACAATCTTTCAATCTTCTCAATTACAGCACTAAAGCAATTTGGAGGCTGTAATGTATGCTTTAGATCATCTTCCCCTTGATAACCCTTAAAAAACAAACTGAGAGTTAGATATCAGCAAACAAACATTTAACGCAAAGAGATGAACTTGCATCATGAAGACAAAAATTACAGAAATCAAATACATGAACTTAAAAAAATTAATAGTATTGGTATTTTTATGAGATATTAAGTACATGAGTTTTATGTAAATAAAAATTAAAATTTATTTGCTTGATATCTGAATGCGTAAAAAATTGTATTGTATATATATAATTTTTTTTATATTAAATATTCAAACATACAAACACTTAAAAATTAAGAGTGGTATTTGTTATGCTATATTAAGTATATGAGTTTTATACAAATAAAAATTAAAATTTATTTGTTAGATATTAAATGCGTAAGAAATTACATTGTAAATACATGATTTATTCATATTAAATCTTAAAACTCAACTTAGCACGCATCATGGGGCAATGCTCCTTCGTCCATGCATGGGCCAAAAAAATAGCACAATTTTGGTGTGTTGCACCACGCCACACCATGCCGATTGCGGGTGTGATATGCCGCATTATGCACCATGGAACGCACAATTTCGCACTATCATGTGATTGTACCTGTAATTCCAAATAATGCATCCCTTTCTAGTAGTACACCTCTCTTTTCCATGTACGGATATGTTAATGAGCAGATTTACCACAACTCTTTAACATGTTTTGCATATCATGAACTTCTTTTTCATTTAATTTTTTTGCTGGCATTTCACACATTTCAATTCTTTGTTTCTCTTATAAACTAGTTCTTTAATCTTCTCAGAAAACCATTTCCACTGCAGAAAGAAATCATTTTTGATTGGAATGTAAAACATGGTCACATAAAAAATGTGCAAGGCGAATCTCTAAAGAATAAGACCTAGAGCTTTCCCAAAAGCCAAACAGGTTTAAGAGTAAACCGATTTAACCCTGTATTAAAGCATGGCAACATCTTCTATCTTCCACAGAAAATGACACAAATGGACCGCACACAACCAGATCGCATTACAGAAAACAAACGCAACCCAAGCAACAGCAAACGGCCAATGGATCGAATATAAATGGCATAACATAGCACAAAAAACTTACCCCGCCAACTGGACGGGCATCAGGCACCTGATTATTGGCAATCTGAGCAGAAGCTTCCCCGTTCCCAGAACCAGACTCCCTAAAAAGCTTCTTCCAGGAGACAATGGTAGTTTCGCCCCTTCTCAGCTCCACAGTGAACAATTGTCGTTTTCCCAGGACCGGCGCTTCCTTCACGTGCTTCTTGGCGGGAACCGGGGCTGGAGGCTGCGCATAACGTGTGGTGACGATAGGTAGATCGGCCGCCGAGTGGAGTTGCAGAACCCTGGATGTGCTCTCGATGCCGCCCTTGTCCTCCTCCATATCTTGCTATTTGGCCGAAGCAAGAAAAAAGACTCGGCCTACTTAGGGCACGCGAGATGCGGAAGCCCTTTTATGAACAGCAGGACGCTGCTCACCTGAAAAACTGGAAAGGGAGAGAATAGTCGGCGTAATCGATGCGAATCGGAGGCGTCGCTGTCGCCGGCGACTATGACGAACCTGCTTCCCACTCCTGGGAAGTTGGAAGCAGGATCCCGTAGCTCGCTCTCCGATGAACACAGTTAAGGTGCAATGGGCTGCGCTTGTAATATAACCGGGCCGGCCTGAGTACAAGGTTTATTTTGTCCGCGAAAATGATGCTATAATGTCCGTTTTAGCCGTTGTTGGCGGTCTTTATTGGATGGGAATTTATTTAATTGTGTAAGATGCAGAAATTCGATGGATTCTTGAATTGATTAATGAAATCTAATTTATTTAATTTTGCAAGATGCAGAAATTTGTTTCATGAAATCTAATTTTACCTTCTATTTGAATTGAACCGGAGATTTATTAAATGCAGGAGTTTAATGAATTTTTTGAATTTATGTATTTTAAAATTAATTAAATCCGGCGAGCATTAAGTTCTTCTTGAAGTCAAACAGTTCGTTAAAGTACAATGACATATCATTATTTTATAAAAAAAATTTCTCTTTTATTCTTTTTTTCATTGAAAGATTAAGATTGTTTCAGTCTCTTATACATTAAAAAGGTGTTGACACTGTTCTCATAGAGATATAACGGTCCATAATAAAATAATACAATTGAGGCAAATCCCCCATAAAGAGATCATGAGGCCCAAGTCAAGACATTTGAACTAAGTCAACTTGGTCAAATCCGACCGAGCCAAAAGGTGGACAAGAAGACAAACACACAATTCAATTGTAAATCATTTTACTAGAAACCAGACAAGAGACTGTTCGAGCCCTCCACTACTGACAAGTCGACTTAAAACAATAGTCTATCCCGTAGTGGAGCTAACCCATTAGAAGAGCCAATTTCACAAAGTATCTCCAACCACCCAACAAGAGCTCAAATACTCCTCACCAAAGATTTTTTTTTTTTTTAAAAAGGTCAACCAAGCAGGATCCGCCGACCAAGCTGACACGGTCGAGCCAAATCAACAAATCTTAGCCGATCTGGCCAAAAGACAACTGGATGTTATGCCAACGATTGTAAAATACCAAAAACACTCCAGTTTAGACTATCTCCAAATTGGGTTAAAAATGAGATATCACTATTTTACTAAATCCTTTATAAATGAGAGAAACATTTAATGGAAAATCAACAGTATTCACTAAAGTTCAACTCCCCCCTCTTTCTCCTCATTTATAATTTATTCATTGGGTGTGATTTACCAATAATCTCGGATTCAAAACCCTAAAAAATACTGCGAGTGTGGATCATGCTATCAACAAGAAGATGTGCAATGACAGAAAAAATATCTCACNCTCCTCATTTATAATTTATTCATTGGGTGTGATTTACCAATAATCTCGGATTCAAAACCCTAAAAAATACTGTGAGTGTGGATCATGCTATCAACAAGAAGATGTGCAATGACAGAAAAAAGATCTCACAACAAGGAGATGGATGATAATTGAGTGCACAAAGTGTTTGTGGTTCAACAGATCTAATATTTTAATGGTCAATGTTAGAAAATGATCAAAGGAGTATTGAATCGGGAGCAAAATTAGTAAGCTCGGCATGACATTCCAGTGTCAAACAATAGAAGAGCCTCCTTTAGTCTTGGAGAGGGAGGACAGAACCCAATATCTTGACAATGTTGAGTCAGCACCATTCGACAAGACAATAGTGGAGGGCCAAGTTCCTCACCGCAGTGAAAAAATTCAACACTTCAACAAACCTGGTGTATTGATGTACCCCTGTCGGCACTATNAAAGAAATTTAAAGGTAAACTTGAGTGAAGAAGTAAAATGAAGGAGAGCCTCAGCATTAAAGTCTCCGGTATCCCCATTGGGTACATGGTTAAAATAGCTTCTTCAAAAGAAGCCTATCAAATCTTCTTATATACTTAAATGCCTTCTATCATGAACAAAAAACAAAGTATTTGCATGTTTTTTATCACCTACGTTGATAACTCTAGCATTATATAAGTTCATCCTAGGTTTGTTTGGTGAGATTGGTATTCTCCTGATCATCAATAATCTGTGCTTATATTAATATTTTTTTTTCTTTCTAGAAAAGCATAGGATAATCTAGCATTGATTTTCGTAAACACATGATTTTTGATAAGCAGCAGCAGTGTGAAAGGGATGCCTTTTATTGGGCAACTACTTAAAATATGATCCACTTATAAGGAAAACAAGGTGCTATCGTTTCACAAAAAATGGAGTATAATTGTTATTGCTAAAATGTGTGTCACTTCCCAATGATTTCAGAGGTTCAATTGTAATAAAATGCCATCGTTGAAGTTCATCAAATACGAGTTTGATATGTCAAAAGCTTAACTAAAATGGCAAATAGAAGTTAAGCAGATTATAGATAATATGTCAAAAATTAAATAAAAAAAAAACAATAACTACCATGAAAACCTTCCAGCGTATGCAAGAGAATTCAAAACCAATTGACTATTAATAATTTCACCTCAAATTTGCTTACAACATAAAACATTGGACATACAAGGTGGTTTTATGAGCACAAAATACAGGAACTAGCAATAGCAAGAATTGCTTTTTAAAAATTAAATCAATACCATTAACTCGGTAAGTTTCAAAACCCACATAAACAAGGGAGGAAAGAATATCAGCACAATATTATGGACATTAAAAAAACAAGTTCAGAAGAAAATTATATTANTAAATCAATACCATTAACTCGGTAAGTTTCAAAACCCACATAAACAAGGGAGGAAAGAATATCAGCACAATAATATGGACATTAAAAAAACAAGTTCAGAAGAAAATTATATTATTCTATTTAGAGAAACAAATATTATGATAAACATAAACAATGAAAATAAAAAGTTTGTTAATGAAACTAACCAACTCAGCATCATCAATAAAAGAATCCTCAGTATCATATTGGTCATCATCAGGAACATCATGTTCTTCCTCATCACTGCTTTCCCTGCCCTGAATTAAAAAATTTGCCCCAGTTACTCTTACAAATTACTGACTAATAGAAAAAAAGGATTACTAACATGTGATTTCA
>JXCR01147480.1:140024-161159 GCA_002079205.1 Phalaenopsis hybrid cultivar | reverse complement strand
ATAAAATGCAAGCATCATAACGGTAAATCAATGCAGAGAATACATGAATCGTATTCTGGACTTGTTACTATGAGAAGGATTTATAAATTTTAACATGAAAACGATTTATAAAACCAAAGATATTTCCAAAAGCAGCAAGAAGTAAAGCTGAACTGTGACTCCTTTTTTCTCCGTCTTCGGCTTTTGCAGTAGGCATTGGATTAGGACCGGCATTTTGCACATCCTGCCATGCCTCCTTTACTGCTCTTTTTTATAGATTTTCCTTAGAGCTCAACAGTTCCCTCTCCTCGTGTAAGCCTCACCCACCTCAAATCCATCACACTTTGGCTAAAATGGTGGTTGCTAAAGGAACAAAATAGATAGATCCTCAATTACGGGACCTTAACCACAACGTCTAGAGGAGTTGTTGAAGGTTTTTATGGTTAAATGTGGTCAAACTTCCAAGCTAAGCACAAGACTGATGATTAGACTGAAAGTGTTAGAAGTTATTAGGATCTGATTTATTTCATTTGCTGTTATTTCCTATTTTATGTCTTTTTTATTTTAAGTATTTCATTTTATCTTTGGGTTGTCATTACGAATTGATTAATTGTAATCTAGGAGATATAGGTGTAATGTATTTCCTATTTTAAGAATCATATAAGTTGTATTTATGCATTCCTTTCACATAATTAAAGTATTCCGCTAAATTCTCGAAACCAGCATGGTATCAAAGCCTTGAAACAAACCCTGGAGTCTCCGTCGGAGGAGAAGATCTCCTACCGCCGGACACTTCCTATTCCCTGCAGCAGACAATCTTTCTCTCTACATGACCTAGCAGCTAGAACTCCTCCCCCTGCAAGTCACTAGCCGCCGAAACTCCTTACAAAAATTAGCCATCGAAACTCTCTCCTTGCTAGTCCCTAGCTACTGAAACTCGTCTCCGTGCATGCCCAAGCCTCTGAAATTCCTTCATGTAGAAACTAACGTCAGAACTCTCTCTCTGCATGTGCCTATCCGTCGGAACCCCTCTCCTTACAATCATCTAGCTGTTGGAACTCCTCTCGCTGCAGGCCCTAATCTCCGAAACTCCTTCCTGTAGATACTAATGTCAAAACTCTCTTCCTGCAAGTCCCTATCCGTCAAAACTCCTCTCCTTACAATCCTCTAGCCATAGGAACTCCTTCCTACGGCTAAAATTTCATACAGTAAGTTGCCTCCAGGATTTCTTCCTTCTGTAAGAGATCTTCCTCCTACGGGAATTCTACGACAGCGCAAAATTCTTTCCTAGGCAGCAAAAATTCTCCTTGAAGACCATTCTTCAACTCTTCGCTACAGCAGATAATCTTCCTACTGTAAGTCTTCTCCTTGCATCAGTAACGCTGAACAGCCATTCGTCGAGCCTTCTTCTTGCCAGACAACCCTTCTCCTTGACCATGGCAACTGTCGAATATTCTACTGCAATCGAGAAGCAGCGGCAGCAAGCAGGAATCGATCGTTGTTTTCATGCAAAGACCAGAAATAAGCCCAAACTGCCTTGATGGCAAGGAAAAAGCAAACTGCTTGCAATTCCACAGGCGGAAATGCCCCAAGGAAGTAGTCGGCAACCAAAGTGGTCAAGTAATAGGCTCCTGTGACCGTTGTTGTGAAGAAACACCATTGTTTCTGTCCCGGAACAATTGCGCAGAGAGAGATCAAGATGTCCCATAAGAGCACGAAGCTCCTCATCCGTAAGCTTCCTTACAACGTCTGGTCCGCAAAATTGAGCAAGATTTCAAGACTGATCTCCAATTTCACAGCTCTGTCGTTGCTGCACTTCATGAGGCTGAGAAGGCTTACATTGTCAGTCTCTTTAAAGTGCCATCCATGCGAAGAAGGTATATTATTATGCTGAAGGATATTCAGCTTGCCCGTCAGTTCTGTGGCCCTCCTTGCCACATGCAGAGATCAGCTCCTTCCATGCCTCAGTGTCTGATCCTCTTCGTTGGCTCTGTTGGAACCATGTCTGATTCCTCCACCTCCGAGCTTCTGTCCACGCTGTTCTTGATTCCACCGAAGGCTCTGCATCTAACTTAACCCTCGCACAAACCTGAGGACCTTAACACCACAAACTTCATGGGAAAAAGGCAAATAACTTTCGACCAAATCTTCTGATGCTAAAGATCTCGCTACAACCTCAGAATCCACAATAGTTATGTCGGCTCCAACTCACACCACGCATGACTCGTTGGACTCTTTTGCGAGTCGAGTGGAATAAGCTGCTTAGTTCTAGTCAGTTCTACTCTAGACCGTCGACCTCTCATGTCCATCAAGGATCCTCATTTTGAGGATGATTTTTTTTTCTTTTTTTCTTTTTTTCTTTTTCCCCCAAAAAAATGGAATTGATGACACTTTCCTTTGTTCTCCTTTGTCACTATAGTTTTATCTTTTACTTTTTCCTGTTGTGGGTCCTCCTTAAGAGCATTTGCTTGCAACATGCCCTCCTTCAGAGCCTTTTCCTGCAGTAGGTTATCCTCCAGAGCTTTTTCCTACAAATGGTCTTCCTTCGAAGCTTTTTCCTGCAACAAGCCCTCTTCCGAAGCTTTTTTCTTGCAGGCCATGCTTAGCAGCTTTCCATGTATGTTGTCTACTTTCCTGCAAACCTCCCTGCAGCATTAACTATAGCAATCTTCTGCCTAACTACAGAAACTGCAAAAACTCTAGTCAAAGACAAATGCAGTCAACTAGAAGTTTCCCTATATGCTCTTAGGGATGAAGACTTCAAGTTTTATCTCACAAAGGACTTCCTTGTTTGTTGTTTCATGATTTCAAAGCCAAGTTGAACATGATTTGCGTCTACGTTTCAACTTGAGGGGGAGTGTTAGAAGTTAATAGGAACTAATTTATTTTTCCTTTCTTGTAGTTTCCTATTTTATGTATTTATTTTCATCTCTTGGTAGTTATTAGGAATTAATTAATTGTAATCTTGGAGATATAAGTATTACGGCTTTCCTATTTTAGGATTCATGTAAGTTGTATTTATACCCCATTTCCTATCAACAAAATATTCCGTTAAATTTTCAAAACCAAAAGAAAGTTTTAACCATGCATTTGCATAAAGGCTCCAAGACTTTTTATGGCAAGTCTATCACCAACCAAAAAAATAATGACTTGCACAAAACCCAATTCTCTACATAAAAAATAAAAAGTTACCTGACCCTTGTCCTGATAATCATCCAAAATGAAAGCAATACTAACCTCCACTAAATCAAGTGGAAACACTCTCTTCCACCAAGGACTTGGACAATTATTCAGTCCCAGCTAACAGGTGATATAGGTTCTAAGTCTCCCACAATCAAACCTCTCTATTTAGGCTACAATTATCTACGGTTGAGAAGGTAATGAAATGTTCCCGAGATGACTACAATAGTTCAATAAGATTGCTGATACTATTAAAAAAACTTACATGTAAAATACAATAAGTAAAGAAGGTTTGTGCCAACCATTGTAGGCACAAATTCCTCAATTTATATGCCAAAATGCCAAGCCCATAAAGTTAAGGAAAAAAAAAATCAAATTCGCTCAGCAGCCTACAGAAATAAATCTAGCTCTTCAAGCTTACAATCTCCCGATCAGCCAGACATAAATCAAGATACAATTTCAATACTACTTTAACAAGATTCATTTCCCTTACGACGGAGAATGTTATCAAAAGACCAAATCCATCCAAATAAACTTGATCAAAGACATTGAGGGTCAATCTCTTCAACCGGTCAAATAGCATCGAAAAGTGGCTAAGAATAACTCCAAGGCTGGCAAAGCATTATCAACCTAAGCTGAAAGAATGCTCAGCTTACCAATCAATTGCCATGTGAGTTAAAGATGGCTAAACTTTAGAGTTGTTGATAGTCTTCCTCACCAACAAGTGAAATGGTGTTCATGCGGGGTAAGCCACACTCAATAACACAATAATGTAAACTAAAAATAGCTTCTCATCAATTCAAGAAATCTATTATTGAAACGAATATATCAAACAAATTTAGCATCATCACAAATTGTTGGGTTCTTCATCCTTATGATTATAATTATTAGAATATCATAACTAAAGGGATTCGCCAACAAAATTGTGCTTTTGATTAAAAAACAAAAAACTCAAAGATAGCCATAACCCAATATTGGGTTCAAATAGTTCACTTCATATCCAAATGTGTTCTCAAAATTACTTGTGTAGCCAATCTACTAATTAAAAAATCAAGCAAAATCAAGATGTCCTTAAACCCAATGCTGGGCACACTTATTGCAGACCACAATGGATGGGGTTACTAATAACATCAATGCTCTCAATCACAAGGCAATGCATTTCAAGCCAATGTCCCCAATGATGGGTTTGGCTATTAAAATTCATAACGGGAGATTACCAACCTAAAAATACATCCCTTAATTTCCAAGGCAAACCTTATGGGGATCTAATAACCCAATAATATAGGTAATTACAAATCATCTTTAACTAGAGGGTAAATGATGATCATCACAACTCATAATGTTCGAGAATAAGTCTCAAGAACCAGCATGAAATTAAGATACGATTAAATCACTTGCTTCGTAGTGAAGGGTATAAATCATGCAAATCATTGTAGAGGAAACGCATCTAAAGCCAAAGCCTCCAACACACACACACACACACACACACACACACACACACACACACACACACACACACACACACACACACACACACACACACACACACACAGATATATATACACACACACATACATATATAATCTAGGTTATGCATGTGATAACAAACAAATTTCTCATATCAATAAGAATATAGAAATCTTCTTTTGGACCATGATGACATGCCAAAAATGTGCCCTCGAAACAAAATAACATAATAAAGGGTAAAGCTTGGACATTCTTTAATGGTTAAGTTCATAGGTTGTGAGTCATATGACACGCTAAGGCATAAGGCCCACCGTTTATCCATTAAATTAGCCCGCCAACAAGGTTTCCCATAGAACTAGAAGGGATTCATAGCCGACGCAACTCTATCTTCTAAGTGACCAAAATCCATAATAACATAAGATATTAGACTATAATATTTTGATCGAAGTTTTCATCATTCCCCTACTTGATCGAGACTTTTGTTATCATACAACATCTACTCATAGCCAATAGTGTCGTATCTTTCACTTCTCAATTCAAGACATTGCAGATCTCACCAAAAGCTACCACTATAGATCATCATGTAGCTTGCAGACCAGCATTAATCAAAATTTCTATGCCATATTATAATAGATAATTGACCATAAAGATTTGTGTCTAAAAAACATATGTAAGGGTGAAATTCATGGATATTGTTTTATCTACCATCTACCATGTCTCCTAAAAAATTAAAACACAACACACTACACCTAATAAGATGAGTAGAATACATAACATGAACATTAATTTTCTAGAAATACATAAAATCATAGTAAAAATATTGATACATGAAGCAGGCCAAATATAAGGGTGATGTAATCCCACTAAATCTTGGAAATACTAGAAAATAACAATTTAGAAGCCATTAATTAATATGTTCACAAATAAAAGCATACACAGATACCTATCGTTGTCAGCCCACACATAGGAACATTAATTTGGATTTTCAAATTTCATACCTAAAAGTGTACATGTGCTCAATAAACTTAATGACTTTTCAAAAATATTAAGCAATATTTGAAAAAAAGTTTTCAAGCATCAAAACAAAAATTGCATGAACTCATTGATGTTTAGGAAAATGATCAAGCACGTATGAGAGGTGGGAGGTGGGAGGTGGGAGGTGAGAGGTGGGGGTCTAAAATAAAGTTGATTTGGTTGAATAGTATGCTATTGTGGTATATTCTCTCCAATTTGTGTTGAAAATGTTTGATCTCGCCCAACATGTCCATGCAGTTTACGAATCCTTTCCAAAAAATAAAAAATAGGAAACTAACTGGTGTGCTCAACATTCTTTCCAAGATTTCCCATGAAGCCAAGTGTCTAATGTTGTGTTCGGTATGTCTCTCCAAAAGTATTTGCACTTCATAACATACAATATGCACAATGGCACGCTACCATCAATATAAAAGGCACCACTTGAAAGTGTATATCAATGACACAAGATCCCCACATAATACAAATCTTTCTGGGAAGCACTTCATCACCATAATGATTGAAATACCAATTTAAAGGAATATAATCACTAAGAATCAATTCATCCAACAGTCTTTATTTGGTCATCCAATGGTATAAGCTTCCTTTGCGTATCAATAATTGTTGTCAATATAAAGAACGCAATTAGATATCAAGCACTGAAACCATATTAGTTGTAATGCTAAGCATTTACCAGACAGTACAAGGATAACAATGGCCTTTTTTGTATAATTAATGTCTCCTTGGTATGATATCATTGGGAGTCAGGTATAAAAGAGAAGATTCTCAGAATATTTGGACTTGCAAAGTGAGATAAAGACAACAGGATACAATGACCTGAAGGATGACTTTGCAACATGAGAAAGATAGTCCTTGCATAACCAAAAGCATAACACTATTTGTAAATTTTCTCAATAAAGGAAAAAGAATTCATTTGAATTAAAAATAATTTAATCATGTCTGTTATCAGCACAAATGTAATTTTATTGAACCGTCATTTTTCTCCATCTTGAAAAGGAAAATAGTTCATTTTAAAACATTGCTAGTGATAGTCAACTTATATCATTCAGACTAAATCAATGTAAATTATTTCCATTTAAAAAAGAGTAATTAGAATACAAATAATAAAAAAAAGAAATAGTATAACAGCAAAGAAATATTATCTTTTACTAAATCTATGGTTATTTAACAGGTTTTCTATACCAAAGATAAAAAAAGAGGGAATCGGAAAATATCACCCATCCACTACAAAGTGATTACTTCNCCACTACAAAGTGATTACTTTTTTATAAAGGACACAACCAATGTTCTCCTCTCTTCTTTTGTTCGTCGACTTCGTGACTTGTTTTGCCTCGCAGCGCTGCATTGTGGTAGAGCAAATGATTGCCCTACCCAGCTAGCCGTCACACCCTGCATGATGGTGATGAACTTCACGCTCACGCCCTTGCACAGCTAAACCTATGCCACCAAAAATTAGAAGATTATAAATGATAGTATGTATGTATAAAAAAAATAATCTACAGAAATTGCAAACCATCCAATAAACCCCCTTACTCATAGCATCAATTTGTCGTCTCAACCAAATAGCACTTTAGTTTTTCATTAATCAGGAAGCCATATAAATAATCCAAATTCAAATAAGCCAAAAATGGGACTATTAAACCATGAGTAAACTGCTCTTTTCGCAGACATTCAGTTTCACAGAATGAAAGACAATCAAGTTTTTTAACCAAATCAACTTACACAAAATATTTTTGAAACACATTGTGACTTCGAATCAATATAGTGATTACCATTTAAAAAATAGTACTTCCACGGCCCTATATGCTCCTTGATATAGAAACTTTTGTCATTAACGCTAGGAGTAGAGAATTAGCCAAATTTTACACAGATTTAATGCAATGACTTAATCCATGCAGGCTCCAAAAAAGACCAGATCAAACATAATAGAAACACAAAAAGCCTAGCTTTTGAACATTATAGCCAAAAAAAACATGTTTGGTTCCATTTCTAACCTAAAAATTTATCAATAACCTCGATGTACAAAAAACATAACAAGAATAATACAATTAGTGCAAAATAGGTTGAGCCTCTCAAAAACCCTGATGAAGTACCGCCAACCAAAAATCTCAACTAGCCAAGGAACGAAATTTTGCAATTTGGAAATTTCAGGCACAAATCAAACGGACAGAGACCAGAAGAAAAAAAACTGAAAGAGAAAAAGAAGACAAAATCCATGTTTTTTATTCTCAATAAAACCTCGTAATTGAGAAAGAGAAGTTAGTGTTTTGAAATGATAACTTGGCTTCAGCCATAATGTCACTGAGTTACAAAACATATTGTTCTCATGATTTCAACCATCAACAATGCATAAAGATTAACGCTTTTCCACAATATGTGGAACCTCTAAATTTCCACTTATCATTTTCAATGGACAGTGGCTACTCAAAAGTTTCAAAATAAATTATTCCTCAAAAATTATTCCCACTAAAACACAAACACCAGCATAAACAAAGACAACAATCAAAAGCCCTCTCAATCTCCATGTTTTGAGATAGGTCACTGTCAAAATAAATAAATAAATAATTAAAGTACCAAAAAAATCAAGCATTAACGGCTACTGAAGAACCATATAAGACATATTTCACCTTTTCATACTGTGAGGGAAGTTTCATCCTTGGCATCACCTCTGAGAGCATTAATACTGCATGAAATTTGCATATAGGTATCTAAATTCCCTGAAACAACACAAAGAATACATAATCCTGATCATATAAAAGTTAATTCGCTAGCATTGCATGGAAGAATAGATCACAAGGATGATCTCACCTTGAGTTTAGCTCATCAGCAGCATTATGAGCTAATGCTACTTTCAACCAAGTAGATCCACTTTTTGGCCTCCTCCAGACTTCAATCCGATGCAAACTGCTTAAAATACATTACCAAGTGTAATCGTTAGTGTCATTTTCAACCATGTGTACAATTTTTGCTTCCATATGACAAATTAGCGCGCCATGCAACACCTCAACCAAAAACTTCTAAGCTAAGTAACCCCAAGCCATTCGCTGAACAAAAATCTTCTACAGCATTATTCCCGCTTAGGATAACATCAAACTTTGATCATAGAAATGGGAAGCTGGAGAATGCAACATGAAGAGCGAGTTAAGGTGGTTGAGAAAGCGGGAGAGGGAGAGAGAGAGGAAAGAATAGTGGAGTACAGCTCCATTACCTTCGTTCGCCGACCACTGCCTAAGTAGGGTTTTGGCCTACAGTCCTTGTGCGTGGCCCGTGGGGTTTAACGATGACGAGAGGAATTTAACCTCGGAAGCTGTTTCGTTACTTCTAAATTTTTTTAAAAAGTAAATTAAATTTAAGGATATTAAGACACGGCACACAGCTTGTATGCATTTACTTGTCTAACGCCTAATTTGATTTTTGTATTTATAACACCTCCATATTTAAAAATCATGCAAATATATATATATTTTTATTAAAATTTAAAAAATTTAATAATAATAATATTTTATATGTGATTAAAATATATTTTTTTGGATATTTTATGAATTTATTTATTTTTAATATTTGAATGCTGAAATATAATTTTTATTTTATTTATTGATAGTTTTTTTTTTATGGGGTTATATTAATAATGAAATAAGGGTTTACAATATCTATGGAGTGGTTTTTAATGTAGCCAACATCATGGATCATATAGAGTTTTGTAGCACCTTAATGAGATCATGAGATTAACAGTTTGGATTTGTGAGATTGTGAGTGGGTCAACAGCAACATGAAAATATAAGATCAAGGCTCATGTGTCGTGCAGTTGCATATTGTGTAGGTTTGCTACATGGTGGCAAATGTTTGACTCGGTATCACATTTGTATGTCAACCTTAGTGGAAATAGTGGACATTAATATTCGTATTAATGTTGGTGTTAATGATGGGCATAAGTCTTATTAGAAATGGCATACATCTACATAATTAGTAATAACAAGTTTTAATATTGACAACATATGTCGTTCTTATTAGCAACGACTAACATCAACGTTGGCGTTGAACACGTGCTCCAACATTGGTACAAAAACGTGTGTCAATTTTAATATCAACGATGGATTTCAACATGGTCGAAAACAATTGCCATCAAAATTGGCAATATCAAGCTTCCAAGTTAAAGTTAACAATGGGTGTAAGGCCATATAGTCAGTGATGAACGTCAGCCTTGGTTGCCACTATAGTCAACAATATTGACGTTGATGGCTGATGTCGGCCTTGGTATCAATGATACAAATTTGGTTCTTAATGACATGCTCTGAATTCTTCTATTTATAATTTTTTTCTCGAGGCCTCTCTAAATGTATAAAAATTATGTCTATTTATAAAATTTTTAATGAACATTGTGGTCATCAAACTAGAAATTAGAAATTAGAATAGTTCATTAGGTTGTTTACTTTGATTATATTGATCATGCAATGTTCTTTAATCATCTTGATGTTCTAATAATATTAAAATTGAGCAATATTTAGCATAGTGGATAACTCTTAACGAGACTCACTTTAGCCTGCAAAATATAATATTCAAAGATCATTTCATCCTTTGAGCAGCACCACAAAAACTTCATTTGTACTTTATTATGCTTGATTAGGCCTATTTTAGATTAAATCAGATTTTTAATATTGTTACACTTTGCATTAAAATGTTTATTTTCCCTAAAACGTTGCGCCCCGGATCAGGAAGGCGGTGCACCCTGACAAAACAAGGCATGTTGAAATGAATTGAATATGTTCAAAAATAAACAATGAAAATGAAATTGTATTTCATTAATAAAAGTTCAACTAAAGCAGAAAATTGGTTGAGACGAAACTGAAATGATAATAGAGAAACAATTACCCAACAAAAAAAAAAGTAAAGATACAAGAACTAAAGCAAGTGTATAAAATGTCAAAAAGTAAATTTACAGTTGGAAATTTTGATCCAATGAAAACACTTCTCCGAGTGATTAAGTACAACCTGATATATAAAAATTCAACAACAAGTTTGACAAATCAAACTAAATAAATAATTAATATTTTTTAAATCATAAATGACAGAAAATGATACATGTTGTATGAACAATAAAATGGGACAATTTATTTTATGCATAATAAAAATTGCAACAAAAGTATCTAATACTTGTGATCATGAATGTGAGTTATTTAAATCATGCACTTCTAAGTAGATATTTTTATTCAACAATATCAGGTGTGTTTTATGTTTATAAAACTTATCAATATTTTAATACTACATGATAATATATAAGAGCACTATTTGTGTGTGTGTGTGTGTGTGTGTGTAGGCCTATATGACATCCTGAAACATGAAAAGATAAGCATTAATACATTAATGAGACTCAATTTAACTACAAAATAGAATTTTCATAAGATAAATTTACTGCAAATACATTAATGGGCAATAATTTGGATTACTCTTGATAGAACTTGTTTTAAGTGCAAAATAGAATATTTCGTTTAGTGGCTCAATTGATTGGTAATACATAGAACAAAATGTTTACTAATAAAGTAGGTGGAGGAGATGAACATTTAAAATTTTCTTAGGTGATCAAAGTTGCCGCTTTTCGAGAGTATAATAGAGTCCCAAATAATAAAGATTGAACACTAAAAAAGAAAAACTTTTATGAAATGCAACAACCAGAGAACTGAAAGACATTGTTTGTTATGTTTTTTATTGGAGCGAGAAATAAAGCAACGATGAATAGGCATGCAAAGGGATACATTTAAGGCAAATAAACTTTTTAATTTCCTGAGAGGGGCTTGGGAATATTTTTCAAGAACAATTTTTTCTCCTTTCGCCATGAAGTGGATGCATGAAGCTTTCATAAGGCAAATGGAAAGGATTTAAGAGGTCAAGTTCACTATTTGGCCAACTATGCCCCATGTTTAGTGCTACCAATGAAAAGTGTTATCATTTTTAGAGGGCTCAAAATTGATATGAGATTTCTACAAATTCCATCAAGTATTAGTAGCTTCATAAAGTTAATGGAAAATGAAAGATTTGTGAAGAATGACTAATCAATGTTACATTAGACATGAGCTATGAATAAGAAGAGATTTTATGTTAAAATGTTTAATAGCAACTTTAACGGAAGAAGAATAAATTTAATCCANATGAGCTTTGAATAAGAAGAGATTTTATGTTAAAATGTTTAATAGCAACTTTAACGAAAGAAGAATAAATTTAATCCAAAAGATTATAAAAATAGCTTAACAATATCTATTAATGTGCTATATATATGCACAAGTTATAGAAGAAGCTATCCAACACAATATTATTTAATTGTCAAAGGGAGTCTACAACTTTAGTTATTCTTATTCCAATTTAAGTTAAAAAAGTATAACAAAGTGATTATAAAAAATGTGTAGCTATTGTTTCAAAGTAGTGACTATTTAATCAATTAAAAGGTGCATCTATGTTCTTAAAAATAAACCTAAAACTACGATATTATCAACTAAAGGTAAAAGAGGAGGATAGACTTAGATAACATTTAATATATGTTATAGCTAATCAAATGTCTAATTCATATTAACATTAACTTGTGGTTAATCTTATTAAATATATTAATGTATTTTAAAAAGCAAATATCATCACGAGGCTCATTTAACGTTGTTCGAAATATTAAGACATCACTAATGTATAAAAAAATTTTAAAGTGCAAAATTTGGTTAAGATTTGTAGCATGTTTGGGTTAAATTAGGAGTTGTATTAGGATATTCATAGACCATGAGAAAGTCCATGCAACTATTGAATGGTAGTGACCTATAAATGTAATAGAAATATAATTTTCTTGGAATGGCTAGCTGTTAAGAAAAATTTATGAAAGATATTTTTGCAATAATAATTACTTTTTACCAATTGGTATAGAAAACATTATTTTTTGAGTGAATATTCAAGTATGAATATGAAATTTATAAGTGAATTTGATACTGGAGTTAACCCAAACCACAATAAAATTAGAAATATTATTGTTGAAATTAAAAATCAGTTTCAACGACGACTGTTAAAAAAAAAGGAAATAAACGACAAACAAATACAAGTCACACCTAGGGAAGGACAATGGTGTTGGGTGGTGGTTGGCTAGTAGGTGGAGGGCTGCTTGGAGGTTGTGAGTACCGTGGGAGGGTAGGAAGGGTTGGTCGATAGCCCTGAAAAATAGTGCAATGAGTTGAGGGGATGACTGCTTTAGTTTGGAGGATTTGACATCGATTATGGGAGGGTTGGATGGATTAGGGTGGAAACTGCTAGCTTACGGGATGGTGAGGAGCAAGTTAGGAGGGTTGCGGGTGTTGGTAGCACACCAACCCACAAGTAAGGGAGAAGTTTGTGTGGAGGGAGGGTGAGGGGTGGGGGCGGCGATTTGTGGCTACAGGAGGCAAGCGGGATGTAGGTGCAGTAGTATGGAGGCAGACACTTGGTAGCAAATAGTCTGCAGCTAGGAATAAGGGGTGAAACAATCAGTCGAAACCTGTAGGCTTCAGGGGCACAACAGGAAGGGACTTTTGGGCTTGACGGCTGGGCAAAGGAGGTGATGGCGTTGGTTGGAATTAGTGGAAGAGAAGTGGACTCCATAGGGGAGTTGGGGAAAATAATCACTATCTTGGGAGAGGGAAACAACATGAGCATCACCCAATCCTTGAGATATGCCTTTATAGGGGAAAACGAACTTTTGTGGCTGTCCTAATAGAATTTTGAAACAAACTCACCGAAGAATGAACCCTAACACTAAAAGCAAGGTTTAATGGATAAGAGGGAAAAAAAACATGGAGGAGGGAAATAATTCCTGCCTGATGGAAGAGAGAGGAGGGAGGGGCTGATTCAGCTTCTCCACCATGTAGGTTCCTGTTGAATCGGGTTGAACCGATTTAGCCTCTAGTCCCCTGTGTTAGTCTTCTGGGGTTGGGGGAGCTTCAACCTCACTCGTCTAAACTTTTGTCTCCTCCTCGTAGTCAAGTTGGTCATGTTGCAAGTTTTCGATAAGTCAATTTTTAGGCGGCATCGTTCCAATGAACATCTTAATAGAATAGGCATGTGTCCTTTTTTAAGCACAATCTGAGCCAGAGGTACACAATAATGTAGGTTCTCTCGAGCCAAATTTTGAACACGTGAATTTATAATATGCTTCTCCCACTTCTCATACTCAATTGGATGTGTCTGATAAACAAAGATGTTTGGAATGACATCTCTAGCAGGTTGGGCCTCCCTTATGTGTAACCACTCATGAGAGGTATTTGTTTCTTTTCGGGAACGACTTGGATCCTATGATAGAATATTCTTTCTTCAAAAGATTATGGGGTGACTCCCACCACTGCAATTCATTCATCCTATATGATCCTCTGTTGGGAGCTACATTATTTTTATCCTCAAATAAATCATGATTGTCTTCCATAAGCAACTCAAAATATTATTATCTCCAACAATTAAAACCTTCTTTTGTAGGGACAACTCAGGAGGCATGTTATATATCTGAAATGCCTTAAATCATTTTATCTGGAATTGACTTGTGTTCAGTATCGACTTCTCAAGCTCATGACCCTTTTGGACATCCAAATTCAGTCCTGCTAATGTTCCTCTCAACGCTTGCCAAATTGTAGCTTGAGACACCACAATCTCATATTCGACATGAATGCCCCTTAAATCAAAGTCACTACCTTCTAAAACATCTACTATTGCTTTAACTGAAATGTCTCTCCCGGGGTCACCTGGAATCAATAACATCTCTTCCTCGTTGGTTGCAAGTTGAGAATCCTCTCTGAAGTCATCATCTTCTCCCGGATCAACTGTGTCACTACCCAATTTTTCAACAACACCCTGCTCGGTGAAAAAAATCAACTCTCTTATTGTGAATTTTGTTTCACCATGTCCAAATCCATGATAATTGCAACACTTCCTGGCTATTATAAATTTAGGAATGCAGATTAGTTTACCTAATCACCACTCTGAATCAGCTTATCCTTTGACAAGAGTCATCTTGGGTGTTCTCCTAGGTGCACACTGGCTATGAGATTTTAAGATTGAACTCTGCCTATAAGATGTGAAGGTCTCTCGGTGATGCGGTTACTCCACTTCTAAAGCTAGAGTTAGCATCCTTTGTCTATATTAAGTTGGTAGAAACTGATATTGTGTCTCTCGCTTCATCTTCAGATTCTCTCGTTCTTCCTTCGACTTTCACAATCACGGTGAGTGTAACCTCTCATTGGATTTCATCCTCAATGTCTACAAGCCTCTGCTGAAGTTAACCGGTCTCCCATTGTTTCACTTCCCAAATAGGCTTGATGTGTTTTTCGTAGATGGCATGGCTAGGGTTTAGAGTTTGGAGGTGGAAGAGGATGTAAGGGCGATTCGACGATGTCGAGGATTTGATTTGGGGTTACTGGTCTAGAAAATAAGCAAACGATAATTAGATTAAGTCAAAATGTGGCTAAGGTCTGGGAATAGAAAAGAGAAAATTTTGGTGGAGGTGGTCTGGGTAAGGCGAATGCTAAGAAACCCTAGGGTAGGACTATGGTTAGATTTGCTATGATACCAAATGATACAAGAGTTAACCCAAACCATAATAAAAACATAAATGTTAGTGCTGAAATTTAAAATAATTTACAATGAAGACTCTTTGAAATAGGAAATAAATGACAAAAAACACAAACCACAACTTAGGGATGGGCGGACATGCCAAGTGGTGGCTTACTACTAGGTGGAGGGCTTGTTGGAGGTTGCAGGTACTTGGGAGGGTAGGAAGAGTTGGTTGGAATCCCTGAAAAGCAGACACAATGAGTTGAGGGGCTGATTGCTTTGGTTTAGCGGTTTTGACGTCAATTTGCTAATTAAGATAATCACCACCTTGGGAGAAGCATACAACCGGAGCACCACCCAATCCATCAGATGCAACCCTAGAAGAAGAAAACGGCCACCAGCAGCCTGTTTTGACAGAGTTATGACACAAGCTCACCAAAAATTGACTAACACCACAAGCAACATACAAATAGAAGATGAATAGACATAAAATAAAAAATAAGTAGGGGAAAATAATTCCTGTCTAATGGAAGAGAGAGAGGAGGGGTCGGTTCAGCCCCTCCACCTTGTATGTTCCTGCTGAATTGGGTTGAACCAATTCAACCCCATAGCCCCTCGCGTTAGAACTTGCACGATGCCGACACCTATTTCAACTATTCACTTGATACTAAAAGTTTTCTATTATTTAAAGATGCATCACTAAAATATTTAGGGTATATTTGAAGACAACATAATAAAATAATAACATGTGCATCCAAATAGTTAAAGCCAAATGAAAAAAAAAATCATGATATGCATGATTCAAAATTAACAATAATTGCATTTACATTTAAAATTTGGTGTCATCATTTTTATGGCATAAGTTGAAATATATACTGACCATCAAAATTTAAAATATATTTTTACCCATAATAACATGAACTTGCGCTTGAGAAAGCGATTATAATTGTTTAAAGATTATGAGCACTTAGCTTCAACAAAAAAAATGGCAATATTGTATTTGCTTTGAGCAAAAAATTCACAAAAAAAATTATAAGAAAAAAGGATATAGATATATATTTATATATAGATGATTGTTCAACCTACTCTAAAAGAGAGACATTACATGCTTCAAGAAGATAAAAAAGTTGATTGGAAATGATAATAGATTGTTGACATGATATAAAATGATTTATTGAGATCATGTATTCTATATGCTAGAGAAAAATGGGAGGATCATATTTTGCTAATTAAGTTGATACACAATAATAATTTTCAATCCAGGATTATGATAGCACCATATGAATAAGTGTCATTTTGTTGCTTCGTTTCCATAATGAGAGAAAACTCATTTGATTTGACAATCAAAAAATTCTTGTAACAAAATCATTTTAAAATAATAGCAAGATAAAATTGATCTGTTGAGGTCTTCTTCAAAGTAATCATTTTAAAAAAGCTAAATTTTGAGTATAATTTTTAAATTATCAAAGTGCAAAATTTTTGCTTCAATTTGTAAACATCATTGCCAAGAAGCAACCAATTCAAACTAATTCTTAAACCAATAATTTTTAAAGGCCGCCCAAAAAACTCAACCTTCCAAAAGTGATTAAAGGACAAAGGATAATTAAGTTGATCCTGCAAAAAGAACACATCCAAGTATGATGAAGAATAAATCATTAAGCTATAACCATAAACACAAATATAAATAATGATAGCACTAAAAAGACTTATGAGATAATTTTATCAAATATTAAACACAAGTCTCATAACAAAATAGATTATATTGATACAAAAAAATCTACATCAAAAGAATTTGTGTCAAGCTTTGTACTTTATTTAGCATACAACATTCAAGTATAATTATGATACAAATCTATGCAATAAACATAATTAAAACTATATAGCTAGATAAACATAATCAATGTTTATGTTATTAGATTAACCCAAGAGCATACATCCACACTTGAGCACATCTCTAACTTAGGATTCCACCACACATGAATCTCTCTTTTCTCAACTTACAGAGGAGGGAACCCTCTTTTCCTTCAAATGAAAGCATATCCTCTAAATCTCTTCCTTCAAACTAGCGACATATCCATAATGCATAAGGCCATAATCATATCTGCATGCCTCTCTCATAATTAGATTTTACGCCCTACGTTTATAGGTCGCCTTAAGATTAAGATTGTAAGAACCTCCAAGAAATCTATATATATATAAGATGGAGACACTAAACACATACAATAGGAAGTCAGACCAATTTTAAAATTTTTTTTCTTGACCTGCCTCATCTAAACAACTAAGTTGTAAGGCCCATAACCTTTGAGGCCCTATTTTAATTTCAAGACGATATGCCCTGTGAAAAGTCAAACCAACACCAAATCCAAATATTTGAGACATTGGGCACACAAAATATGATGTTAAGCCAGCTTCAAGTATTTCACTAGTCATATATCCCTATAGAGTAAGTTATAAGACCCCAAATATCTCATATGCCTCAAAGATAAAAAGCCCCATTAACTATTTGTCAAACTCAAACCTGAATGCTATCTGAAATACTAATTATGCAAATAGCCAAGGTAGTTTGAAATCCTGCCCCAACCTGCCTCATATATAGGTTATGATTTTAAATCTTGTAATTTTAATGGCCACGTTAAATTGAAATTCATAATCTTTATCGAGGATCGTTTAGAAATATTAGCACAATAATGAGGAGTCATTATAACTGTAATTGTCCATGAGTTGCCTTGTCTATATAGGAAGGTCATAAACCTTAACTTCAGAATAGCTTGTCTAATGAAGTACACCTAAACTCACACAACAAACTAAGACAACTTTAAAATGATACTTGAACATGAGTCTTCTTAATCATAACAACTTGAGCTCTAATCCAAGTAGCAGATGCCCTACGACTTTCAAATGATTGGATAATAATATACAAGATTTATTATCATCAAATATTAACTGAGTCACAAATACAACATCTAGGCTCATGAAGCCAATAAAAAATGAACTAAAATTAATTTATCAATGTATGTATAAGGTGTCTTGTGGATAAGACTAGAAAAAGACTTATGGATGAACTTAAACTATTAAGATCTATAATAGAATTTAAAAAGCATTTCTCTGAGTAGATCTAAAACTGAATACATCGAATGAAATTTTACTAGTAGTAGATCTTATTGAGGAGTTGTAACAATGGGTAGGTTATCAAATCATTAAAAGGAGTGAACATTTTAGATATCTAGGGTTTATTGTCCAAAGTGACAGTGATATAGATGGGGATGTTATTAGTAGAATTCAATTTGGATGGGTGAAGTGGAGGATTGTATCGAGCCTATTGTGCGAGAAAAAATACTGCTTAGACTTAGAGGAAATTTTTATAAGATGGTGGTTAGACATGCGATGTTTAATGGCTCAAAATGTTGGTCTAAAAGAGAAGCATAAAACTAAGTTAAATGTTGAGATGAGAATGCTTCGGTGGACGAGTGGCTAATATCATAGACAAAATACGAAACAAATGTATCTGCGAAAGGGTTTGTGTAGCTCCCATGGCAGACAAAATTAGAGAGAGTCGTCTTAGATGATTTGGTCGCACTAAATGTTAACCATCTGATGATCTGATTAGGATAATAGATGTTTTAGATTTGACTTATGTAAGAACGGCAGAAGTAGTCCTAAAAAGACTTGGGCATGTTGTATAAAAAATAATCTCAATTTATTAGAATTAAATAAAAATATGACACTTAATAAGACACGTTCCCGCCCCACTTAGTAGGATAAAGTCTTATTATTTTTGTTGTTGTTTTAATGTATAAGGTGTTGATTATTAAGCATAAAATCCACTTGGTGAGAAAAAGCTACACTTAACAAACAGACTTAATTCAATGAAACTTTCACACCAATTATTTGCAAAGAAATCATCTGAACTGTTTTTGCATTAGCGTCATAGATCAAGTCGCCAGTCAACCAATCTAATGTCAAGCCGACAGTCTTACATCATGAACATGAGAAAAGAGATCTTCTATATTTTAAAGCTCGAAGGATACATCATATAAGGACAATAAGACATGACTTATTAACCGAAGATGACTTCATATGTTTTAAAACAAATACCTTATGCTAAGAACAAAAACATGGAAGGACATTTTATTCCTAATGATTTCACAGAAATTCAAAGTAACCCATCATTTTATATCATAAGATGAGGCATGCAACACTTTAATTATGATATGATCGACTTCAATGCTAATACCAAATTTGCAGCAATCAAAATAATAGCTACAAATCGTGCTAACCAATTATATAGTTGGGCTGAGATTTTATCTATATATATTTCTTTTCAAATCAAAAGCCAACTAACCAAAAATAAAGACGGATGGGTGCTATTTACATATTCAATGAAACGTTAATAAATGTTAAATGGTATTACTATCTAACATCTCAGAATCATACACACCAATTGTTCAATGTTCTTCTTTTGAAAACAAACAGATTAAGCACGAAAAAACCTTCACCGTAAACAATCAGTAACATATCCACAAATTATAAGTAAAAAAATTTGATTCATTAATCAATTGTGTTTGTCTGATCAAAAAAATGCAAAAAAAATAATTTCAGCATCAATTTTACAATGATTTGTTATAAACACTAAAGAAACTTTGTAAGCCTAAGCGCTCCTGAAAGAATAAATTAGTACACCACATTTGCTGGTACCTTTCCCAGCACATTCCTAAATTGCACATTCCTCTCTTAAGATTAAGCACTGATTGAAGATACTCGACGTACAAGCTTTAAATCAAAATTTGCTCCACCCAGCATTTTATTTAGACTCCATAGAAAGTTTCAGAAACTGGAATTTATTGCACGTTTCACCCCACTGAGCGGGCTGAGGTGAAATTATTCCCGGGCGAAAGACTAGAAAATCATAGAATAAGCAAATATTTATATTTAAAAGGAAAAAGAATTATGCAGGGAAGTTTGTATTACGGTGCTATTTACCTAAGGTTTAATCCAGGTTTGTTTAACAGGATGCTGGGAATATGACCAGTCAGATTGTTGTTCTCTAGAAAGCTGGAAAATACAATTGATAAGAGAGAAGCAAAATAAGGATCTTGTCGAACAACTGCTTTGTTTATCAAGAGGGTTTAGGGTATTTACATGAATGATAAAAATGAACAGTAGTTTTTCTTTGTCCAAGTCCTCCATGAGGGACTTGACAAAAGAGGTTAGTGAAAAATGTCCGTAAGAAACTGAGTGAAATTTTTATGATTACAAATTAAAAATTGACAATTTTAAGTTGGGACATGCACAATTCATAGGTATTTACATATCTAACACCTAAAAATATAATTTTTTACATTAATAACACTTTTATATTTCATATCACAAAAATACGCCATTACTAACCTTAAAGTTAAATTGACCATTTGATGTACAGCTAAAATGCTATAAATGTATAAATCAAAGTTAAGATATTAGATATGTAAATATATAGAGAATTGTGTGGTATGTATGTGAATCTTTCTTTCAATTCAATCCGCACAACGCAATGTTGCTTTTATGAGTTCCAAGGTTTAGAAATTAAATTGTCTAGCAGCCAGGGGTGCATTAGATTATATAACTCATGTGGCTCGGGGCTCACCTACTAGTTATGCAAAATAATAAGAGGCAATTAAATACATACCACCCAAAACTTGTTATTTACAAACCAACCACCCTCTTTCATCCCTTTTTCAAATTCTCACTCAAATATCAAAATTCATGATAAAACCCCAACCCATGTATTTCATATTTATCAAATTCACAATAGTTTGATCGTGGCACGCGTAAATACATCGATTCGATAGTTAAAAAATATCACATGCGTGATTAAATTGTAAATATCAAAGTTTCAGGTGATGTGTATGTAATAATCTCAAATAATAAAAAATATGCTAACACAAAAGTATTGTGGGC
>JXCR01147480.1:97828-118026 GCA_002079205.1 Phalaenopsis hybrid cultivar | reverse complement strand
ATTAATGCAGAAAATGAGGGTTCAATATTATTACATTTTATGGCTAACATTGGGCTTAGATGTGGACATAGAGGAGGGCAAATAAGAGACAAATAAAACATAATTATACCCTTAGCATGAGGATATAAGATATTATCTCCATATCATAATAATTTTTAATTAAAAAACTACCTAATATACCATCACTTTCCCTCAAGCAAGAGGAGATATAAATGTTAGCTCTAGAATGTTACATGAGAAAAAGGAGGCGACACTCATTTTAATTATAAGAAAAATCAATTTTCAAGAAACCATTAATAACTTTTGAAAATATTGTTTTATCTCATATATGTTATTATGATCATTTCTAGTGTATAAGATGCCACCGGTATAAATAACTAGAATGATAAAACCTAAAGGTGTATGCTTAACATAGATTAAGTGATCTGTAATACTGTTGTGCACTATGCACACCAATCTCAACTAATATTTCATAAACTCGCAAACTTTATTTAAGTCCATAAATGACCTTCTTGAGTGGGCTTATACGATTCTTCTAAACAATATACTTGAATGATGTTACATATAAACTGCCTGTTGCATATCACTATAAAAAGTCAACATTACTCAAATCAATTTATAACATAGCACTTCCTTGATTGATGGACACAAATAAAAGAATTTTGAGGGATTAAGTGATACAATTAGGCAACCCTTTAGTAAC
Source organism: Phalaenopsis hybrid cultivar (assembly GCA_002079205.1). Lineage (NCBI taxonomy): Eukaryota > Viridiplantae > Streptophyta > Magnoliopsida > Asparagales > Orchidaceae > Phalaenopsis > Phalaenopsis hybrid cultivar. The sequence goes on along the minus strand of JXCR01147480.1, from coordinate 117,323 downwards.
TAATTGAGGTTTACAATGTTATTGAGGTGACAAAATAAAACTTGGCAGTTACCACACAATAACGAACAATCACTTGGGAGGAAAAAAAATGAATTTGATGATGGTTGAATAATATATCGGATATAATGGAATGAGTGAGGCGTTTTACCATTTTGTTATAGAATATTAGAAGATATTGTTAGAAAATTGATTAGTTAGTGGAAGCTTGATTGAATATGATAATGTGGTTGGAGATGTTTTCATGGATGGAGGTTGTAGAAATTGAGTTTATACTAAAAAAAATATAGATATACGTTGACAAGTTTTTTAAGAAATGAAATTGGTGCGGGATGACTCAATAGTGAACAAGGAAAATAAAGATGTGATCTAAGAAATGTTTATATCGTTAAAAGTATATGACTCTTTTGTACATAACAACAACAAACTTTCTCAATGTAAAAGTACCTAAGTAAGATACATTGAATAATACAGGGAGAGAGTTTATCTTGTGAGCAACACGTGCAAATACAACAAAAAATCCATGGTCTAAAGGGAAAAAAGAACATTGCCTAAATTAATAATATAGATGGATAATATGGGGCTAAAACGTGGAGAATTAAGACACCATTAATTCTAAAGTGTTATCAATGTGCACAATTTTGAATGGGGTGAAAAATAAAGACTATGGTATAGCTATTCAAAGGGAGCAATGATGACTTGGTGTGATTTGAGGAGTAGACACATTCCACTGTTGGGAGAGCAGGTAGATGCCTGTCTCAGTTTGTTGTTATAGGGAGATTCTTGTTAGGAGACTAGAGTATTGTAATGATAAAGACTATTTCACATAAGATTTCATCTTTACCATACAATTAAGTTAAGAGGGAAAGTATAGTAAATACTAGAGTGATAAATTTGACATTTAAAAAGATTCATGAATTCGATTAGTACATATCGAAATTTAGTTATTGAATATATAAATATGTTTTTAATCAAATTTTGCTATAAACTAGAGTAATGTTAAAAATCGATGTCCGTTGTTAGAAAAATTATTTCATGTGGATCGGACCAGACCGTAGATAGACCCACCATAAAATAAAGTTTTTTTGAAATACTGCCGCATGCCCCCGTAAGCAATAATTTCTCCCGTTGTTGTGGCACAAATACTCTCTGCTCCGGCGGCCGGACTGTATCATCCGTTCCGAATAATCTCTCCGTCTGTCCGAGCTTCCGTCCTGGCGATGAACGCAGCCACTTTAAGCCCGCTGTCTATTTGTATCCCTAAATTTCACCACAAGCCACTTCCATGTCGAGAAGGTGAGCTCTCGATTACACACTTTCCCGCCCACTTTAATCTACTCTTAATTCTATACCCTAAACCCTAAAAGCTTAACCATTTTTCTCAATAAAGAAGTATACGATAAGGAAGAAAGAAAAAATGCCTGGAAATGCTACTCATGAGCTGCTGATTATGCTCTTCTATTAGGTTTCCATTTATTGTACAAGGAGGCAAGTTTCTCCATAGCCAATGATCCTAAATGGCGTCCTCACCGGAGACAAACAACCTCTCTTGCTTCACCTTCCTCACGGCACTTAATCTTGCGTAACCGTGTGCATTGTTCTAGCCGTTCACCGGGAAAACATATGAATGCTGATTCAGTCGGCTTTGAGCCACCCAATCTCCCAACGCTCATAGTGGATTCAAGCAGCGAAGTGAATTCTTTTGTGATACGAGAAGAGGAATCCGTGGCAGAATCGTTGGCTCCCACGACTGGGAAGTACAAAAACCGATTTTTGAATTTTGTTCGGCTTGGAAGTGTGGTGGATAACATGGCTGATGCCTTCTTCAAGAGCGAGATCAGGCGGAGGTTGTTTGTGACTGCCTTACTGATTGTGGTCAGTCGGGTGGGTTACTTTATCCCTCTGCCTGGATTTGATAGGAGGTTGATGCCTCAGGACTACCTAAGCTTTGCTTCTGGATCAACTGGTTTGTACTTCTAACAAATTGATAGTCTCACGGTGCATGTTTATTGCTGCCTTACTTGTTTATATCTGTTAAATAACATTGAGTTTAATTTATGTAGGATTTACTAAAATCTAGATCTAGTAAATCCTGGTATTGCTAAACCAACTATTTGATTTGGTTATATTCTATTTAAGTTTTTGATAGATATTTTTATAATTTAGATTTAAATGTAGTAGAACAATAGCTGCCTTGAGGAGCAGAAGCATTAACCTGTTCAATGCTACTTCCTCTAGATATAATAAATTAGGGATTTAGTCTAAAACAGTATTTAAGAAGGTTGTAGGATTTATGTGACTAAAAAATTGTTTGGCAAGATTTATCTTAAATTCTGGTCAAATATTCCAGCCAAAAACATCTAAGAGTGCTTTTCTAGTCTTACTGGATACACGGTGTTGCATGAAAACTTATATACCGCTACCTTCCATGGTTTGTGAAAACCATAAATATAGACAAAATGCTTTATAACCTATGTTAATTTTGAATATTTATTGATAGAGCTGCTAATGCTTTAAATATGATGTTCCATGAACTTATATGCTACTGAAATTTTGTTGTATTCCGTAAACATTTGTCATATTATGAAATCAATTGTTTTCCTTAGAGCATAGAAGGTACTAGCGAAATTCACAACCAGGATCTGTATTGATCAAATTCAAGAAATTTATTTAAATTCCAGTAAAGAATGCTTTATTTTACTAACTCTCCAGCACCTTAATCAAGTAGATTGTCCTGAGCAACGAGTATCATCGTGAAAAGTGATTTTGATTGACATATGTTGTCTTTTTATATTGATTTTACATTTTTAAGTTCTCAGTGCTTGTGATCTTTGTGTTGATTGAAGTTTATGTTGTTTCAAGTCCATATCTGGTAGCTATTGGAACCTTCTTTTCTTAGCTTGTGTTTCAGGCATCTGTTCTTGCAAATATTCAAGGTATTAATTATGTTCCTTTTTTCTCAGATGAACTTGGTGATTTTTCAGCTGAGCTAAAACTCTCACTTTTCCAGCTGGGGATTAGTCCTCAGATTGCTGCCTCTATTTTGATACAGGTGTCTGTTTTATTCTCTCGAAAGATTTACATTTATCTCATTTTGTTGAGAAGATGTTTCTTGGTCTCTAATTTCCAGTTGTTGACCATTTTGAGCGTTTGACTTAGATAGCTGTTCAACTTGCATTTTGGGCAAAATTTTGCTCTTTTAAATGAAACGAAGTAAATGGTACATCTGTGCTAACTCTAGAGTTATCCTTCCTTATTTTATGATAGTTTTGCACCATCAATAATTTTTTTCTGCTTTTGTGGGTATTGAGGTTACAAGAAATGAATTTTAGTTGTATGTCCAACCTCTCCTTTTAGATTCTTTTTAATACTCTTAGGGTTTATTCATCATGAAAGCAGATTTAATTCTTAATTACCAGACTAGTGCAATTTTATTTATATACTTCGTATGCTTTCATCATCATTTGTCTTTTCCAAATTAATTTAGTTCGGCAGTATCTATTATACAACGGTGAACATAATTCTTGAGATTGTTATATATTTTTTCTATTTAATATGCCTAAATCTAGTCTTTGACTTGGGAATATTGCAGAAATTTGTTACAAGAGGGAAAAAAAAAACTCTTTAATTTCTATGTTCTTATTTCTGCGCTCTTTTTTCTCCATCAAGAATTTACTTATTATTGTGACAGGTTCTCTGCCATATTTTGCCATCACTTGTGAGGCTACGAAAAGAAGGTTTGGATGGTCATGAGAAGATCAAAGGCTATATGTGTGTCTAGTTTTTGATCTCAAGCAGTGAGACTTATCTGATTCTGAAAACCACCAAGTATTCTGTCCTTGTGCTACATTGATGACTAAATAACTTTACTTTTTGATATTAGATGGTGGGCTTCGCTGGGTTTTGCAGTACTGGAGGCTATTATTGTTTCTTGTTACTCACTTCAGTATTCAATATATGCTTCAAGCCAGAGGTATAAAAATTTTCTGCGTGCTAAATTTGTTCCTCAATAGCTTACTTGCTTGGCTATTTTTGTCATCTTATGCTCCGTAAACTAGGAAGTAAGGAAAAAATTTCCATTCCTAAAACTTCGTCAAATAATCAAGCCCCACACTACGCTTCTTTGGGATGGCCATGGAGCAGAATTGTAGTTCAAGAAATAACCAATCAAACTAATTTGTTTATTTTCATGTTGTGTTGCAATTCAAGTAAATTCTATTTTTCAGATATGAAATTGCAGCTGTGTGTACTTTTTCTGGGATTAAATTTGAATGGTTTGCATGAAATATAGAAGTAAGCTTGGAAGGTGCACCCTTAGAATTTTCTGCTTCAAATTTTGAGCCTATCCAACTAGAAAGTTAGAATATTAATAAGAAATAAACTTGTTTAGTAGGCTATTTTTATCTACCTGCTGGTTCAATTATTCTACATAGAGTCAACATTTCCTTACCACATTTGTGATTGATTTAATCAAAACTTCAATTATTCTTATTGAATGCCATATTAGGTGTTCCATTTTATCTAACTTTTTTATGTATCTTTTAAAAATTTTAGCCGTTTGTTTGCTTTTTTTCATTACGAGTCCTTTTAAATTATTTTAGCCACCAGCCATATTAATGTATCTTTTACATTTTGTTGTTGATGGCCAAATCACCTTTTTTTTTTCCACCTCCGCCCCTTCAATAGGTGTTACTCCAACTATTGTTCACATATAATCACTTTTCTTTTCATGTGCTTTATTTCTACAACAATTGTTTGTTTTTGATTTCTTTATTCCCAAGTACTTGGAATTACTTAACATAGTCACTCTAATTGAAATTCTATGAAATCTACCTTAAGTCTCTATTAAATTTTCTTATAAAATTCTTTCCTTTTGACACTTTTGCATGCTCAGAGTTTTTTTGCTTCACATTTTTGAGCTTATCCAACTAGAAAGTTAGAGTACTGAAAAGAAATAAACTTGTTTGGTAGGCTATTTTCTACTACCTGCAGGTTTAATTATTCTAAACCGATTCAACATTTTCCTTACCATATTATTAACCTTATCCCAACTATTTGTGATTGATTTAATCAAAGCTTCAATTACTCTTATAGAATGTCATACGAGCTGTTATTTCAATTTTATCTAATTTTTTTATATATCTTTTAATAATCTCAGCCGTTTGTTTACTCCTTTTCATTACAAGTCCTTATACTTTATTTTAGCCTCCAACCATATTAGTGCATCTTCTACATTTTGTTGTTGATGGCCAATTCACCTATTTTTCTTTTCCACCTATGCTCCTTCAATAGGTGTTACTCCAACTATTGTTCACTTATAATCACTTTCTTTTTATGTGCTTTCTTATTTCTACAACGATTGTTTGTTATTGATTTTTTTATTCCCAAGTATTTGGAATTACCTAACATTGTCACTCTATTTGAAATTCGATGAAATCTACCTCAAGTCTCCATTAAATTTCTCATAAAAGTTTTTCCTTTTGACACTTTTTTATCTAAACTATCCCCTTCAAATTTTATGAATTTTTCAATATTATTTATTTATTATTATTATTATATTCGTTTTACTTAATAGATCTCCTACCTTATTATATTTTCATCTTCCAATATTTTTTTCTAATTAATTTAATACAAACTAATAATGCATTTTACGTCCTCAATCTTTATCATCCTAATCATGAACTCTATAGGTTTTCCAACTTTCAATTACTTCAAAGACATCTTATCTGTCAAAATTATAATGAACATATACCATATATGACTTCATCTTCCAATACTATTGAATAATAATTATTAATTCCTCATATTCTGTACTTAAATGTCATGCACTTAGCCTTTATCCTCTAAACTCTATATTTTTCCAAAATATTTCACTATTGGCTAGCATTCTTGCAAACAGTGTCCCGCTCTCAGCGCCTTGGTGCTAGGCTATGGGTGCTCAAGCACCCATTGGATGTTCCCAGACCGAGTAGGCGCTTAGGCTCCCAATGCGGGCGCTTAGGCACTCACTTATGTCACTGAGCCGCCAACTACCCTAGAGCTCGGCACCGAGGCGCCAAGTTTAGGCGCCTAGAACAATTAGTGATGGAATTACAGTTTTTAATCTCAATTTCAAGCCTTTTTGTTGAGTTTTGCTGTTTCTTTCTTTTATATTCTTTGACAAGCTTCCCTGTGAAGGTGATGAGTGTCGAAGAGGTGGATTTCAGTGATTCGAGGTAATTTTTGTGTCAGATTTAAGAAAGAAGATTGTCGGAGCAAGTCATATAAGTTTCTTCGTGTGAGTGTGGAGAATAAACTTGCGTGAGTCTTTGTAAAACTTTTTGAATTGCATAATGAAATTTGTGGTGATTTGGCTTCATGTTTTTTCCACGTTCTCGGGTTTTTCCACATAAAATTCATATGTATTTTTCTGGTTGCTTTAATTGTGCTTACGTGTTTAAATTTTTTTTGTTCGGATTTTCTTAAATCCTGTGATCTTATTCCGCTGTGAAATTAAAAAGGAGACTCTTTCGGGGTAGTTTCTTAACAAACTATTATCAGAGCAGGGAGGAGGTTCGATTCAAGTGGGAGCAATGACCGAGAAGCAAGTTTCAAGGTGGAAAAGTTCAATGGGATGAACTTCGCATTCTGGAAGATGCAGGTGGAGCATTTGTTCTATAAAAAAAAATTATACTTGTCACTATAAGGAATTACAAAGGAGCCTGAATCGATGGCTATGGAGGAACGAGAAGTATTGAATTGAACGACACTAGGTTTGACAGACTGACACTTTTTTCATTTGTTGTGCTCAATATTGTGAATATGAAAATTATGGTGGATTTCATGGCGGCACTAACCAAGATGTATGAAAAACCTTTAGTTTCCAATAAAATTTTTCTGATGAAGAAATTATTTGACGTGAAGATGATGGAGGACAGTTCAGTGACAGCGCATCTCAATAACTTAAACACTATGAAGAGCCTGCTGTGTTATGTGAGGATCAAGTTTGACGATGAGGTCATAACACAATGATACTATCTTCATTATCGGAAAGTTGAAATGGTTTTGTAACGATGGTAAGTAATTCTTCAGGGGTTTCGAAGTTGAACGTTGATGACATCGTGGGTCTGATTTTGAATGAAGAAGTTTGCAGAAAAGCAGCCAATGATGAATCTTCAGGTTCTGTGTTGAATTCTGATAACAATTGAAGGAATTTGGGCAGGAATGCAGGGAGAGACAAATCTGAGTCCAAGAAAGGAAATCTCAAGTCAAGCAGCAGAGAATGTTGAAACTTCAACAAGAAATGACATTTCAAGAAGGACTGCAAAGCTCTAAAAAAGTTGGTGGTGGATGATAGGAAATTAATCTTTCTATTAACGTCTTCACAGGTGAAATCCAAAATTAGTGTTATCTCTAGTCAACACTGAATCTTAAATAATGGATTTAGGTGCCTCTTTTTATGCTTGCCCCAATATAGTTATATTTAAAACTATACTCGGAGTGATCTAGGGAAAGTTTATTTGGGAGATAACAATGCCTGCACTATAGTAGGAAAGGGTGATGTTGATATCAAGTTGTCGAATATAGCAGTTTAGAAGTTTACTGAAGTCAGATGTGTTCCTATTTTGAAGAGAAATCTCATCTCTGTGAGCCAGCTGACAAAGTTAAGACTTGTGCTACTTTTACAGGTGATTCGTGGAAGGTGATTATAGTGGTATTGGTGATGGCTCTGGGCAAAATTGAAGGCGCCCTTTATCTGATTAATGAAATGACTGATTTTATTGATGTGGTTGAAACCAGGGTGGCTACAGGTCTGTGGCACCTTAGGCTTGGTCATATGAGCGACAAAAGTATGAAGTCTCTATTTTCAAAGAATAAACTTCAGGGCCTGAAGTAAGTTAATCTGGATTTCTGTGAAGATTATATTTATGGCGAATAGAAGTTTCTTTCTCCATTGGTGGGCCGGTGGTGAAATTAAAGAAGTTGTAGTTAGTTCATACTGCCGTATGAGGTCCTACTCCAGTTTAGTATATTAGAGGTTCTCACTATTTTGTCACATTCATTGATTATCACATGAGAAATATGAGTTTATTTCTTAAAGCAAAAATCTAATGTATTTGAAGTCTTTAAGAAATGGAAGGCTATTGTAGAAAATGAGATAGACTTGAAGCTGATGTGTCTGAAATCAAATAATGAGGGTGAGTATCGTGATTAAAGGTTTAGGAATTTCTGCGCTACAGAGGGGTTTAGGTATGAGTTCACTGTCCCAAGGACACTGCAATAGAATGATGTAGCTGAGTGCATGAACATAACAATCAGGAGCATGAGATTGCATGCAGACTTGCCAAAACAATTTTGGGTTAAAGTAGTGAACACTGCAGTTTATCTGATCAACCGTAGTCCATCGGTACCTTTGGAGGAAAGCTTACCTGAAGAAGCTTGGAGAGACAAAAATGTATGTTTATCTCATTAAGAGTATTTGGGTGTTCTGCATATGTGCATGTTTATGTAGGGTTTATGAGCAAGCTTAACTCAAAATCTGTCAAGTGCACATTCATTGGATATGAATAAGATGAGTTTGGGTACAAGTTATGGAAATGTCGAAATCAGAAATTTTTCAAAAGCAGGGACATCACTTTCAACGGAATGGAGAAGTGCAAGACAGGGTCATCAACTACTTTTGAAGAATCCAGATATGTGGAGATAGATGGTACTGGTGATCACGAAGATGAAAAAATAAGTGCTCAAATAGAAGGAGCACTGAAAGTTCTTCAGTCGTCTGTTACAGAAGTCAGAAGATCCAACAGGGTGAAACAACCCATACAAATGTATTCTCCTTTTTTACACTATTTATTATTACTGATAGTGATGCACCAGAGTGCTTTGAGGATGCCACTCAAGTTGAAAATTCAAAGGAGTGGGAGCTCGCCATGGATGAATAAATGCAATCTTTGGAATTAAATTAGATTTGGGATTTGACGGTATTACCAAATGCAAAAGAGTACTTCACAACAAGTGGGTTTACAGGTTGTAAGAAGAGTTAGATGGTAACAAGCGCTACAAGGCAAGACTTGTAAAGGTTTTCTAGCAGAAGGAATGAGTGAATTACATAGAGACATTCTCCTCAGTGGTGAAGATGACGGTGTCAGGTTTGTGCTGAGCCTGGTAGAGAGGAAGATCTACAAATGGTGTAAATGGATGTAAAAATAGCTTTTTTACATGGAAATTTGGAGGAGGTGCTATACATTGTGCAACCACTAGGTTACAAGATTTCAGACAAGGAAGGTTTGGCCTGCAGATTGAAGAAGAGCCTCTATGGCTTGAAGCAGGCCCCGAGACAGTGGTACAAGAGGTTTAACATGTTTATGTTAGACAATGAGTATATGAAGTGTCAGGCAGACTACTGTTGCTTCATCAAACACTTCAGTAACTGTTATATTTTATTTCTTTTGTATGTTGATGTCATACTGATTGCAGGGACATATATGGAGAAAATTAGGGATTTGAAGAAACAGTTATTAAGTGAGTTCGAGATGAAGGACTTAGGTTCAACCAGGAAAATTTTCGGGATGAGAATCAGCAGGGACAGAGTGCACGAACACTAAAGTTATCTCAAACAGAGTATGTTGAGAAGATCCTACAGAGGTTCAACATGAGTGAGGTGAAACTAGTTAGCACTTGCTTAGGTAGTCACTTCAAACTATCTAAAGAGCTACACTAAACTCTGAAGCAGAGCGAGCACAAATGGAGAGAATTTTGTATGCTTCAGTAGTTGGTTTGATGTATGCGATGATTTGTACCAGACTAATTATTCCATATGCAGTGAGAGTGGTCAACTGATACATGTGCAATCTCAACAGACATCCTTGAGAGGCAATAACGTGGATTCTCAGGTATTTGAGAGGAACAATCAATATGATACTTTGTTATGAAAATGCATGAATCTGTCTACAGGGATTCATAGATTCATATCTGAAAGGAGATGTGGACAGTAGGACAACGTGGTACATCTTTACATTAGGGAACACAACAGTGAGTTGGATTTCTAGGTTGTAGAATTCGTTGCACTTTCAACTACGGAGGCCAAATATTTTGTTATTACTAATGCTAACAAGGAAATGATTTGACTACAAAATTTCTTGACATAAATGGGCAAGGAGCAGGAATTGGAAAGCTCTACAGTGATCATATGAGTGCGATTAAACTTACTAAGAACGCTACTTTTCATGTCAGGACGAAACACATTCAACTCATATATCATTTCATTCGATATTTTCTAGAAGATGAGCAGTTATTTCTGAAAAACGTACATACAACTGAAAATCCTGTGATTATTTTAATGAAGGTGGTAACTGTTAAGAAATTGAAGTTGTACTTGACTTCAGTTGAATTTCATGAATGTTGAGATCGGGATTGAGCCACACTACGGTACGTGACTATGAAGACGATTCAGATTGAGGTGCAGGTACAGAGGACTGAACTCGATGCTATCAATCTCCAAGTGAGAGATTGTTAGGTGTGGAGTATGATTGGAGCACCCATGAGCAGTAGGTAGGCTGACTTTATTGCAGACATGCCCCGGGCTATTGGCGCTCAAGCGCCCATTGGGTGTTCACAGACCAAGCAGGTGGAAATCCTACACCCAATGTGGGTGCTTAGGCGTCCAATGTGTGAGCTTAGGCGCCCACTTATGACACTGGAGCCCCCGCTACCCAAGAGCTCGACCCCAAGTTTGGGTGCCTACGCGTCCAAAACACATAGTGATGGGATTACAGTTTTTAATCCCGATTTCAAGTTTTCTTTTGTTGAGTTTCATTATTTATTTCTTCTGTATTCTTTGACAAGCATCCCGGTGAAGGCGAGGAATGTCGAAGAGGTGGATTTAGGTGATTCAGCTTGATTTTTGCATTGGATATAAGATGGAAGATTGTTGGTGCAAGTACTGTAAGTTTCTTCATGTGAGTTTGGAGAAGACACTTGTGTGAGTCCTTTATAAAACTTTCTGAATTACGTAGTGGAAATTGTGTGGTGTGGTTCCATGTTTTTTTCCCATCCCCGGGTTATTCCACTTAGAATTCCTGTGTATTTTTCTGGTTGTTTTGATTGTGCTTCTGTGTTTAAATTTTTTTTATTCCGGTTTTCTCGAATCCTATGATCATATTCCGTGGTGAAATTAAAATGGAGACTCTTTCGCTGTAGTTTTCTTAACAACTTAGAACTTTTACAAAAGGTTCTATGAGTGGAGGATGGAAGATCTAATTAGTTTATCAGAGGAAGAGTGGGGTTTTGATTTAAATCTAGTAGGCTGATTGAGTTAATGGCTTGGCTTCGTGATGCATGAGGAGCGTTTGATCGGTACCATTTAGGAGAAATAAGAGAGAAAAAAAACAAAACCGAAAGGGAGTACTACATTGAAGATATAATTGGTTTGTCCTACCAGCCTACATCTAATATAAGAGATGGGGAGGAAATATTGTATTAAGTAAAATATGAGGAAGATTACTCGTCTTTCACAAGGCATTGTCTCTCTCTCTCTATCTCTCTCCATCTATTTATCTATTTTGTTTGTTTTTTGGTGCGATATATGATTTGGCTTGGGCTTAAGTGCACTTTCCTTGAATTTTTAGAGTTAGGGGTATTTATAGGCGTTGGGCTGATTGGATGAGGTCTTGGCATGATACCATTGCTGGAGGGAGAGTTGGCTGTCTATTGGAAAGGAATGCCTATTGGAAAGGAATGCCTAGTGGAACAGATGGAAAATAAAGAAGCAACTTGATTCGACATGGCAGACATTGAACAATCAGCTGTTGATCCACAATTGACATTTCTAAGAGCTTTGGGGATTCGTGGCTTTTAGTTGTTATTGTGTCAAGGAAACTTCAAATTGAGGTTGTCCGAGTAGCCACATGGAGTCCTTTGAATGGTTGAAGCAGGTGCAATAGTTGTTGTAGATCGGGTTAATATGTTAAATCTTCTAAAACCCATAGGAAGACCCATTTCTGAGCAGCCGATGGCCCCTAGAGGATGTAGATTTGGTCGAAAAATAAGGTAGATCGACAACTCATTGATTCGATTGAATTCCTTCCTTGATTGATTTTATAGTCCCATTCTGGGTGGATGGATCGTTAATATTTGTGACACATTGCAAGGTCAATAAAATTCATATAATGATTGTTTCATTGTTCCATATAATTTTTCATTTAAGTGTCTTAAAAAAAAAATACCTCCATAAAAAGTTCTCTAGGCATAAAACCAAATTGATTCTGTTACTTCCATAATATTTTTACACCTTTGCTCCAAATCATGATTGCAGGATTTTATTTTAATGGATTTAAAACTTGTAAATGTGTAGTAATTTCTCTAGTTCTTTGTTCCAAATCAAGATTGATGAGACTTATTTTAAAGGATATAAATTATGTAGGCTTATGCTGAATCTTGCTTTTGTATGCATTATGTTGGTTTTTAGGTGCTAGAAAGAAAATAGGTTACTAAGCTTAACTTGAATTTTAAAAACAACAAATTTTTTATTTCCTTCCGAAACATTTATCTATTAAAAGTGGCCTAGTTCGTTCTTTTAACTCTTCCGATTATTTTTGCAGTCGGTTTAGTATGTATTAATGAAGAACTTAATGCATTATATGTTAGCTACGAGTGAGAATTAATGCGCACAATTTTAGTTCTATTTTTGGAACCTCTGATAGTTGAGTTTATTTTCTGATGTCAGGTTAAAGCACGTTGTGATCACAAGCTTTTTGTTGGTGATGGGTGCAATGTCCATGACATGGATTGCTGACACAATCTCAGAGTCTGGATTTGGTATTTTATTTTAGGAAGATCTACATACATATCACTCAGTTCCTATGAATTTACATATAATTAACATCTAAACATCAAAATTTAGATACACACCTCCTTGCCTATGCATGAAAGGTGTATTTTACTTTTTAAAAATTAAAATGGTGGTATTTTTGATTTGATATGAACAATTTGGTGGTTATACATATAAAAAAATAAACTTAAGGTTTTAGATATACAAATACATAGGAATTGGGTGGTACGTATGTAAATGGCTCTTTATTTTATTTTTTTGAAAATTTTCATCATTGATTCTACTTATATAACAGGCTTATCTTCCTTTGCTATGGGTTTTCTTTATCCAGTGTCACATTGGTTGATTGAATGCTCCTTGTAAATCTAATATTTTTATTCACATTTTAGGTCACGGCTCTTCTTTGATAATCTGCGCTGGGATACTAACTGGCTACACGGAGACACTGTTCAAGATGATGTCTCATTTTTCAGGTTGAACTCTATTGTTTTTCCCTATAAAATGGTCTTATTCCATTACATAGTCTTAAAATTTTCCTTCTTTCTTCACTGAAGATATTATAATGCTAGTAAAAAGTACATCCCAATTATTACAAGCTACATCTGAAATGGCATCTCTCTTTATTAGTTTAATTTTGCATATGCATTCCCATAACTGATTTATTCATGTTTTCCTTTTGTTGAAAAATTTAAGTGAAGAATAATAAACTTTTCTTATTCCGATTTGTAGAAGAGAAACAACATTTATAGCCTTAGTTGCGAATCTATAATAGAAAAGAAAAGAAAAAAAAGAGCCAATCAAAAGCGAAAAAATAGGAATGAAGTTAACTTAATCTCTTACAATAAATTGGGGAGTGATTGTAGCTAAGAATCTCTTTTCTTTTAAGTTGGTGAACAAGTGAACAACATATGGCAAGCCAGCATATGGCAGATGGAGGAATGCTGCTAAGGGACCTTGATTGTAGGTGATTTGAGGCAGATTTGTTGTAATGCTAGAATTGAGGAGTTGATTCTAGGATTTCCACACTCTGATGTAAGTTAACAATATATATCTATAATTCTTAGTTTGGAAGTAATGTTGTCGAATTGTGATTGATTAATAGCTTTAGCAAGGATATATATAATGGAAGGTTTGGGTGGAAACTTGGAGTATAATTAACTCACAGCATTAATTATTCTATTTTTTTTTTCCTTCATAAAGTTTCTATCCATTTTAATATGTTTAGTCTTATTAAGGTGGACTTGATTCTTAGCAATATAGACAGTAGCTTGATTGTGTAATAACTTGATAAAATAAAATAAATTAGATTGAAATGTAAGAAAGAAAAAAAAAAACTAGTTTAGTGTCGGTTCGAACATAACCGGTGATCCATATGTGGCATTTAACAAATTTTCTCAATTGCCAGAAAGATTTGAGTGTAAGATTCAAGCTCAAATCTGGGTGCACTGGGTTTCACTATAGGTCAAGTCATGACGGGAATTCCACTATTGATTTAATTAAGGAAGCATGAATTACGTCTCGGTGCATCCTCATGTCTAGTGTCTTAATCAGTTTGTGAATTAGGGTCAAGTGTCAAGTTTCATTATTTATTCGAAAATTAGGTGGATGAACACTCACCTAGGGTGTGCTCCTAAAATCTAGGAAGCCTGCCTATACTGAAAAATAGGCAGACAGGTTTTCACCTAGGGTGTGCTCCTAAAATTTAGGAGGCATACACTGAGAATTAGGTAGATGGGCTCTCACCTAGGGCGTGCTCCTAAAATCTAGGAAGCTTACACTTTAACTTGCGCTTAAAGTGATTTAAAGTGTTCTACCCTCAATTAAGTGTTTTTCAACTAATTCTCAAATATTTCTAAGTGTCTTCCAAGTAATTAAATAAAAAATTTCTATTTTTTGACTTAACCATGTAAAATAAATAAAACAAAAGAAGAAGGCTGGCGGGTCAGCCTAAAAACTTTTAAATGATAATCAAGTGAAGCCCAAAACAGTAATTAAAGCTCTCCAAATCAAGCCCCAAAACAATAGACAAAGCTCTCCAAATCCAGCCCCAAAACAGTAAATTGAGTTATAAAAATCAGCCCAAAAACAGTAAATAAAGCCATCAAAATCCAACCCCAAAACAGTAAATAGAGTTACCGAAATCAGCCCCAAAGTAGTAGGCAAAACTCTCAAAATCAGCCCCGAAACAGTGCCAAAATGGTGCTCAAACGGTGTCAAAACCATGCCAAAATTAGCCCACGAAATCCCCCAAACAACACTTAACTATGTTCAAAATAATACCATGTTAGCCCATATAACAACTATATTTCTAAACAACACTCCAAACAGCTCTCACAACACTCCAAAAGTTCTCACAGTATTTTTATCACCTCCAAACAGTAATTTGCAGCACTTGTAAGCTACCTACAGCAGCCCAAACCGTAATTTCAACACCCAAATAGCTCTCTCCTAAGAGTTGAATTATAGGTCAAACAAAACAACAATTTACTCTTCCAACACCGCGAGTTTATGAGGCTCAAAAGAACATTTATGTCATTTCGAAACGTTCCCCATTTCGCATGTCTCTCGAATCGAATTCGCACATCCCCTCAACTTATGTTGAAATAAGCATATGTAAATATCAGGAAGGTTTTGCATACACACTACTTAATTCACTTGTATCTATATGCCCAACCCCTGCAAATATTCCCTCCAAATAACAGTAATTCCGAGTCAAAAATTGAAATTGAATCGCTGAGGAAAACATAGTTCACCTTCACTTTCTTGTAAAAAAAGAGGTAACCGCGGGTAAGGAATATTAGCTTCCTTTCCATCAGCATGACTTGCCCATCCTCCATAGTTTTCAAAGCTACGGATCTCTCCTTGTTCACAACGGGACATATTCTAGTAAAATGCCAGCATCCTTAAGCACAAAATGAAAATGCCGATCCGAAAATAGCTTCCCACATGGGCATGTTTCCCTTTACACACTCAATATTGAGCATACGGTTTAAACATTCCTCACCACAACCCAAACTGCCATCTGGAGGCAGCTTATAATGGCAAGCCCAATATACACCCCTCAATCACAATATGCATCAACGGTTTCAAAGAAAAGAAAAAAAAAGACCAGAATGACAATAAGAGTCCCAATTATAATATATTGAACAACACCAATTTTGATAACCGGGTAAAACCATTCATCCAATCTCCAAGGCTTAAAAAAATAATTCATTGGGAAGGGACGTTTCAACATAAGGAATCGGTACAGATAAGTGATAAAGCATGTTCATCAAGTAAAGGAAATTGGGAGAAATTGTTTCTTCTCATGCACCTTTATTCAAAGTTTGAGATTCGAAATGTCTAAGTTTAGGAAACAGAAATGAAGCATTTTTAGTGACAGGTATATCAAATTTTCCTAGTGTACACGTTTTTTTTATAGAGGATATAAAGTTTTGCCAGCATCGAACCTTTTAGATTTTCATAAGCAGAAAATACCAAAATAACTTTCAAGGTCCTCCAAAAGGTTATTGTATTTTCAGATTATTTTTTATTTTTTATTTAAAAAAAAAAACATCTTGTTAAGCATCTTGAACCATTCAAATGCTGAGCCGATAATTCACATCTCAGAGGATAAGAGAAGAAGCTTCCTCTTAATTAAATTAAGAGCACATGTACACCTCTTATTGCATGAAGTACTTCCTAAATTAATTAAAGAAGAAAGCAGTAAGATTCTTACTTCCAAATGCTGAAGAACAGAGAAGGAGAGAAAGAGGGCTTCAGACCAATCTGGAGGCGTGAGCGAGGAATGGTAGCATCGAGAGCTAGGGTTTTGGTGGAGAGCAGGTCGAGCGAGAAGGTAAGGATTTTGGTCTTCGGTCGCAAGGGAGAGTGAGGGTTTCGAGCGAACGGGGATCGTGAATCGAACGCCTGTTCGATCATGCAAGAAAGAGAGGAGATCGAAGCCAAAGATAGCGGGAGCGAGTGGAGGATGATCTAATGAATCTCTTTGCCGCAGAGGATATCATGTCAATTAGTATAGCCGATGACTCAGGGAGCCGTTACGTGACAACATTGGTTGGGAAATAAATAATTTCCTTTGGTGTATGCGACTCAATTGGAAAATAATAACACGAGATTAATTTCAATTAATACGAGTTTTAAATGTTCTGTTTGAATTTTGAAATTTAAAATTTGAAATTTGAAATTCGTGAGTTGAAATAATTAGTCCGTGCTTAGCCCATATCCAGCCCAAGTCAAACTCGAGTTGAACCTGGGTTGAACCCCGACCCACATCCACTAATTAAAAAAAAAGTGCAATGATTTTTGTGCAATATACTCGTGCGCGGAACCATAGTGATATGAGTGTTCTTTCTAGCTAAAGTCGACGTTCCGGACGCGCCGACGTGATCTGTTTCGTCATCCGGGGTCGTCCGGACAAGTTTGTCGATGGTCGGGCCAAAAATGTGTCAACTTCGTACGTGGTGTAGCGAGTGCGTTGCTGAGTCACAGAGGGTTCACCTAAGATTGTCTGATCCTGTAGGAACTCATTTTCGGGCCCTCTACATGTTGTTCCTGAGCCCTTGAAACTAGAAGTTGAGTGCTTGGAACCACTCATGCGAGTTCTTCACAAGAATGAGTCAAGAAGTGATTTGAAGTTCTACGGGAGGTGGACTCCATTACTAGTCTGCTAAGATGGTCAACAAGGAACTCTTAGGGCTAGATTTTGGGTTCTGGGAGTAGGAAACTATGACCTCACTAAAAATGAGGTCAACAAAGGGCCAAACACGGACAAAAATATGTAAGTCAAGCTGAATTCGAACACATTGTTCATGAGCAATTTGAAACACTAGTCAGTTTTGAATCAGCCAAACATGAGCTAAGTCTAAGCTTTCTCAAGCTCTACTTGTTTACAACCCTACATGGAGGTTGCTAGATCAAGGAAATAGATTGTTGTTTCCTAATGGTAGTATGTTTTTAATCATCTAAAGGAAACTGAGATGAGTGGTTGTAGGCATGCAGGCACTCAAATGGATCCCAATCACAAACTGGAAGATGAGAAGGAATGTGATCCAGTGAATACAACAAGATGAGAAGGAAATGGATTGTTGTTTCCTAATGGAAGTATATTCTTGATCATCTAAAGGAACCTGAGATGGTGGTTGTAGGCATGCAGGCACTCAAATGGATCCCAATCACAAACTGGAAGATGAGAAGGAATGTGATCCAGTGAATACAACAAGATGAGAAGGAAAGGGATTGTTGTTTCCTAATGGAAGTATATTCTTGATCATCTAAAGGAAACTGAGATGAGTGGTTGTAGGCATGCAGACACTCTAATGGATCCCAATCACAAACTGGAAGATGAGAAGGAATGTGATCCAGTGAATACAACTCAATTTCAAAAGTTGGTGGAAATGTTGATATACTTATCACATACACAACCAGATATCACATTTGTTGTAAGTTTAGTATGTAAATTTATGCATTCGCTTTTGAGAAATACCTTGAAGCAGTTAATAAGACTCTTAATTACATAAAAAGTACACCAAGGACTTACTCTTTTAGAAGACCACACAATATAACATAGAGGCATACACCGATACAAATTGGGTGAGCTCAGTTCTTGACAGGAGATCAATGTCCCAATACTATCCTTATGTGTGCGAAAATCTTGGTTATATGGCAAAGTAAGAAACATAATGTGGTGGAAAGTAGAGTTAAGGTAGAATATCGAGCTATGGCTAATGGAGTGTGTGACGTGTATACTATGACAATAAAGTTGCCATAAACATTGTAGAAAATTCAGTTTAACATGATCACACAAAACATGTGAAGATTGGTAGACACTTCATAAATGAAGATTGATTGTAGAACTAGTTGCTTGATTTTCACTCCGACAGTGTAATAAATAGCAAATATCTTCACCAATGGACCGTTCAGGCCTGGTTTTGAGTTCTCTGTAAGAAAGTTGGACATGATAGATATCTATGCTCCAACTTGAAGGGGGATGTCCAAATTTTAGGAATTTGTACTCTTGGTATCTTCTAATTTTATTGTTTTTTCTTTTAATATTTCTTATTTTTAAAATTAGCTTTTGTTGGCAATTTCTATTTCTTTTTTCTAGCATAATGATTTTTTCGCTTCCTAATGGGGTGGCATTTCCTTGATATTTATCTTGTTATCGAGTCGTAGGAAATTGAAGAGGAATAATTATTTTCCCCTCCCAAAACCCATCTATTTTGGGTTTTAAGATTCATTTAGGATTACTTTTGTGGTTGGAAAGGCAGTGCAGTAAATGAAAGATCGTGACTGTTTGGATAAAAAGATCTTTACATTTTTTAAAAAAAATTTCCCCAAGATTTACTTTGAAAAATTTACTTTGTATAAATCATAATAGAAATCGTAATTTAAAAGCGACTCTTAGATTTTTTTTGACAACATTAGCAGAAAAGCATAAGATATCCCAGAGGAAGCCAAATTGTCTTGTATTAGGGCCCTGGTTTGATGGATTAAATAAAATATTGAGCTATTGATGTCTCCTTCGCATCTCTCTTTTTTCTCCTCCTATGGCAATTCTTTGTTCCCTGTTTCTCCTTACAACTTCAAACTTCTCTTACACAGCTCCTGTATAGCTTCTCTGACCTCTTTTTGAGGTTGTTCTTGAGTCTGATTATATATATATATATATATATATATATATATATATAT
>JXCR01147480.1:79561-97559 GCA_002079205.1 Phalaenopsis hybrid cultivar | reverse complement strand
ATATATATATATATATAAGCCCAAGGGCAATATATTAAAGAGAAAAGATACAAATAGGTTGCGTGAATGGGCCTAATTAGGCACCCAACACACACGGTACAACACACACAAAAAAGTTAAAAAATGTACATATAAAAAACAAAAAAGCCCAAAACAACTAGGGCGCGGAAAAAATTAGGGTCATCCCAATTTAGTCTTGCCTCTGCCTTTAGTTTTCGGAAGGGTTCATTTAATTAATTGGTAAGGTGCGTACCATTACCCGAAGTAACCAAAGTATCATCCATAAGATTCCTGAGCTCAAGTAGATCTTTATTCTTTTTTTTTTTCCTCCTGGAAGTGTAAACCTGTCATTCCTCATTCGAAGAATCAGTCTGATGAGGTGTTAGAGCTGTAGCAGAATGATTACCAACCGTTGTACCAACAATAGATTTTAGTATATGTTAAGTATGAGTTGCCTCTACTCGGATACTTCTTGAAGATGGGGAGCTGCGAGGTTCTCCTGAGAATTAGTCTGAACACTATCCTTTGTAGGTAATAGTTCTTCAGTGTTGTTTTCAATAGGGTTTGAAGGTCTAGGTTGCTCAGCAGAGCCATCCAACATCACATCAATCGCAGTAACAACAATGGCAGTGGGGGTTTCCACAGGGGCAACATACACCTCCTGTCTTGTGGTAGTGTCCTCTACAAGTAGAACTAATATGTCTACAGCTGTGGGGTTAGACCCATCCTTATTCACTTGGAGCTTGTGACATTTATCAAGGGTATGCTCAAACATCTTACAGTGAGTAGAATAAGGAGGTCTGTGTTCCATGACGATTTATTGCCAATATCCATTATAAGTTGCGCCCAGCCAGACTTCAGTAACATCATGTAAAGTAATATTTTTTTTCACAAGTATTTTGGTCATAGAAGGTCTGGTTAAATTGAAAGTGGGTAGATCTAGCTTCAAATGGTCCCCAAAAATGACCCAAATAGAGTAGAGAACCTGATGATGAAAAAAATACAGCTTGAGACCAGATAGACTAAACCATACCGGTATAGTGGGAGTTTCATGATTTGGGTCGAAATTAGGAGACCACTTGAGTAACTTCATTGACTTACCAATAATATTAAGATATTTCTTGAAGTAAATCTGAGTGTTGTCTTCAGCACGGTTAGTTGAATCAACACATGTCTCTCATCTATGAGTTTCACTTTCCACTTGCCTACTAGTTTAAGATCATCAACACTCTTTTTGATAAGTTCTATAGATGAGTGCCCCCACTGAAATTTTCTAATAAGAACAAACTTTAATTTCTCCGTCAGGGTTGAAATTTCTAAGTCAAAGAAAAAGATTGCTGTTTTCCCACTTTTCCTGCTTTCTTTCTTAAAAAAAGGGTAATCACCTGTACCATCACAATAATTCTTATGACTTGAGGGGAAGACAATCGCAGACTCCATCTGAGGGTTACCCACCACGTGGGCAAATGAGACTTTGTCAGATTCAACTAAAGAAGGGAGGGCCATCCGAGCAGCGGATCTGTCGGCCTTGTTGTCGGGTAGGGAGAGGCGCAGCGCAAAACACGCAGACGCTGGACAGCGTCGAAGCAGCGAGAGTCGACGATACTGTGTGAGTGAACGATAGCGAGGCGTAAGGTCGGGACGAAGTAGCGAGAGTCGATGAAACGGGTGATTCAAAGGACGAGTGCGAGACACACACACACACACACACACACACACACACACACACACACACATATATATATATATATATATATATATATATATATATATATAAGTAAACCAATACTCTCGCATCTTCGTGGCGTTTTGCTCTAGTGAGAAAATTTCTTTATGGTCACCCAAAACTTAAGATCATTCGAAAAGAATTTGATGCTATGAAGCTGTTTGGCTGTTAAAATATTGGTTTACTTGACGGTCGACACACACTGATTCAGTTGTCTTACGATGTCGATTACACTCGCATTTTTTCTCGGAAAGTTATCAAGATTGACAACCGTTATATGAAAACTATGAAGTGAACTGTTGGTTTTGATCCAAAAGCGGAGTCTCCTATCATTCTAGTTTGGATAAAGTTTCCGGGTTTAAAATTATATCTGTTCAACTTGGAAATTCTCTACTTCTTAGCAACTGCTTATGGTAAGCCCCTTAAGGTTGATAGTCCTATGCTTGCTGCACCAGACCCTCTGTGGCTTGTGTGTTAGTTGAGAGGGATATTACTCAACCAGCTCCGGATAAGATATAGATTGAAACAACTCACAATGGGCATTGGCAAAATGTTGAAATAGAACCACACCCTTCTTATTGCTCTCATTGCAGTATTTTTGGTCACAACTTTACTATTTACTATCGTTTGCATCCTCTTCTAAGGCCTGATATCGCTAAAGATCAGTCACCTATTATCCCTGTTGAGAAGATGTGACCCGATCCTCTTTCCAACACCATAGTTCTGTTGACCTCATTTTTAGTGAGGTTTAGTTTCCTCTTAGGATTAAGGGTCTAGCCTTATGATTCTTCCTTCGACTATCTTAGAGCCTTAGAAATGAGACCCACCTCATTTTAGAAATCCAGTCTGCTTCTATACTCTTTTGAAGTTTCGCATGCGGTTCTTGACCTCTAGCACGTAGGAGGTTGAAACTAACATGAGGGAACTCAAAAATAGTTCTTATAGGATCATTAAGCCTTAGGGTGGCCTTTTGCACAATTTGCACCGTCCCGCGCACAAACTTCGTGATTCGTTTAGTCAGCACGTTCGATCACCATAATTCACATTGTTTGCACCGTTATTCGTCGAAAAACTTAAATGAATTTTTGAAATGATCGACCGCGAACCAAAATTTTGACAAAAAATAAATTTGACGCTTTTTTAGACTCGATATTCGACGAGGTTGTCCAGACGATCCCGGATGACAAAACAGACCGCCAGTGCGTCCGGAATGTCGCAATTACCTAGGGGGACACCTATTTTGCTTAAGCACCGCGCACGANCTAACTTTTCCAAAACCATGCAAAGATAGCACCCACAATTTATAAGGAAGAAAGACCTCTAGGCAAATGAAAATACAAAAAATCCGCATAACATCCTTGCAAAAATTTGTATTTTTGAGGGCTTTGCCCTCAAATCCTTGTGACATAAAACCAAGAAAAGCACATAAACTAAAATAAACCCTAATTTTAAGCAATACATGAAGAGCAAAGAGAACAAATCAATCAAAGTGCATAAAGACCTAAAAAAATATTACATAAATACAACAAAGTTTATCAAATTAAGAAATCATATGATCAAAAACGCACAAGAAAGCAAAAAATCATGCTCNCTAAAATAAACCCTAATTTTAAGCAATACAAGAAGAGCAAAGAGAACAAATCAATCAAAGTGCATAAAGACCAAAAAAAATATTACATAAATACAACAAAGTTTATCAAATTAAGAAATCATATGATCAACAACGCACAAGAAAGCAAAAAATCATTCTTTTATCACCGTTTCCCACCAATCACCATATAAAAGCCAAAGGTAACAGTCAATTTCTCACATTTTCATGATCCAAATGCTTCAGAAGCTTAATCTCCCTTAGCGTCCGCTTTGAATCCATATGATTATCAAAAGCATTCGCTATCTTCTTAATCGCAACCATCTCCCCATTCTCAGAATTCATCACCGAGCTGTAACAAAAAATTTAAAAAAAAAATATCAATCTTTTACAGAATCCGAACCCACCCAGAACCAGAAAACTTGAACAGAATCAAAAATCTAAAGAAAGAAGAGAACCAGAACATACCAAACGATCCCATAAGCTCCTCTTCCGATGGGCATAATCGGCGGGCGGTACTTAGCAGAGATCTCGAAGAGATTTCCGAATATGTTATACTGAAGAAAACGGCCGCCGTGAGTAAGAACGGCCGGAAAATCCATCGCCGGAGCTCCGTCCATCTATCTCTACGGAGAAGATCCCAGACGAGATTTGGGAATGGAAACAAGGAACTCGCTCGATCGCTCGATCAATCAATCTCTGCAAATCGCACTGATTATGATTGATTCCACTCACTTTATACAGATCTTACTTAGGGTTTCCTCTCGTCTTCTCGGAAGAAGAGGAAATGGAAAATGGAGTAGGGGTTGGAGTTGGAGAAAGATCTAATCTTTTTTCCAACCGCGTTGGGGAGNATTCTGATTGATTCCACTCACTTTATACAGATCTTACTTAGGGTTTCCTCTCGTCTTCTCGGAAGAAGAGGAGATGGAAAATGGAGTTGGGGTTGGAGTTGGAGAAAGATCTAATCCTTTTTCCAACCGCGTTGGGGAGCGGAGAAGAGGGGCGTCCGCTGGCCGCCGGTGGTGTGGACGGTCAAGATAAGCGCCGCCGTGGATCTACGGTCAGAATTTGTTAATGTGTTCAACGGTCACTGTTTGCGCGGGTCGACGGCGACCGTTGGATTGTGCCGTTAGATTTAACGGAATTTAGAAAGTTTAATTGCACTAGAAAATTCACCCACGAGGTCCAAAGGATAAGAAATGAGGCGGCAATTAGGGGTAAGAAGTGTGTGTTGAGTTGGTTAAAAAATGTCACTATTTCTACTCAGCTCATTTATATATGAAGCTTAAAAAATTTATTCGGTTGGTCTCATTTGCTTATTTAGTGTCTGTTTGAGACAGCTTGCGTGTTTTAGAATAAACTACTTATCCNGTGGACGGTCAAGATAAGCGCCGCCGTGGATCTACGGTCAGAATTTGTTAATGTGTTCAACGGTCACTGTTTCCGCGGGTCGACGGCGACCGTTTGATTGTGCCGTTAGATTTAACGGAATTTAGAAAGTTTAATTGCACTAGAAAATGCACCCACGNTAAGCGCCGCCGTGGATCTACGGTCAGAATTTGTTAATGTGTTCAACGGTCACTGTTTGCGCGGGTCGACGGTGACCGTTGGATTGTGCCGTTAGATTTAACGGAATTTAGAAAGTTTAATTGCACTAGAAAATGCACCCACAAGGTCCAAAGGATAAGAAATGAGGCGGCAATTAGGGGTAAGAAGTGTGTGTTTAGTTTGTTAAAAAAAGTCACTATTTTTACTCAGCTCATTTATATATGGAGCTTAAAAATTTATTCGGTTGGTCTCATTTGCTTATTTAGGGTCCGTTTGGGACAGCTTGTGCGTTTTTGGATAAGCTGTTTATCCTAAAACGCGGCCCGCGGGCCGGCCGCAGGGGTCGACTTGCGGTCTGCGTTTAGTGTAAAAAACTCAAACGCAGTTTCAGATAAGCTGATGAAAAGCGCAAACCAAACAGTACGGCGGTGTTTTGAAAACTCTGCACGCACTTATAAGCTGCACCAAACGGAGCCTTAGGGTCTGTTTGAGGGAGCTGCAATTTATTGAATAATCTGCTGATAAGCTGATTAAAAATAATTTGTTGATAAGCTATGTGCGGTGACCATTACAAATTTTTATTTTTTTGGAAAAACCAAACCGTTGCAAGAAAGCTGCCAGATAGGTGCGGTGTGAAAACACTGTTTTCAGCATTTTGAAAATACACACCCTGCCAAAATACAGTTTACACAAACAGGTCAGGAGCATTTTCAAAACGTCACTGCACCTAATAAACTGCGTCAAACGNTTGGATAAGCTGTTTATCCTAAAACGCGGCCCGCGGGCCGGCCGCAGGGGTCGACTTGCGGTCTGCGTTTAGCGTAAAAAACTCAAACGCAGTTTCAGATAAGCTGATGAAAAGCGCGAACTAAACAGTACGGCGGTATTTTGAAAACGATGCACGCACTTATAAGCTGCACCAAACGGAGCCTTAGGGTCTGTTTGGGGGAGCTGCAATTTATTGAATAATCTGCTGATAAGCTGATTAAAAATAATTTGTTGATAAGCTATGTGTGGTGACCATTACAAATTTTTATTTTTTTGGAAAAACCAAACCGTTGCGAGAAAGCTGCCAGATAGGTGCGGTGTGAAAACACCGTTTTCAGCATTTTGAAAATGCACACGCTGCCAAAATACAGTTTACCCAAACAGGTCAGGTGCATTTTCAAAACGTCACCGCACCTAATAAACTGCGTCAAACAGACCCTTAGTCAAACACGAGTTGTTCTCAAACAACAAGATGTTAAAGGCATAAGTAAAANTGGAATAGGCAGGTTCCTCAGTGAGGCCCTTTGGGGACGGATCCCCTGAAGCTCCGCTTCTAGCCTTCTACACGAGTCGCGTGGTTGTTCCTCTGGCCGATCGCTGCACGGAGGATCTCAATTTGCTCTATCATGAGGGTTAGTTGGGTTTGTGAACCCTGGGCTTGTACATGGACATCTGGTTGCGTATCATCTCTATTGGGTTCCATTCGTGTATCTCTTTTTGGGAAGTTTCTCCTTTATAGTCTTTTCCACTTCTCGTATGTGACATTCACACTCAACGCACCACCTTTTAGGATGTTTGATAATAAGTTTTCCTTTTTGAACGCATTCTATGAATTTAAGACTGAGTGAAGGAAGGAAGAGAGAAATTATAGCAAGTGAGGAGTTTAGTGTAGATAGAATTGGCAAAAGTCATTTTGTTCATATTTTTGTCTCATATTTATATAAACGTATTTTTTGTAACAATTACAAAAAAGGAGCGGCATGTACATTGTTATTAATACAATTAATTGATGCTCAAATTAAATGTGTGGATTTCATAATATATGTTNGTTCATATTTTTGTCTCATATTTATATAAACGTATTTTTTGTAACAATTACAAAAAAGGAGCGGCATGTACACTGTTATTAATACAATTAATTGATGCTCAAATTAAATGTGTGGATTTCATAATATATGTGTATTACAATTTGAATTTTAATATGGTGGTAACTTGACAGGGCGACTTGCTTAAATTCGAACGATTGAGACGACCTGCTGAATTTTGACTGTGTCATTCCAAAGTATGTGTCGGTCGGTCGAGACGCCTGATCAAATGTCGATCTCGTCCACTGCGGTAAAGGCGGGTCGACTGATTAGCTGCGATCAAGGATTCCCTCTTGCACCCAAGTTGGTTTGGACTGTAGTTTCTCAGCGTGGTATGCCTTTCAAATCTCTCACCATAATGTGTCGGTTGATTTTTGAACACTCAGTTGATAGTAGGGTGGTAGGATGTCATGGTTGTCAAACCGTTTTCTGGGCCATTTGAATGCTTTGAGATTCATGTTGACAGTTATGGTATATACCCATATATATAAAGTGCCAAAAACTACCTGATGCGTGCTAGAAAATTCGTGGTGGTAGAGTAACATACTACCGTCTTAGCGTTGTACAAAAATTCAACACAAATACAAATAAAAGAGAAACAAACGATGAAAACTCTAGAAGTTTTTTACATAGAAAACCAGTAAGGGAAAAATCATGGGGCCTAACTCAGTTGCGAAAATTCACTATTGATTGATGATTACATAAATCCCTTGTCCCTCAANTAAAAGAGAAACAAACGATGAAAACTCTAGAAGTTTTTTACATAGAAAACCAGTAAGGGAAAAATCATGGGGTCTAACTCAGTTGCGAAAATTCACTATTGATTGATGATTACATAAATCCCTTGTCCCTCAGACATGAAATAGTGACTATATTTTTTAGATTACAACATTGACGGACGACGACTCGTTGGTGGTGATCGATGGTGGTTAGTGGTAGTGGATGACGGTTGACAGAGGTCGACGACGGCCGACAGTGGTTGTCGGAGGTCGGCGATGGTCTTCGTCGGTCTGCAGCGGTCGACGGTGGTCGACGACTGAGGTCGACAAATGTCGATGGCGGTCGACGACGATTGACGGTGATGCTGAGTTGCAGCTTCTCTTCAAGANTCGACGACGGCCGACAGTGGTTGTCGGAGGTCGGCGATGGTCTTCGTCGGTCTGCAGCGGTCGACGGTGGTCAACGACTGAGGTCGACAAATGTTGATGGCGGTC
Organism: Phalaenopsis hybrid cultivar; assembly: GCA_002079205.1. Lineage (NCBI taxonomy): Eukaryota > Viridiplantae > Streptophyta > Magnoliopsida > Asparagales > Orchidaceae > Phalaenopsis > Phalaenopsis hybrid cultivar. The sequence continues at coordinate 89,627 of JXCR01147480.1, read as the reverse complement.
GACGACGATTGACGGTGATGCTGAGTTGCAGCTTCTCTTCAAGGCCTCAGGCTCTCTCTTTAGAATTCAGCTTCACTTCATGTGAGGTGTGAGGGTCTATTTATAGTGTTATGGGTGCAATTAATGCATAAATATCAACCATTTTGATTGGACGGTCTAGAAAGTTTCCCTGATCATGCGGCGCTTAATAAACATTTGAGTGCCTTAACGATGTCGAAATTAAGTGATCTTGGGCTCGTTGAATTTATCTTGTCAAGACACTCGATTCGAGTATAAGCTTGCTAGTGTGGACATCTGTTTGACCTTCTAAATGTGTCCAGAAATCTTCTAAGGGTGATTTAATGACTTTATCTGAGCTTGATTTGACTCGGATTAAACTAGTTTTCATATCATTAGGTTCGTCTTATCGAGCCGTTCAGTTTGGCTATAAGTTTGTTGAAATTAGAGCTCTAGATGACTTTTTATCAAGATTTAAATGTTTCTTGCTTAAAATATCATTTTGAGATTCGTGTCATGCTTTCAAATTCGTGTCGGACGATGAAAATTTGTTGGTGGCGTATCACTACCCAACTATTTAAATGTGATTGTTGTAGTCACAAAGTAATTGAAGCGTTAAAATAGTCATCAGACTTATTAAAATGAGGTTGAAACAGTCCACAATAAAGACTGTTAGAGCTCAATTTTAAACATAGTAGTTACATTAATACTACTTCAACAATGAATTAAAATGTGATAGGTGATAAGAAAGTTTTGAGGGTTAGAGATGTAAAAGTTAAAGTTGTGTTAGATATGTAAATCCATGTGGCATATAATGTGAATGTCCCTAATACATAACCTAAACTCTCATTTTTATCCTCATAAAAGTCTCTAAAAACACANAGTAGTTACATTAATACTACTTCAACAATGAATTAAAATGTGATAGGTGATAAGAAAGTTTTGAGGGTTAGAAATGTAAAAGTTAAAGTTGTGTTAGATATGTAAATCATATATGTAAATGTCCCTAATACATAACCTAAACTCTCATTTTTATCCTAAAAAAAGTCTCTAAAAACACATAGCCTAAAATTATTCCCCTCTTAGTAATTTAAGAGCATATTATATTGCAAAATATAACCATGCTAATTTTTAACTTTTTATTTAAGGAAATAACAAATAAAAAGTTATAAAATATATTATTTAAAATTATTATATTTGAAATATATTATTCTCCTTTAATAAATGGAAGCAATACTCAAATACTTTCACTTTAATAATCCTCTTAAAAAATATAAATTAGAAAACAAAATTTGATTTTAATTTGTAAGAAAAAACACGTCCTAAAAGTAAGGCGGTAAAAAAAAAACCTGAATAGCTTGTGATCGGCTCGTTCAGTAACCCATAATCGAATCTTTCGTTAAGCGACAAAAAAAAATTCTTAAGCTTGGATTATAAAAGCGTCGATCACGAATAACTCGTTATTTGACCTTATTCGGCTTATTTTATTTCGAGCAAAACACGAACAAAAATATATATAAAAAAAAAATGGAATGCAAATAAATTAGTTATGAATAATTTTAAACATGGGTGGTAAGCTTACCGCGCCACTGGCAAAGCTCACTCCTCCTAAAGTAATAAGTNTTCACTTTAATAATCCTCTTAAAAAATATAAATTAGAAAACAAAATTTGATTTTAATTTGTAAGAAAAAACAGTCCTAAAAGTAAGGCGGTAAAAAAAAAGCTCATTGTTCGTGAATAGCTTGTGATCGGCTCGTCCAGTAACCCATAATCGAATCTTTCGTTAAGCGACAAAAAAAATTTCTTAAGCTTGGATTATAAAAGCGTCGATCACGAATAACTCGTTATTTGACCTTGTTCGGCTTATTTTATTTCGAGCAAAACACGAACAAAAATATATATTAAAAAAAATGGAATGCAGATAAATTAGTTATGAATAATTTTAAACATGGGTGGTAAGCTTACCGCGCCGCTGGCAAAGCTCACTCCTAAAGTAATAAGAGATAACCCGTTTAAATTCCCATTGCTCTCATTTTCAAATAATTTACCCTTCGTTGCTCCTTTCCATATCCTCCCTTTCAGTAACGCTCCGGCGATCCTCATTCTCCTCTCGCCGGCGAACGTATTCAGAATCCTCGTCGGAGTGTATTTTCGCTATGGAGTGCGTCACCCTCATCGATATTTCATCGGAGGACGATCTTCTTATACCGTCATCCTCGCACGCNTCCCTTTCAGTAACGCTCCGGCGATCCTCATTCTCCTCTCGCCGGCGAACGTATTCAGAATCCTCGTCGGAGGGTAGTTTCGCTATGGAGTGCGTCACCCTGATCGATATTTCATCGGAGGACGATCTTCTTATACCGTCATCCTCGCACGTCTTGGGTAGGTTTCTCCAAGCGAATCCTCGCTTTTGAATTCGAGAAAAGGTGTATTTATGCGCATGCTGTATTGTTTCTTCAGATATCTTTATTCTTCAGGAGAAGATTGTTGCATGTTTTTGTAGTTTAGGTTTTCCTGCATTCTCTCAGTTGTATAACTTGCATTTTCACTATGCGATGTTGTTGTGGTCATTGCATATAGGATCATGCATTAGACTTGTGCATCTATTGAAGCCCTTGATTGGTATGATAGGAGTTGGCTGTAAATCTTCGGACAAAGGCGAGAAACATGGAGAGTAGACCTTTACATTTTTATTTTTAATTTTTTTGTTGAATTGGTATTGAACGTACTCACAGAAGGAGTAATGATTTATGGGGAATAATCTCATTTAAGGGACGATTGCTAACATTCGCATTAGGGCGGGGAATAGTTCCATATTAGATATTCAATAGGACTTTTAATCCTTAATTTACTAATATTTGTCCCTTTTCTATTGATTTAAACTTGTGAGATGTTGTTGTCCATCCATTAGTATACTGGGCTTAGTTTGGGTATTTTCCACCCTTAGAATAATACTTTCATGGTTTTGCAATTTTGGAGGTCAATATTGCTTTCAACTGTGTTTTTCTTATAAATGTTCATGGATGGTTGACTTCTATTAATCAAAATGAGATATTTATAATTTTATGAATGTGACATGGGTGTGGTTGCAATAATTAAATACCTATGTGAAGGCTTACATAAATCTTGAGGCATTTACACATCATGTGGCCGAGCCATCCAAATTTGAAAATGAAAAAGATATAAGAGGACTTATTCTTATTGATACAAAGAGGGGTATAAATATCCATTACATGACTTATTGGTAAGGAAAATAATAAAAACAGAATACAGTAGGTAAGGAAAGAAATAATTACAAATATAATAGGCAACTAATCTCTCTAATTAAGGAGACAAAATAATAGAGATTTCTATGATTCCTCATATAATTTATAACTCTCTAAATATATAGTTATAATAAATATGGAATATAATCATCATTATTTGTGAGATCTTTCAATACTCCCCCTCAAGCTGACATGAAGACATCACTCATGGCAAACATGCTAACTAGATTCTTGTATTGCACTTTGGAAATGTATTTTGTTAGAATATCTGTTGTTTGGCTAGCAGTGGTTATGTAGGACATACATATCACACCACCATCTATCGTCTCCTTGATGAAATGTTTGTTAACTTTTACATGTTTTGTTCTATCATGTAGAACTGAATTATGAGCTATAGATATGCTGGTATAGGAATCTTCAACTCTTCCAAGAGTCTTATTATACATAATACTTCATATAGTCCACGGGTCACCGAGCGGAATTCTGCTTCAACACTACTTCTTGCTACCACACTTTGTTTTTTACTTTTCCAAGTAATCAGATTTCCGCCTACAAAGGTACAATAATCTAATGTGGATCTTTTATCATTTACGTCTCCTGCCTAATCTGCATCTGTGTAGGCTTCTATTAGAAGATGTTCTCTCTTTTTAAACAAAAGTCATTTTTCAGGAGTTCTTTTGAGATATCTCAAAATACAGTTTCGAAGTGATTAGGTCCAGGTGAATGCATGAATTGATTCACAACACTTACTGCAAAGGCAATGTTAGGTCGAGTGTGAGCCAAATAGATTAGTCTCCCTAGTAACTTCGAGTAAATGCCTATTTTTTCTTTCAGCAATATCGTTTTGTTGTGGTGTGTCACGACAAGTTGATTGATGCAAAATGCATTTTTCCAAAATAAATGTTCTCAAATATTTGTTAAAATATTCAGTCTCATCATCCATTTTTAGAATGCCAATTTTTGTTTGAAATTGATTTTCAATCACGTGAAAAAAAATCTTTAAATCGTTGTTCAATTTCAGATTTCTTTTCCAATAAATACACCCAGCAAACTCGTGTGTGATCATCAATAAATGCTACAAATCATTTTTTTTCTGAAAGTGTGTTAACTTTAGATGGGCCTCAAACATCACTGTGCATCAAATAAAATGGTTTTGAAATAGAATATTATTTTATTGGAAATGAAACACGATTACTTTTAGATAAATTACACGCTTCACAATAAAGTTTTGAACAATCAATATTTTTAAATAGTTTAGGAGATAAATATTTGAAATATAGAAAGTTAGGATGCCTTAATCTTTATGCCATAACATAACCTGATCATAGTCAAAGCTTGAACTTGTACTACCTAATTCATAAGCTGTTTTATTCGCAGAATCAGTTCCATCATGGTAGTACAACCCATTTATTTCTCTAGCTGCTCCAATCATCTTCCTCGAGTTCCGGTCCTGAAAAACACAATTGGAAGGAGAGAAAAAAAATGGAATAATCAGAATCTTTAGACAATTTGCTAACAGAAAGAAGATTACATGTAAGACAGATTTCAAAGAGATTTTTTTTTTAAATTTTAATATTTTCTTTTCCTGCAATAAGTGAAAAACTGTCACAACAATTCTGATTTTTTCGGAACTGGAACGTGGATAATATGAATCCAATAATTGAGAACAGCTTGTCATATGATTAGAGGTTCCTGAATCAATGATCCAAGGCGTGGTACTTCCTAGAAAAGCCAAAGGATTACTATCTGCTTGTGCTATATAACCGATAGGCGCATTAGATGATGAGCAAAATTTCAGCAGTTTAAGAAGATGACTTAATTGCTCTTTACTAAGTGGAGATGCTCAACTTCATTGGTGGTAGGTGTGTTATTTTCACCAGATTATTTTATCTTACTATTAGGTGGTTTACCTTGCAATTTCCAACATTTTTTCCGAGTATGGTGTGGTTTTCCACAGTAGTCACAGTGCAGGTTGTTTTTGTCTTCTACACGCTGGTTGTGAGAAGTTTTCCTGCTTACTTGAACTTCAGGAATAACCAGCGTTGATCCTTCCACGGACTCGGTTGAACCTGCCGTCTTCTTTCCCAACATCACGTCTCCGACTCTCTTCTCTCCTTATCTTTGCAAAAACTTCACCAATTGAAGCAGAGGTTTTCTTCCAATTATTCGGCCACAGACCTCATCATATTCAACGTTTAGACTTGCAAAAAATTTGAAGATTCAGCCAATATCCACTATCTTCTTGTACTGGTTGCCGTCATCCTTTGATTTCCACTCATGATCATTGAATAAGTCCAGGTCCTGCCAATTCCTTTTAAGAGAATTAAAATATTTTGTCACAGAATCCTCACCTTGGCAAATTTCCTCAAGTTNATTTGAAGATTCAGCCAATATCCACTATCTTCTTGTACTGGCTGCCGTCATCCTTTGATTTTCACTCATGATCATTGAATAAGTCCAGGTCCTGCCAAATCCTTTTAAGAGAATTAAAATATTTTGTCACAGAATCCTCACCTTGGCAAATTTCCTCAAGTCGCAGGGTCAACTCATAAAATTGGGATTGATTTCCAAGATCAGAGTACATTTCTGAAACATTGTTCTATAATTCCTTGGCTGTAGAGTAACACAGATAATTTGCACTTATTTCTTCAGTTATGGAATTGACCAACTATGTCATTACTATTGAGTTTTCCGTATCCCAAATGACATATGTTATGTCATTCACGTCTGGCTGTTTAGTATCACCCATGATATAGCCAATCTTTCCTCTTCCTCGGAGATACATGCGAACAGATTGTGACCATTGAAGAAAATTATCATCATTTAGTCGGATTGTAGTGATCTGAATGGGAAGATTTTCAGATGTATTTCTGCGAGGTTCGGGCTGAGATGACTGAAGAGGTTGACTTGTCCTAGATGTGGCTTCAGATATTTTAGAAATGAAGGACGGTGAATTTGCTCGAGCAGGTGCTGTCTAGGAGTTTGCAGCAGGAACCCATCGAGCGAGCAAACCGAGCAAGAAGCCGAATTAACGAAGCCGAACGATCGAGGAGTCCCGAACGAAGGCAAAGTAGGCGAAGCCGAATGAACGAAGCCAAACGAGAAGACGATCGAGGATTTCCTAACGAAGCAGACGAGGGTTTGACCGAAGTTGCCAGCGAGACGTGAACCTCTCGAGCTCTGGTTGCAGTTGCTTCGCGAAGTTCTGGGTCTCTGTGCCTAAGGATTTCGAGACGACGACGAAGTAGAAGAACGAAAAGGCGGAGTTTCGGGTCTCTGTGCCGATCATGATCCCGTCTGCGTCGAAGGACTTCCAAGCGACGACGACGATCCTGTCTGAGTCGATCAATCAAGATCCCGTCTTCGCCGAAGGACTTCGATGACGAATACGATACGATACGTAAATTAACCGAACGCCTGCGGATCGTAAAGCTCCGACACCATGAAAAAGATATAAGAGGACTTGTTCTTATTGATACAAAGAGGGGTATAAATACCCATTACAAGACTTATTAGTAAGAAAAACAATAAAAACAGAATACAGTAGGTATGGAAAGAAATAATAACAAATATAATATGCAACTAATCTCTCTAATTAAGGAGACAAAGTAAATAGAGATTCCTAAGATCCCTCATATAATTTATAACTCTCTAAATATAGAGTTATAATAAATATGAATATAATCATTATTATTTGCGAGATCTTTCAACAAAAAATGCTTAGAATTATGTTGTAATATGCAAACTTTGTAAACTCGGCAAGGAAAGATCCTACTTTTCCATGATTGAGTGAAATGAAGTTGGTAAGCTCAACGCATTGCATTTGGGATAACACTTCTAGGTGGTTAGTTCTAATGGCCCTCCATTTTTGCACCATATTGATGAGTAATGGTGTTAATTTGAGTTTTCACGTTGGGTTCCTAAGTTGAATTAAACAGGATGTACTTTAACTAAATTTACCTAACCCAGATTTGACCTGTAACTCATTTATTATATGAATCATGCAATTTTTTTGGATGAACATGGTTAAATTAACTCAAATATGACTCAATTAATATAATAATTTTCATGTCTATTTTAACACATGTTAATTAACCCAAAATTGAATGGTAATCAGGTCAATCATTCAATTTTGTGTCAAAGTAAACAAGACTTTGACCTAAATAATAATCGGATTGACATACTTGATACAAACCTGAATCACATAGTAATTGGGCCAACTTGAATCCAAAGTTTTGTAATCGGATTATTGTGTCGAGTTGTTTATTTGCACCCTTATTGGGGAGGATAGGTATGGTGGCAAACTCATCATAAATTGTCCTTGTTGATTTAAAAGTTAAATAAAGAAAAAATTTAGCATCTAAAAATTATTGTGGATGCTATACTTGTCCTCACAATGTGCTATTTTTTTTATTCATCCTTGTTAGACAAGAAAATCTCTTGTGTGTTTTGAGGAATAATGAATTCAATATTCATTAGATTTAAGGAACTACCTTTCTCTTTTAGAACGATCATTGTATTTTCAGTGGAAAAAACTCTGTTGCATCATCATGATGTCTATTGTGATCATCTTTGCATGGACATTGGCCTAAAAATTGCTACTTTTGGCATTGACCATATTTCGTTTCTTGGTGGTCAATAATGTAAATTCCATTTTGCATAAAGCAAATGGATTTTATCATCTGGAGCTTAAAAAATGAAAGGATTAAAATAAATTGTGATCCAAGCTACTCTGTTAGATGACTATAGTAATATAATGAGTGAATAGTAGGTAGAAAATACACACAATGACATAAGATTGTGTGTGTTTTGATCGTATTGACCTACCTTTTTTAGAGGGTTATTCTTAATAATATGAAATAAAGTAGTACACGGATCTTAAAGATCACCTTTTTCTCTTAGTACGAGTGTATGGATTAGGGTAAAAACTAAAAGCAAATCTTGTAGCATTTCTTATACCAGGTAGCTTTGATCATCGTTATTTATAATAAACTTGTCTTGGGGTGAATCATCATTAATTGATTATTTTTTTGGAAGATCTAACACTATGCAAACATCAAGTTGAGCTGGATTTGCAATTAATCCCATCGTTTAACTTTGATAATTATGGTTGTAGCAATTGCTAGGTTCTTAGCAAATAATTATGTAATTATAAGATTTATAATGCACATGCTAATTAATGTTGTTAATATTGATGGTTGGGATTTTCCCATGAGAATATATGCTGATTGAGATGCTTTGCCGAGAGACTCTATGTGCCCATGAAAATTTTGTAACTAGAGCGATTCTATCATTCAAAGAGAGTAAGATGTGTTAATAGTTACCTGGTTTAATACTTTTTTCTTTAATGCTTCTTTACAGTGCTACCCATACTATTGAGATAATGATAGATATATCTGGAAATTCAAGTATTACATTTATTTATCATATTTTAGAAGTTTAAAATAGGATAGGGTTCCAAAAATATATCATTGTGCTTCCCTTAGAAATTTCTTCTCCATCTTCAACCTCTCATTATATGATATTTGTTTCTTGTTTGATCTTTGCTAAGATAAAGAATTCGAAAAGTCCCCCTTTGCTCTGTATACAAAGGTTTAACGAAAGAAAACCCGTCTAAATGTAGATATTGTTACTAATGATACTTTTTTGAAGATCTTTGATGATCAAGCTCCATTGTTTAGCGTAGTTGAAATTCCAGTTGCTGAGGATCGTATAGAGTAGGTAGTGTAGGAGGAAATTTTCTGAGTTTTTAAGGTTTGCCACCACAAAGTTTGAAAGGTTTGCCACCACAAAGTTTGAAAGATTTGCCACAAATGAGGTTAAGGCTTTATGCAAATTTTATGAGATTGGTGAGACTCATTCTTTTTAGAAAGGATATGAAAATTCATGATATTGATGATCTGTTGACCTCATTTTTGGTGAGGTCTAGTCTTCTTCTTAAGGTTTAGGATCTAGCCTTAGGGACCTCCCTACGACTATCTTAGAACCTTAGAAATGGGACCCGCCTCGTTCTAGAAATTGAACCTACTTCTGTACCTTTTTGTGGTTTCTCGTGTGTGGTATCGACTTCTAGCACTTAGAAGGATGAAACCAACATGAGGGAGCTCAAAAGGAATTCCTATAGGACCTTTTGAGCATTAGGGTGGCCTTCTGCAAAATTCGTACTTCCGCGCGCACAAAATTCGCAATTCGGAGAATCGATGCGTCTGATCGCCACAATTCACATCGCTTGCACCGTTACCTGTCGAAGACTCGAATAAACTTTTTGAAACGATCGATCGCGGGTCGAAATTTTATGAATTTTGAATTTTGACGTGTTTTTGGCCCGATTGTTGACGACGTCGTCCGAGCTACCCCAGATGACAAAATAGACCACTCCGGTGCGTCCGGAATGTCGAAATTTTCTAGGGAGGACACCCATTTTGTTACGATGCCGCGCACGAATAAATTGCACGAAATTTGATATTTTTTATATAAAAAAAATCCTTATTTTAAATCCCTAAAGCTTTAAATCCCTAAATCGAACACACGCGGCTCCCATCCTTCCTCTCGTTCGCGAATCGACCGAGCCCTCCCCCTTCCTCTTCGATCGCAAGCCCTAGCCGAGCAGTCGTCCCTCTTCGTCGCGAGAGATCGACCTGAGGTCCCCTCCTCGTACGCCTGCCGCCCTGCAAAAAGCTTCCACCTACTCCAGTCGCGCTCCGACTTTCCCCTCCCACGCCTCTGCGATTCTTGTCGTCTTCTTCCACGCCGTGCCACGCGAGCTGCTCCTCTGTGACAAAGCTACGACGCTGTCGTCATC
>JXCR01147480.1:7113-78681 GCA_002079205.1 Phalaenopsis hybrid cultivar | reverse complement strand
GTTTTATTTGTTATTGGCAAAGGGTGAGAAATTGTAGTTCTTTGGTTTTAAGATCTGAAAGTTTTGGGTGGCCTATTTGTAAAAAAATCTGAGGCATTGGGTATGAGGAAATTATTTATGCAGCTTGTCAAGCAACTATATGCATCTGTAGCATTCCTTTTCAGTCCTTGGGTGGATGGAATGTAGAAGTGAAAGAAATGGAATAATCTTATGTTTTTTAACATAAATTTTGATGACATATCAAGTTTATTACTTTCACATAACTTCTGACTTTTTTTTTTTATTTCCGTAGCTAGTATGTAAAAGTGTACTATTTCCCACTTGTCTGAGCTGCTGCTAGCTTTTCTAGCCTTGCAAGATTGTTACACATGGATGGCATTTACATACATACCACTCAAATTCTTATGCATTTACACAACTAACACCCAAATTTCAATTCTTGCATATGCACTATTNTTAGCGTAGTTGAAATTCCAGTTGCTGAGGATCGTATAGAGTAGGTAGTGTAGGAGGAAATTTTCTGAGTTTGTAAGGTGCGGCCACCACAAAGTTTGAAAGGTTTGCCACCACAAAGTTTGAAAGTTTTGCCACAATTGAAGTTAAGGCTTTATCCAAATCTTATGAGATTGGTGAGACTCATTCTTTTTAGAAAGGATATGAAAATTCATGATATTGATGATCTGTTGACCTCATTTTTGGTGAGGTCTAGTCTTCTTCTTAGGGTTTAGGATCTAGCCTTAGGGACATCCCTTCGACTATCTTATAACCTTAGAAATGGGACCCGCCTCGTTCTAGAAATTGAACCTACTTCTGTACCCTTTTGTGGTTTCTCGTGTGTGGTATCGACTTCTAGCACTTAGAAGGATGAAACCAACATGAGGGAGCTCAAAAGGAATTCCTATAAGACCTTTTGAGCCTTAGGGTAGCCTTCTGCAAAATTCGCACTCCCGCGCGCATAAAATTTGCAATTCGGAGAATCGACGTTTCCGATCGCCACATTCACATCGCTTGCACCGTTACCTGTCGAAGACTCGAATAAACTTTTTGAAACGATCGATCGCGGGTCGAAATTTTGTGAATTTTGAATTTTGACGCGTTTTTGGCCCGATTATCGACGACGTCGTCCGAGCGACCCCGGATGACAAAACGGACCGCGCCGGTGCGTCCGGAATGTCAAAATTATCTAGGGAGGACACCCATTTTGTTACGACGCCGCGCACGAATAAATTGCACGAAATTTGATATTTTTTTATATAAAAAAAAATCCTTATTTTAAATCCCTAAAGCCCTAAATCCCTAAATCGAACACACGCGGCTCCCATCCTTCCTCTCGTTTGCGAACCGACCGAGCCCTCCCCCTTCCTCTTCGATCGCAAGCCCTAGCCGAGCAGCCGTCCCTCTTCGTCGCGAGAGATCGACCCGAGGTCCCCTCCTCGTACGCCTGCCGCCCTGCGAAAAGCTTTCACCTACTCCAGTCGCGCTCCGGCTTTCCCCTCCCACGCCTCTGCGATTCTTGTCGTCTTCTTCCACGCCGTGCCACGCGAGCAGCTCCTCTGTGACAAAGCTACGCCGCTGTCATCATCTTCCCCCCGCTCGACTCTTGTCGCTTCTCTCGGCTCGGCTTACCGCCCAGGTGAGTGCAGGTAACTCCTTCTTCTCCCCCTTTTGCTATAAAAAGCTCACTTGGGGAAGAGTTTAGGGGCTGGCCGAAATTTTAAGGAGGGGGAGGTGCTGCTAAAATTTTGGGGAAGTCGTTGGAATTGCGTTGGTGGGGCTTCACTAGTTGGTCTGCTCTCTGTGTGCTTGGGCCATTTTTGAGCTCTGTTGGTTTTGGTAAATCTGGAGGGAGGTAACACTCTTCTTCTCCTCCTAAATCTCTCACGTATTTTAAAATTTTTTGAAAGCCCTAAGTGCATTTTGGTAGTGAATTCATTCTGATTTTCGATGTGAGGCGTGTAGGCCCTCTTTCACCTAGGCTACTGTAGTTTTGCCATTTCGTTTGCTGCTTGGGGCCTTGGGGTTCCAATTTTGTTTTGGCTTCACAAATATAGCACTTAAAAAACTTGTTACTTGCAAAGCTTACATTCAGTTTCTTGGTGCTTTGCTTTTTTTTTTTTAAATCTGAAAGAGTTTTATTTGTTATTTGCAAAGGGTGAGAAATTGTAGTTCTTTGGTTTTATGATCTGAAAGTTTTGGGTGGCCTGTTTGTAAAAATCTAAGGCATTGGGTATGGAGAAATTATTTATGCAGCTTGTCAAGCAACTATATGCATCTGTAGCATTCCTTTTTAGTCCTTAGGTGGATGGAATGTAGAAGTGAAAGGAATGGAATAATCTTATGTTTTCTAACATAAATTTTGATGACATATCAAGTTTATTATTGTTCACATAACTTCTGAATTTTTTTTTTATATTTCCGTAGCTAGTATGTAAAGTGTACTATTTCTCACTTGTCTGAGCTGCTGCTAGCTTTTCTAGCCTTGCAAGATTGTTACACATGGGGGCATTTACATACATACCACTCGAATTCTTATGCATTTTCACAACTAACACCCAAATTTCAATTCTTGCATATGCACTATCTTAACTACACATTGCAATTGTGTTATTTCTTTTGGACTATCAAAAAAATTTGGTGGTATATATGTAAGTGCTACATATGTAAATGCTTAAGAATTGCATGGTTTGTATGTAAATTTCTCTTTTCTCGTAGGCAAGATTTTGTCACTTGTTCTTGTGGTGGGCAACAAGGTAGAAACATTCGTTCTAGGCTTTTAATGTAGCTGCAATTTCTAACCTGTTTTAATTATATTTTGGGCTGCGGTTTTGACCTCGTAGTGGCTTGGTTTTGGATCCTGTTTTGGTGGCTCGGTTTTGCTTCATGTTGCTGCCCTCTCATGTTTGAAACATAAGTTGAATGTAAATTTTGGTTTTAAGCCGTTTTTTTGGAGCTTGATGTGGTGGTTCGGTTCCACTCCTTGTCATTGCTTCCCTATTTGAGATACATGTTGAGCATGGAGTTTAATCTCTCGGAGGCTTTTGGAGCCTGTTTTTGGGGGGTTTGATGTTATCCCTCCTGTTGCCCCTCTATTCGAAGCTTATTCATGAAATTTCATTTAATTTTGGGGTTTTGGAGGTATGATTTTGAGACTCTGTTTTGCTGCCCCTACCCAGAACATGTAGTTTGGACACTTTTATGTTGGTTTTGACGGCTCCCTTGCTGCCCTTACTTGAGATCCATTATTTGGGCATCTTATGCGTTGGTTTTGATGGACTTATTAGTAGTTGAAGTATTATGGTTGTTGCCCTGCGCTGAAATTATATATTTTGCAATCTCTCTTGAGGGATAGATTCCTCTTTTGGCGCATTGGTTGACTGTCAAGGATGTTGGAGAGGTTGGCAAAACAAAAAAAAATTGATAAGGAGAAAGCTCACATATTTATTCTTGAATTGGGCGAAATTGTTGATGGGAATTATCCAGGGACATTGAAAACTTATGAAATATTGTGAATTTTGATGTGCTTGAAAGTCTTAAACGCTACGAGCATTTGAAGAGTTTGTCCATCGTTTCATACAAGGATGTAAGCTATACAAAATTGTTGGAAATTGCATATGAAACATCAAAGAGCCGTATAGATTGGAAACTTCGATGAATTTACTTTTTTCGAAATCTGAATTTGATCGTTTTATTCATGAGAATTTCTGAAGCTTTGACGAGGTTGACGCTATGTAAAATTTGAGGTTGTGTGGTATGCTTTAATTGAGTTGGGAGTTTAGTTGGCTTTCTTTGGGCTTCTTTTGAGTTGCAGTTACGAGGTTCTGACTGTGACATTTTCGATACAATATGAAAGATTTGGATGACGTGAGTGCAACATTTAGATCTAGGCTTGGGTGTGTGAATATGTAAGTGGTGTCGGAGCTGTGTATACAGTCGTCACATTGATTTGAGCCCGTTTCGACATGTTCGAAACAAGATTTGGAAGGGATACCCTTCTTGGGTTGATCTAATTATAAAAATTGGAGGAAATGATACCCTCTTGGGTTGATCCGTGGATCGTTGAGTCGCATTTAGTGAGTCAGTTTTGTGGCTTTCGAGTTGCATTTAACGAGTCATATTTAATGAGTCGGTTTTGAAGGATGATCCGCCTCCGTTACGTCATGTTTTAGGCGGTATCATTTCCTCCTCTTTCTCTCCCTTGCCTTCAATCCTTTGTTTCTCCTTGCTTCTTGGCCTACGTTACGTGCCTATGTAGGATGCATAGGTGCGCACGTATAACACTCTTGCTATATGTGGGGTCATCAAGCAAGACTGTAAGTGGAGTGTGTGAGGTTAAGGACGGTGATAAAATTACATTATAGAGAATCGGGTCCTTTAGAATAGTATCTCCCAACTCAGAGACCCTGGAGAGGGTAGAATAGAGAATTTTTACAGATACTATTCGCCCAGCCTTGGGGTTTCTACCGCTGGCAATCTAAAGTTGCTAGCAGTCCTAGTTCGACTAGAATATTCAACTTGTGGATCAAATTATTTAAAAAAGAAATATATAAATACATTTGAAAAATACAAAATCACCTCCACTACAAAACAATTTACTTGCCTACGACTTTTACTTGTATGCAGATCTAGATTGAAATGTATGAAAAATTTTACAAAGGTCCACAGTTGGCTACTCGAGTCGGTTAGGGCTGCCTTCTGCAGAAAGTCGGCCTAGTAGTCAGTACTTAAGGTGTGGTCTACAGCACAGCTCTGAGTCCTTCTCACCACCAAGCTTACGGTCTTCTTGAACTTGTAGTCCATTCTGGTGTTTTCTTCGTTTTTGTTCTTTCTTTCGGATTTTCTACAAGTTTACCTCTATGGATTTATTCAGATTTTCTACGAACTTTGTTTTGTTTCAGATTTATTACGGAATGTTTTTTTTCAACTTTTTTTCTACTTTTTGATTCTTTTATTTTGTTTCTCCTACACACATTACACACATACACCTGCCAAATATAATTTGTTTATTCCTTCTTTCAGTGTATATTCTACTATCGGATGTACATTTTTCACATTACCACTGCATGATTTCGTTGCACATTAACATGCTTTTCTTTTACACTCTCCCCTAGATTAGGATGTCAGTAGCAGCTCTCAGGTGGTACCCACGATAAATTGGTGACTTCACCTTTTACATTATTTTAACCTTAAACAACTTGAATACTAAATTCGACGTTGTAATGACCATCTTCAGCAGCAAAATATGTCTACATCAACAAAACCTTTCCTTAGAATTAAACAACAAGTCATAGGATTTCGAGGTAGTCTGCTTAGCGCGACATTAATCCTCATTTTATCTGTTAGACCTTTCCACAATCGGATTGTGTAATTTAAGCCCTAACTCGTTGTAGGTTCCGAGTTTGTCGTCAGATACGACATAAATCCTCATATCTTCTAAGCGACTTGTGTGACCGTGTCACGCAAGTATAAACTCTAATTAAATAAAATTGGCAGGATGAAACACTTGAATAATTTCTTCTCAAAACTGAAGTCAAACCATAGGATAGACTGAGAAGTCACCGAGGTTCGTCTCTGGATCTGTGGCCTCCCCTAGTTTCTCTTCATTTGGATTCCTCAACAATGTTCCAGATTCGAGTCTTTTCCCTTTCACACCTCTTCGTCCGATTTCGTTGAAAGGTCCAATCCTTTTGACTTTTTTGAAGATAGTATTCCCTGACTTTTATCGAGAGTTTTCTTAAGTGACTTCAGTCTTTTAAAATGTAATTAACTATAGGGGCTTGCCCTTATAGGAAATTTTTCCGAACTCAGCCTAAAATAATAATTCTTTGTATTAAATAGGGGAACTTGTCAGCAAATAAAACGGTTTCGCAGACCAAACGAATGTCATATATTTCTTAGTTTATTTGATCGAGTCTCATCCTCAAGTCTTGTGTTTATCCCTCGGGATAGATACAAGATTTGAGGTAAAACACTCTTTCATTTAAACTGTGAAAAATATGAGGTCAGTTTGATTTCATATTTTTTGAAAATTATACATATATATGTAAATTAAACGTTCTTCCGAAGCGGGTGACGAAATTTCAATTCCAGCGACCGACAGTTTCTTACGGGCAACCCCCAAACCTTAACTTTTTACTTTTATTTTTTTAGCGCCGACAAGTTCCTGCCGAAGAACAACATGCTACAACTACAGATCCAGTTGTGCTTATACCACCCACTGTTATTGAAGAAGATTCACTTACATACCAAGACACACAGGAGTGCTCATTTGATCCAATAACAGATCAGCCGGTACAACATGTAGTTGCTTCTAATGTTCAACAACCTGCACATCTCCAACACACTTTAGACCAAGATCAGGTGAGCCAATCTTCGGAAGAGGAATGACATGTCTATTCTAGGAGGAAGAAGAAGAATGGAAGCCGACTCCAGGTCGGGAACATATTGGATGATACATTGGTTACTACTGGCAATGACAATCATCTTACCAACTTATTAGGTTTCTCCTTTCCTAGAACCAGAGGCAGAGACAACCAAATTGGGTCGCTCTCTAACCACATGATACTATGTATTTCGGCACTCTTAGGCTTTTTCTTCAAGTCTCTAATGTACTTTTATGTATTTTTTAGTTTTGGAACCACTTGTGGTTATTGTGTAGGTAGGATGTCATGCTTGGGCCCTCCCACACATTTNTTTTTCGTTTTATCGAAGCTTTGGGACAGGGCACTCGTGTTACTTTTCCTTTCTTTCGGGATTTCCCCAGGATTTTCGATGATTTTCTTTTACTTGAGTCTTTTTCGTTGATTCTCTCGAGTTTTCTGTCATGAGTCGTTGTAACACTCTTCTTTGGATTTCTTGGATGACGTTTTCTTCCGGACTTTGCTTTTGAGATGTATTTAGGCTTGCTATACTTAAGGAACATCAGATCTCACGGGCGTACATGTTTGCTTTACATTTTTCAGTACTTTATTTTCCTGTTCATACCTGCTACTATACTGTATAGCATGTCATATTATTCCTGTTTTCTACCTGCTACTGCTCTTCCTGTACAACATGTTATACCATTTCTGTTCTTACCTGCTACCGTACCGTACAACATGTTATATTATTCATGTTTCTACTTGCTACTGTTCTTCCTGTATAGCATGTT
The DNA here is from genome assembly GCA_002079205.1 of Phalaenopsis hybrid cultivar. Lineage (NCBI taxonomy): Eukaryota > Viridiplantae > Streptophyta > Magnoliopsida > Asparagales > Orchidaceae > Phalaenopsis > Phalaenopsis hybrid cultivar. Next base: position 71,534 of record JXCR01147480.1, on the reverse strand, counting down.
ATACTGTTCCTGTTTCTACCTGTTACTGTTTCACATGCATTTTACTGTTTATTCTTGTATTGCACATTTCATATTATATAGCTTTAAGCATGCATCCCCTTTTTATATAGAACATTTAGAGAACTACAACCATAGGGCTGCATTGCACACTTTATATTATATAACTTCAAACATGTTTCCTTTTTACATAGGATAGGGCCATTTGATTTGACACTATAACTGGACACCTTAGAAAACTTAAACTCGTCACGTCGGGGAGCTTGGAGCTAGCGCGGTGGGCAGCACGACCATCTTCAACATCATAACATGTCTTCCCCAGCAAAACCATTTATTTTCCTAGAAATTAGACGACAAACCATAGGATTTCGACGTTGTTTGCTTAGCGCAACATAAATCCTCACTTTATCTGTTAGGCCTTTGCACAGTCAGACTGTGCAATGTAAGTCCTAACTCATTCTACGTTCCGAGGTTGTTGTCCGATACGACGTAAATCCTCATATCTTTCAGGCGATTTGTGTGACTATGTCACGTAAATATAAGCCCTAATTAAATAAAATTGACAGGATGAAACATTTTAATAATTTTTTCTCGAAACTGAAGCCAAACCATAGGATAGACTGGGAAGCCACCGAGGCTCGCCTCAGGATCTATGACCTCCCCTAGTTTCTTTTCATTTGGATTCTTCAACATTGTTCCAGGTTCGAGCATTTCCCCTTTCACACCTCTTTGTCCGATTTCGTTGAAAAGTCCTATCATTTTGACTTCTTTGAAGATAGTATTCCCTGATTTTTATTGAGTTTTCTTGGGTGCTTCGGTCATTTAAGATGTAATTAACTATAGGGGTTTGCCCTTATAGGAAGTTTTCCCAAACCTTAAGATGTAATTAACTATAGGGGCTTGCCCTTATAGGAAGCTTTTCCGAACCCAGCCTAAATAAATCCTATTTAATTCTTTGTATTAAATAGGGAAACTTGTCGACAAATAAAACGGTTTCGCAGAGCAAACGGATGTCATATGTTTTCTTAGTTTATTTGATCGAGTCTCATCCTCAAGTCGTGTATTTATCCCTCGGGATAGATACAAGATTTGAGGTAGGACGCTCTTTCATTTAAACTATAAAAAGTATGAGGTCAGTTTGATTTCATATTTTTCCAAAATTATATATATATGTATGTAAATTAAACGTCCTTCCGAAGCGGGCGACGGGACTTCATTTTCAGCGACCGGCAGCTTCTTACGGACAACTTTTGAACAAACGACCTTTAAACTTTTAACCTTTCCCCCCTTTTTAAGCGCTGACATGATCCTCGAACATTCTCAGTTTTTTCTAAAAGGATGCACATGGTTATATTAAATTTTTTGTCCATTTACATGCATACCATAGAATTTCCATTTATTTACTTATCTAATACTAAAACCTTCATATTTATATGCATATCACTCAAATCTTTAATATCACATCAAAAATACCATTATTATTATCTTTAAAAATGAAGTAGGTTTATAACACCAAAGTGTTATAAATGTAAATATCAGACTTTGGGTGTTAGATATGTAAATACAAAAGAATTGTGTGGTGTGTATGTAAAGTTCCCTTATATTCTTTTTTGTAAATCATAAAGAGGCAGAAGAAGGGGATGACATTAATGACGTTAATAAATTTCATTTGGATGGTGCGTTAGAAATAATGGATGTCTTGTCCCTCACTCAACTAGTGAACTATTAAAACATTTTACTAAAGATGTTTTCCTCTGAGTTGGAGAAGATTTTCCTTGAAGTATGGGACATGTTGGAACTAAAGGAGCCAATGAGGAATGCTCCTCGAGAATTTGGAAGTTATTTCATATGTTGAAAATGTTCCTATGATAAATGTTTCAGCTTTTGCTCCATATGCTGTGAATTTAGATGAAATTACTAATGAGTCATCACAACTAACAAAAAAAAATATTTACACACATATCACTTAATTCTTATGTATTTGCATATCTAGCACATATACTTAAATTTTTTCATACATGCCAACTTACCTATGCATGAAAAGGTGTAAAAGTTAAAATGATCGTATTTTTGATGTGCTACGAAAGATTTGGGTGATATAATTGTAAAATTAAAGCTAGTTGTTGGATATGTAAATACATAGGAAACCGGTTCAGCAGGAGCTTAGGGGGGCCGACCGAACCCTACTTGGGTTAGTCCTGCCGCCCAAGGGGAGGGATTTCCCTCCTCCTAGTTATCCTCTATTATAAATATGTTATTTCTGTTTTAGGGTTTAGTTTCCATTGTCATCCAGGTTCTCCCTAACTACAGTCGTATCCAACGACAGGTGGTGCTTCGGTTGTATCTTGCTCCAAGATGGTGACGATCTCCCTGCATCCCACACTATTCCTTCGCTCGTTCAATGCCCTTCCACTTGCAGCCCGGCCTTTTCCTGTTTTCTCTACCTCCAGCATTAATCTTCCCTCTTGCCCTTGCTGCTGCCCCCATACAACCCCACCAACCTGTGCTGAAACTCCGTTCCTACCTCCCTGCTCACCGCCACCAGCTCCTCCCGCGCTCGTTACAGACCTGGTTGTTGCCAACCCATCAACACGTCTTCCATTGATGCCATCACACCATTCCAGCAACCACAACCTCCAATCACCCCCTTATCCGCCGTCCAGCTGCCATTTAGCCCCATGCCCAGGGTGTTGTTTGTGTTTGTTGTCATTTATTTCCTTGCTTTGAAGAGTCATCACTGCGGCCTATTTGAATTTCAAAAATAATATTTGCATTGCTTCATCGTTCGGGTTAAACTCTGATAGGAGTGGGTAAATGCCCCAACAAAACAAATTTAGATATCCTGCATCAATCGCTGCTGCCTAGATATGAAAATGATTCAAAAGACTTTTTCTCAACTCCAAGTTAAATGATCTAAAGAACATCTGAAGTATCCATAAAAATTGACTGAATTTCATTATGAATTAGCTATGGCCATAGAATCCAGAGCAGTGTACTTTTAGAATAGAATGAAGACAAAGTATTTGGAGATTGGCATACTTTTTTGTTTTGCGCCTTAGATATCTCCTTGCTGATGCTTTGTTGAATTCCAGTTTTTCTTAAATTTGTTCTAGTACATCGAAGAAGATAAAGTTTATGATTCGAAGGAAATTATAGTTTCCAAAGCTGTATCTAGCTGGAATGAGAACTGAGGAGTTATATCGAGATCTTTAAGTTGCAGTTTTTCATTTAGAGAGTAGTTTCAAGATACTGGAAAATGATTCTCCTTTCATGTAGTCCAAACCGTATTTTCTTAATAAAAAATCCTTCAGGTATAGTTTAATCTTTTGGAGTTGTGTTTTTGCTTTTTTTATTGAAGTGTAATTCTCTCTTTGATGAAATGAAAATGTATTATTTTCTCTAAAAATTGCGTGTTGCGCTAGGTATGTAAATTTCCCGGAATATTATTGCTTCATGCAGTCGTACCATAACTGTTGATACTCTTATGTGTGCTTTTGAATATGTTTTATAGTTGTTTATGAAACTAGCTTCATGCGAATCTTTTAGAAGACTTGCATTCCATGATCTCAAATATTTTCAACCACTGTACCCATTCAAATTTGTCTCTTGATTTTTGGATTGGGACATTTACATACACACCACCAAATTCCTAAGTACGTACATATATAACACCTAAACTTTATTTTTTACATTTACACCACTCACATATTTCATATCACATAGAGAAGGCCATCTTTTTAACTTTTAAAAGGTGAAATACTTCTCTTAATGCATAAGTAAGGTGGCATGTATATACAAATTGAACTTTTGTTGTTAGATTTGTAAATACATAGGAAATGAGTGGTATGCATGTAAGTCTTCCATTTCAAATCAACAAAGTTTATTTTATGTCAGCATTCTATAGCTGTTGACTCGCATATGGAGTTCCCTCTGCAGAATTAATAACCAGAAAATTTTACATTGAGCGTTTCTTACATCAATAATATAATGCGCCAAAAAAAAAACTGAAAATTCACACTACATAAATAATTTCTCCAATTTTACTGCAACTATTGTTCTGGCGGCATTAGTGTTTGTTCTAAGCCATTGCTGAGTAGATATGGCAATAAACCCAATTAGAAATGGCACAAATATTGATTTATTTAGTAATGATTCATGTCTATTCTGTGAAATTATTGAATATTAACTGCTCAGGATCCGAGACTTTTAGTAATCTGGAAGCTGAAAATATAGAGAGGGTGAGCAACCAAATGGAGCAACTTTCTGAACTTTCTGAATCTCCACAGCAAAAGTGCAGGTCTGGTAGGTACAGCTTGCGCAGAAGTTTAGCTTGGGATAGTGAATTTTTCACTGGTGAAGGTGAACCTCATTGTCAACTTAGAGTCCTTATTTGGGGTGTAAACGAATTGAGTCGAGCTCGAGCCGCCCTCGGCCTGTTGATTAATTAATTGAGCTCGAGCTTACTTTTGCAAGTTCAAGCCAGCTCATGAGCCGACCTTTTTTATTATAAAGAGAGAAAATAATATAAATTCAAACTATTTTTATAATAAATTGACAAATAAAATAAGTAATTAAAAGAAATAATAATAAATCACTTGATATAAATATAAATATAAATTATAAAATATTATTTTTTTAAATATTTTTAATAATTTAAAGATAAATTTTGATTTTTAATATTTTTTATTATATTTTATATTATTTACATTTTAAATAGGCCGGCTCACGAGAAAACTAGTCGAGTTGGGGCTGGCTTAAGCTTGGCTTGCTAGCCCTTGCCGGCTCACGAGTCCGCTTGGTTCGCTTACACCCATAGTTATTTATTGTAAGAGTCCATAATTTAAGCGAATCACTTTGAGACTTTACTTTTTGGTAGGTGTTCTCGATCATGAAGAGCTTGCAATCTACAATTCCACGTATAGCAAGGCTATTGGACTCAAGTTACCGGGAATTCACGAGGAATTTAGAAAATCGGTGGAGTCAACCTCTACATTGGGTAGTGAAAGTCGAGCATTGGAAAAGCTTGAAGTTGATTTGCTTGAGAATCTTAGAACTTCTAGTAAGAGGATGCTGGTTGCCTCAAATCAAACTCCCAATAATGAACAACTCAAGCCAGATAAACCACACCCGATAAGTATGCCATTTTGATATTTTGTTCTCTAAATTCTTAGTTTTACCATTGTAAGATGGGAATTGGCACATCTCTGCTGTTTATTACTTCTGCATGATTTCCATGGTCTAATGATCAGTTTGAATTTTACTAAAATGGAGCTTTGCTTTCACAGGTTTGAAGAAACTTGATTTTTCATCTCAAACCAAGGTGTGCTGCTTATTCCATTCTTAGTTTTTTTATTAATATTTTGAGTGTTTAATTTCTTTAGTTGTTTGTATGTTTGATTAAAACCCCCAACTATAATTGAAAAACATTGCAACATCAGGCAACATCATGAGAGTACAACAGTTTTTTTTATTTGAAATTGGTGAGCACCTTTGTAAGGGCTTAGCAATTTGTGCACGTACGTATGTGCGCACTATTTATTTTAATTTGCATTGTTTGTACCTTAAAATTTNTGCCCTAGCCGAGCCTGGTTCTCCTCGCGTGATGCGCTGGCTCGAGGTCCCCTCGTCGTACACTCCCCATGCTTCGGTCTCTGGCAAAAGCTTCCACGTCGTGCCACGCGAGATGCTCCTCTGCGACAAAGCTTCGCCTCTGTCGTCCTCTCCTCACCCGAGGTTTGTCGCTTCTCTTGGCTCGGCTCACCGCCTAGGTGAGGGATGATATTCTTCTTCCTCCCTCTTTTGCTATAAAAACCCCATTTGGGGAGTTCCTTAGGGCTGGCCGAAATTTTAAGGAGAGGGGGAGGTGCTGCTAAAATTTTGGGGAAGTCGTTGGAATTGCGTTGGTGGAGCTTCACTAGTTGGTCTGCTCTCTGTGTGCTTGGGCATTTTTGAGCTCTGTTGGTTTTGGTAAATCTGGAGGGAGGTAACACTCTTCTTCTCCTCCTAAATCTCTCACGTATTTTAAAATTTTTTGAAAGCCCTAAGTGCATTTTGGTAGTGAATTCATTCTGATTTTCGATGTGAGGCGTGTAGGCCCTCTTTCACCTAGGCTACTGTAGTTTTGCCATTTCGTTTGCTGCTTGGGGCCTTGGGGTTCCAATTTTGTTTTGGCTTCACAAATATAGCACTTAAAAAACTTGTTACTTGCAAAGCTTACATTCAGTTTCTTGGTGCTTTGCTTTTTTTTTTTTAAATCTGAAAGAGTTTTATTTGTTATTTGCAAAGGGTGAGAAATTGTAGTTCTTTGGTTTTATGATCTGAAAGTTTTGGGTGGCCTGTTTGTAAAAATCTAAGGCATTGGGTATGGAGAAATTATTTATGCAGCTTGTCAAGCAACTATATGCATCTGTAGCATTCCTTTTTAGTCCTTAGGTGGATGGAATGTAGAAGTGAAAGGAATGGAATAATCTTATGTTTTCTAACATAAATTTTGATGACATATCAAGTTTATTATTGTTCACATAACTTCTGAATTTTTTTTTTATATTTCCGTAGCTAGTATGTAAAGTGTACTATTTCTCACTTGTCTGAGCTGCTGCTAGCTTTTCTAGCCTTGCAAGATTGTTACACATGGGGGCATTTACATACATACCACTCGAATTCTTATGCATTTTCACAACTAACACCCAAATTTCAATTCTTGCATATGCACTATCTTAACTACACATTGCAATTGTGTTATTTCTTTTGGACTATCAAAAAAATTTGGGTGGTATATATGTAAGTGCTACATATGTAAATGCTTAAGAATTGCATGGTTTGTATGTAAATTTCTCTTTTCTCGTAGGCAAGATTTTGTCACTTGTTCTTGTGGTGGGCAACAAGGTAGAAACATTCGTTCTAGGCTTTTAATGTAGCTGCAATTTCTAACCTGTTTTAATTATATTTTGGGCTGCGGTTTTGACCTCGTAGTGGCTTGGTTTTGGATCCTGTTTTGGTGGCTCGGTTTTGCTTCATGTTGCTGCCCTCTCATGTTTGAAACATAAGTTGAATGTAAATTTTGGTTTTAAGCCGTTTTTTTGGAGCTTGATGTGGTGGTTCGGTTCCGCTCCTTGTCATTGCTTCCCTATTTGAGATACATGTTGAGCATGGAGTTTAATCTCTCGGAGGCTTTTGAAGCCTGTTTTTGGGGGGTTTGATGTTATCCCTCCTGTTGCCCCTCTATTCGAAGCTTATTCATGAAATTTCATTTAATTTTGGGGTTTTGGAGGTATGATTTTGAGACTCTGTTTTGCTGCCCCTACCCAGAACATGTAGTTTGGACACTTTTATGTTGGTTTTGACGGCTCCCTTGCTGCCCTTACTTGAGATCCATTATTTGGGCATCTTATGCGTTGGTTTTGATGGACTTATTAGTAGTTGAAGTATTATGGTTGTTGCCCTGCGCTGAAATTATATATTTTGCAATCTCTCTTGAGGGATAGATTCCTCTTTTGGCGCATTGGTTGACTGTCAAGGATGTTGGAGAGGTTGGCAAAACAAAAAAAAATTGATAAGGAGAAAGCTCACATATTTATTCTTGAATTGGGCGAAATTGTTGATGGGAATTATCCAGGGACATTGAAAACTTATGAAATATTGTGAATTTTGATGTGCTTGAAAGTCTTAAACGCTACGAGCATTTGAAGAGTTTGTCCATCGTTTCATACAAGGATGTAAGCTATACAAAATTGTTGGAAATTGCATATGAAACATCAAAGAGCCGTATAGATTGGAAACTTCGATGAATTTACTTTTTTCGAAATCTGAATTTGATCGTTTTATTCATGAGAATTTCTGAAGCTTTGACGAGGTTGACGCTATGTAAAATTTGAGGTTGTGTGGTATGCTTTAATTGAGTTGGGAGTTTAGTTGGCTTTCTTTGGGCTTCTTTTGAGTTGCAGTTACGAGGTTCTGACTGTGACATTTTCGATACAATATGAAAGATTTGGATGACGTGAGTGCAACATTTAGATCTAGGCTTGGGTGTGTGAATATGTAAGTGGTGTCGGAGCTGTGTATACAGTCGTCACATTGATTTGAGCCCGTTTCGACATGTTCGAAACAAGATTTGGAAGGGATACCCTTCTTGGGTTGATCTAATTATAAAAATTGGAGGAAATGATACCCTCTTGGGTTGATCCGTGGATCGTTGAGTCGCATTTAGTGAGTCAGTTTTGTGGCTTTCGAGTTGCATTTAACGAGTCATATTTAATGAGTCGGTTTTGAAGGATGATCCGCCTCCGTTACGTCATGTTTTAGGCGGTATCATTTCCTCCTCTTTCTCTCCCTTGCCTTCAATCCTTTGTTTCTCCTTGCTTCTTGGCCTACGTTACGTGCCTATGTAGGATGCATAGGTGCGCACGTATAACACTCTTGCTATATGTGGGGTCATCAAGCAAGACTGTAAGTGGAGTGTGTGAGGTTAAGGACGGTGATAAAATTACATTATAGAGAATCGGGTCCTTTAGAATAGTATCTCCCAACTCAGAGACCCTGGAGAGGGTAGAATAGAGAATTTTTACAGATACTATTCGCCCAGCCTTGGGGTTTCTACCGCTGGCAATCTAAAGTTGCTAGCAGTCCTAGTTCGACTAGAATATTCAACTTGTGGATCAAATTATTTAAAAAAGAAATATATAAATACATTTGAAAAATACAAAATCACCTCCACTACAAAACAATTTACTTGCCTACGACTTTTACTTGTATGCAGATCTAGATTGAAATGTATGAAAAATTTTACAAAGGTCCACAGTTGGCTACTCGAGTCGGTTAGGGCTGCCTTCTGCAGAAAGTCGGCCTAGTAGTCAGTACTTAAGGTGTGGTCTACAGCACAGCTCTGAGTCCTTCTCACCACCAAGCTTACGGTCTTCTTGAACTTGTAGTCCATTCTGGTGTTTTCTTCGTTTTTGTTCTTTCTTTCGGATTTTCTACAAGTTTACCTCTATGGATTTATTCAGATTTTCTACGAACTTTGTTTTGTTTCAGATTTATTACGGAATGTTTTTTTTCAACTTTTTTTCTACTTTTTGATTCTTTTATTTTGTTTCTCCTACACACATTACACACATACACCTGCCAAATATAATTTGTTTATTCCTTCTTTCAGTGTATATTCTACTATCGGATGTACATTTTTCACATTACCACTGCATGATTTCGTTGCACATTAACATGCTTTTCTTTTACACTCTCCCCTAGATTAGGATGTCAGTAGCAGCTCTCAGGTGGTACCCACGATAAATTGGTGACTTCACCTTTTACATTATTTTAACCTTAAACAACTTGAATACTAAATTCGACGTTGTAATGACCATCTTCAGCAGCAAAATATGTCTACATCAACAAAACCTTTCCTTAGAATTAAACAACAAGTCATAGGATTTCGAGGTAGTCTGCTTAGCGCGACATTAATCCTCATTTTATCTGTTAGACCTTTCCACAATCGGATTGTGTAATTTAAGCCCTAACTCGTTGTAGGTTCCGAGTTTGTCGTCAGATACGACATAAATCCTCATATCTTCTAAGCGACTTGTGTGACCGTGTCACGCAAGTATAAACTCTAATTAAATAAAATTGGCAGGATGAAACACTTGAATAATTTCTTCTCAAAACTGAAGTCAAACCATAGGATAGACTGAGAAGTCACCGAGGTTCGTCTCTGGATCTGTGGCCTCCCCTAGTTTCTCTTCATTTGGATTCCTCAACAATGTTCCAGATTCGAGTCTTTTCCCTTTCACACCTCTTCGTCCGATTTCGTTGAAAGGTCCAATCCTTTTGACTTTTTTGAAGATAGTATTCCCTGACTTTTATCGAGAGTTTTCTTAAGTGACTTCAGTCTTTTAAAATGTAATTAACTATAGGGGCTTGCCCTTATAGGAAATTTTTCCGAACTCAGCCTAAAATAATAATTCTTTGTATTAAATAGGGGAACTTGTCAGCAAATAAAACGGTTTCGCAGACCAAACGAATGTCATATATTTCTTAGTTTATTTGATCGAGTCTCATCCTCAAGTCTTGTGTTTATCCCTCGGGATAGATACAAGATTTGAGGTAAAACACTCTTTCATTTAAACTGTGAAAAATATGAGGTCAGTTTGATTTCATATTTTTTGAAAATTATACATATATATGTAAATTAAACGTTCTTCCGAAGCGGGTGACGAAATTTCAATTCCAGCGACCGACAGTTTCTTACGGGCAACCCCCAAACCTTAACTTTTTACTTTTATTTTTTTAGCGCCGACAAGTTCCTGCCGAAGAACAACATGCTACAACTACAGATCCAGTTGTGCTTATACCACCCACTGTTATTGAAGAAGATTCACTTACATACCAAGACACACAGGAGTGCTCATTTGATCCAATAACAGATCAGCCGGTACAACATGTAGTTGCTTCTAATGTTCAACAACCTGCACATCTCCAACACACTTTAGACCAAGATCAGGTGAGCCAATCTTCGGAAGAGGAATGACATGTCTATTCTAGGAGGAAGAAGAAGAATGGAAGCCGACTCCAGGTCGAGAACATATTGGATGATACATTGGTTACTACTGGCAATGACAATCATCTTACCAACTTATTAGGTTTCTCCTTTCCTAGAACCAGAGGCAGAGACAACCAAATTGGGTCGCTCTCTAACCACATGATACTATGTATTTCGGCACTCTTAGGCTTTTTCTTCAAGTCTCTAATGTACTTTTATGTATTTTTTAGTTTTGGAACCACTTGTGGTTATTGTGTAGGTAGGATGTCATGCTTGGGCCCTCCCACACATTTTATCTGTATCTTTCTTTCTAGTTAATATATTAGCCTTTTTGGGCTTTCAAATATATATATATATATATATATATATATTTATAACAAAGATACGATGTCTCTGCTAGGGTTTACTCCATTCTGGTCTTCATGGCGACCTGAGTAGCCCTCGTTATCTCTTCGTCGGATCCCTGCTCCGTCGTCTGCTCGACTTCGTCTGTTACTTCGTCGCGCTTCGTCTGCCTCGAATTCGTCAGCGTCGAATTCGTCTGCTCAACTCAGTTTGCTTCGACTTCTCCTTCCTCGGCTTCGCTACTTCTTCTGTTGCGTCGTACTTCGTCCTGCCTTGATGAAATCCCAGCCTTTGTCGTCTATAGAGTCTTCTTCGTCAAGGCCGATAGACTACGCCACATTGAACTTCTCGACTGCTCGCGTTGTTTGTAGGCGGCAGTCGGTGAGCTGCATTTGCTGCTGCAGTGTTTGTGTGAAGCACACTAATGGCTTCATGGTCTTCCTACGCTGCCGCCGTTGCCGGTGATAACCCCGCGAAACCCTCCTATGCTACAGTGATTCACAATCGCAGCTCTCCTTTCCGCCTCGCAGAAAGTTCGATATTCCCACAGATGTGCCATGATTCTTTTGTAGGACATGTAGATTGCAATCTCATAAAAAAAGTAGAGAAAAAGACGGGCAAACCAATAATATTTTTCTTTGATGCTGAAATTTCAACTCGTGCAAGAAAAGTACAAATTTACACTTAGTTGAAAAGTTCCAATTAGGTTACCCTGAGATGAAGATTATCAGAAAGGTTTTTGAAGATTTCAAACTGGTTGGGGATTGGCAGGTCGGTCATTTCAACGGAAGACATGTTATAATACAGTTGAGCATTAAAGAAGATTACACAATGATTTTCTAAAAAAAAAATCATCACAATCGAGGGCAAACCTATGAAATTTCTCAAATGGAACCCAGTCAAGAACCCCCAATTGTATATACGTGGTTCTCATTACCTGAACTCAAGCTTCAATTCATTGACATACCTATCTTATATGCAATTGAGACTATTCTTGGAAAATCTTTGCTTACCTGCAGTTCATTTCTCAAGGCTCTCTATTACAAGGATTTTGATTGAAAGGGATATTACACTACCGGATGTAGAAGAAGTCTGATTTGACTCTACTCACAATGGTTATTGACAAAAAAACATTATTGAAAAAAACCTTACTACTGCAAGCACTGCAAGATGTTTGGACACCCGCAGGTGAGAACCAATAGTCAAAAGCAGGAACATGCTATCAATGCACCTCACGTGCTTGAATGCGCTCCCAACAAATCTGATGACAACCAACCTGATGAGGGAATCACCACAAGACAGGAGTTGGTGTCTGCCACTGGGATCCCTTCTCCTGACCATACTACAACAGATAATGTTCGAACCGAAAATTAGGATCACCTTGCAGCTCCTATTCAGGAAGCATCAGATGCAGAGGTGACAATTCACTCTTCACATACACTGGAACCTAACGTTGTGGCAACGATTGCCTTTCCTTCTACTGCGGTTCTAATATCTAATCATACCGAGGATCACTTGAGTCAGTCTTCAGATGAAGAATGACAGGTTTACACTCTCGGCGAAAGAAGAAGGCTGGGGGCACACTACAACTTGAAAACTTAATGGATGATACATTGGTTACTCCTGACAATGACACGACTTGCTCCGCTCCTAAAATTAGAGGAAGAGACAAGACTAAACTGGCTCGTCCCTAGCTATTTCTTTTCTTCATGTTTTAAATTTGTTTTACATTTTTATTGAGTCTATCCATATCTTTCTGTTGGGGTGTTACTGTACTTGGTATCATATGGGTAGGGTGCCTCTATTGGGCTCTCTCATACAATCTTTATGTATCCTTTCTATTTCAATAAACTCAGTCCGTGGNATATATATATATATATATATATATATATATATATATATATATATATATATATATGCTGAGGATTTCATTGAGCCTAATCCAGAGCTTAAACAAAAAATTATGTCAAAACATCAATGGCACTCTTTTGTCTTAGGTATCTTCTTTCACAATATTGTTATTATTGTTCAACATGTACAGATGAAGTTACATTATTCATTCACACAATGATTGAGTCTAATACATATGATATTATTCAACATGTACAAATGAAGTTACATTATTCATTCACACAGTGATTGAGTCTAATACATATGATATTACTTAGTTCCCTGTAGATCAGCTTCTTGATTCACATGTGACTTTATATTGCCACCTCAGTTTCTGCTAAACATTCATTAGATTCTAGCCCATCTATTTCATGATGTCTGGCAGTGTCGAACTCCACATAACTTCCAAATTCTTCATTGATTGTTTAATCATTGACAATACCAGTGATTCTTCATGATGGCTATACCTAAGAATAGCGAATACTGCACACCGGCATAAATGTCTTGAGAAATCATAGCACATAGTGCATAATGCTATGTATGTATTTTAAAAATACTGCAATATATTAAAAAGGAGTGCATGCTTTATTTAAAAAGCTGAAAATATAAGAGAGAAGTATTCTAATGTAAAAAATCACCATAAATGTTATACTAATAACATATTATTTTTTTAGCATATTAAGAATTGTACACCTAGAACTCATGTAAATTTACTATCACAATTTTCACAATGGCATCATGAGAATTTATAACATCGTATGATTCATGTGAAGAAGCAAAAGTTCTCACATTACGAACGAATGCAGGTATAGAAGTTAGCCTATGAAATTAATTTGAGGATAAGATCTTGGAATATCGGTACTCTCATAGATAAATTAATGAAATTAATTGATATTATGGTTCATAGGATGTTAAATATCTTAAGTTTTTAAGAAACTAAATGAGTTGGAGAGAAGACTAAGGAGATTGATAGCTTAGGTTTTAAACTTTGGTATACAGGTAGGAGTCGCACTAGAAATGAAGTACGTGCAATTATAGATAAAAATTTGATAGATAATGTTGAAAAAAATAATAGAATTGAAGATATAATTATAGCCTTTAAGATTGTCGTTTATACTAAAATTTTTAATGTTATAAGTGCTTATGCTTCTCAAATTGGTTGAGATGTAGATTCTAAAGAAAAATTTTGGACTGGCCTAGAAGAATTAGTAGATGATATATCTTGAAGAAAGAATTTTTATTGGAGGAAATTTAAATGGACATGTTAGCAGAGTGGTAGAAGATTTTAGAAATATTCATGGTAGCTACAGTTTTGGAGTGATTAATGAAGAAGGTAAAATCATATTATATTTTGCTTTAGCATATGAATTTGTTATTGCTAATTTTTTATTTAAGAAAAGAGATGAGCATATTATTACTTATAAGAATTGATCTAATTGAAACAAATTGAATATTTTCTTATGAGAAGAAAAGATTGTTGAGAATGTAAAGATTGTAAGGTCATTCCAAGTAAAAATTTAAGTACTCAACATTGATTATTAGTTTTGGATTTTAAGATGAAAAGTCGTAAGATAAAAAATGCTTGAAATCTTTGTTATAAAATAAGATGGGGGCTTCTAAAAGACACAAATAAAATTATTTTTATGAGTAAACTTCAAGATTTGGGATGTTCATGAAAAAACAAATTCTATGTGATAGAAAGTAACAAACTCTATTAAACATGTGGCAAAAGATGTACTTGAGGAATCAAAAAGAAAAAATTTTATAAATTAAAATAGTTGGTGGTGGAATAATAATATGCAAGAAAAGATAAAATATAAGTTGTATCATAAAAATTAGTTTAAATGTAAAAGTTCGGAAAATTGGGAAAAATATAAGGCGACCGATAGGGAGTCTAAGAGAATGATTTGTGACGCTAAAAATTTTGCTTTTAGTGATATTTATCATAGATTAGATATTAAAGAATGTGAAAAATATATGTATAAATTAGTCAAATAAAGAGAAAATAAAAGTCAAGTTTAACCCAAGTAAAGTGTATTAAAGATGATAATCAATATGTGCTATTTTGATAAACTTCAACATATTTGGGTGATCTATTTTGATAAACTTCTCAATGAAGTTTTTAAAAATACGATCGACCTTAGTGATCTTAATATCTTTAGTAATAATAAAATATTTTGTTTTTATCATCACATTAGCAAAAAAAGATGTGGATGAGGCTTTAAAAAGAATCAATGGTAGAAAATCATTAGAACGTGATGATATCTCCATTGAAGTGTGGAAATATTTAGCAGATTTAAGAGTTTTTTGGCTTATTAAACTCTTTACTATTATTTTAAAACCAAAATGATGCCTAAGGAGTGGAAGAATAATAAAGGCGATTGACAAAAGTGTTGTCACTTAGAGACAAAATGCAAAAATGAATATATCTGTGATAGGGTTGATGTGGCTCCGGTGGCAGACAAGATTAGAGAGAGTCATCTTAGATGGTTTGGGCACATTAAACGTCGACTATCTGATGATTTGATTGGTAGAGTAGATGTTTTAGCTTTGACTGATGTTAAGAAAGACAGAGTTAGACCTAAAAAGACTTGGGCATATTGTATAAAAAATGATCTTATTCTATTAGTATTAAATGAAAATATGATACTCAATAGGATGCAATGGAGAATAAGGATTCATGTAGCTGATCCCACTTAGTGGGATAAAGGCTTGTTGTTGTTGTTGTTGTATGAGTCATGTGAAGGCTAATGAGTTTTAGGAATAGAGTTGTGAAACAAAAAGGGCATTAAATAGTTGCAATTAACTTGAGATGACGAAATTGTGTATCAATTATTGCCTGAATGAATTAATTGAAATAATGTTAATCTCATGTCAAACATCTTTGATCTACAACTTAATCTTTAGAAGCCATGCTTCTTTCAAACCTTTTTTATTCATGGCTTAATGCATCTCAATAGTTCAATTTTAATAGCAAATAACTGGCATACAGGTAAATTATGAATATAGTTTAAAGAGGGAAGGGATGTTAATAAATAAATACCAGTTCTATTAGCAATTATAATTAGTAAAAGTCTGAGCAAAATATATGATAATATTTGTAAAAATTTCATATTTTATGTGTCATATTAGATTATTTTTATACTTCTAAGTTGTTTTCTAGGTGCTTATATCCACAAACTAGAGATTAAAATAAGCTCATGTAAGAAGATGTAAGTTGTTTCAATCAAAGGGAAAATTTTGGGGGATTAATGATTTTTAGATGCCTCATTACAAAACAAAAAATATAGGGAAGGTTGCTAAAATATGAGGATAATTATTGTATGAAAAAAACTTGTATTTGTTTCATCATGAAAGAAAGGAGAAAAACATACAATAAGCTCGGCTTAGGGCAAAGACATCCCGAACTAATGTATCAACAATAACATATAACCTTATTTCTTCTCCAAAAATAACAAATATAGCTTTACAACCATTTAGAAGCTTTACCAAATAAATTGTCATTCACACTTGTGTCTGATGGGTTAAAATCTTATATGTGGAGGAGGATACTAATTTTTATTTTCAACAAACTTGCCTTGCTTCAATTAGACATTGGAACATAGAGAAATGTATGTGGGCTGAACTTTGCGATGAAAATTCTCTCATTGTGATGTCAAATTTCTAAAAATATTTTTTATTCATATAAGTAATTTAAATAAATCAATAAACAAAACAAAAAGAAGACAATAAAAATAGCATGTGCTATAACTTGTCCTATTGTGCTTTTATGTGTCTTGTCGTGCAAATTATATGGTGTGCTATGGTACATTATGGATGCTGTGGCATTTCCTATTTTACATTATTGATATGTATGGTGATTGTTGTTGGCTACCTCCATTACCACCAGGTTGTAATGCATGCATATATTTGGGTGCCAAGAGCTGTGCATTGGCCAGTTTGCCATTCCATCATTATCACCTTCCAACTTTTTGGAGATGAGTTTCTTTCGAACTGATGAAATGATCCAAGACAAGCATAATCATCATATTATTTTTCATATTGAATTTTAAGCTTGCAATCCTTCAACTTTAAAATAATTTTAATATTTAATAATACATTATTGTCTGCTTTTTTAAAAAATAGTTTAATACATTAAGAATGCATTGTGCACTTCAATCCATATAATGACTTTACTTTGGGCATGGATTGATGGATTGAATTAAATAATGACCTATTGAGGCCTTCTCTCTTGTATCTTTTTCATTTTCGCCCATATATTTCTTCTATTTCCAACTTGTATCTTCCTCTTGTCCTCCTTCGTCTATTAAACCCACTAGCGTATTTTGGTGTCAAAAGTTAAATAAGGAGGGTATCATGGTACCAGTCGTAATTGTTTTGTTTAAGCTAGCTTATTTTTTTTATATGAGACCAAATAGTGTAAATCACAAGAATTAAGGGTGATTATGATGATTACACATAGTTGTGTGACCATACTAATTTTATTTTTTCAACTTTTAGATTTGTCCCTTTAGCACAGCACGTTGGAGGGCTTGTACGTTGTCTGCTTTCTTAACTTTGTTTTCTCTCTATATTAAATTGATGATTTCTTTTTTCCAAACAATACAGCAAGCTTTTGGCCCTACTTAGTTGCAGTGATTGGAATGTTCACTGTTGTGACAATGTGGGCTGTGCTAGTTACCGAAGGTTGCAGGAAGATCAAGTTGAAATACTACGCTTTTAAATTGGCTTCTGCATCAAGGTTGCATATTTGCAATAAATCTTTGCTAGTTATTTTTGCTAATGTTTGCAGATAATAGTAAAATTGAGTACAAAGTTTATCATGTTTTACCATATCATGAATTCTAGAAAAATTTTCTGTTAGTCATGTTATAGCTTTAATTCATTCCGTATTTCTATGAGCTATAAATTTATATTGGTTAAACTTTACTTTTGAGAACGAATCTTCATCAAGCTGCGGTTAAATCATATCTCCATATGTAGATCATTTTTTGTTTCTTCGAAAGTGTCAAACATGTTGATCAAGATTAACTCTACTCTTTGCAATTTTTTTTCATATTCCGGCTTCGATCACTTCATATGATTATTTATTCCTATATTTCACTTGTGACTTTGACTTTGACTTGGTTAAAAGCAATCAATACTAGGCTTTAGGTTTTTAACTATCCATTAGCATGTGTGACACAAGGCGCTGATACGGGAGACACGAACTTGATAATCGGAGCGAACGCGAGAGGCAGAATTGCATGCGGGAACTGGACGGGGATTCCATCCTAGTTCGGCTTGAAGCGTGTTTTCAGGCTCGAGATTCTTACCTCAAGGCCTACAGGTCTTATTTATTTATTTTTTAATTATTTGAAAGTTAATTAGGGTTTCTAACTACTGAGAAACTATTTAGATTTTTTTTTTAATATTTTTTGGATAGTTGTTTGTTTTTTTTATGTTTTTTGGTGATGACAATCTCTGTTTCTGCTCTAAGGAGTGTTATATCCTCTTTCTGGTGTGTTTTTAGCTTGTTTAGGAATTGATGGAGAACCTCCTCACTGTTCTTACTCGCTGTTTTGGGGTTCTCTTTTCTGTTTTCAATCTGAACAACTATCAAACGGCTCCTATACCCCTTCCCAACATCGTCAACCTCACATATTATCATTCTCCTGTTATTCCACAACCACCTCCCGGCTATATGTGCTTTTTAATTTCTTTTTTGGAGCTCTAGAATAATGTCACTTGGTATCAGAGTTCGACAAACCCTAAATTTCTAGGGTTTTATGTTTTCTACACCTAAACCTAAAATTCATATAATCTAAACATCCATAAAAAAGTATCTATGGCACCTACCACAAAACCCTATTCAGTCAACCAACCTTTGACCCACAAAAAAATTTTCCTTACATATCTCCCACCTAACCCTAAACCACTTTTTCATTTCCCATCAAAACTTTCATTGGAAGAATGAGAGATCATGCAACCAAGTAGAAGGCTTCAAAGAGGTGTTTAGGAGATCACTATGAAGGATATGCAGCGAGAAATCCTCCAACCGCAACATAAGTTTGTCGCCTTTGAGAGGTGACAACTTGTTGAGGTTAGATCGTGAAAGGAAATGAATCTCTTAGACTAAGAAGTTTTGAGTGACAAAGTTGACGCCGCGTTGATTTGACATTGAATATTAGATGAGAGCCAGGATCTGGAGTAAAAGTGAATTTATCAAATTTTGACAAATATTTGGATCCAGATATATTCATGGAATTAATCTAAACTGTGGAGCAAATGTTTGAGTATAAAGACATTCCCTAGGACGAGAAAGTTAAATTGACAACCATCAAGCCTTAGGAAGAATGCTTCATTGCCGTGGGAGAACCTAAAACGTCTTTTCGACAGTGGGAAGGGAAGACTAAGATCACCACATAGTCCAATGATGATAAGGGAGATGCATTTTTCCCCTATTATTGATAGGATAAGTTCATAAAACTTTATAACCTATGTCAGAGGAATTTTTCTGTGGAGTACGCAACTGAATTTGATCAACTCATGCTGAAATGTGAGTTGGTGGAACTAGTGGAGCACATAGTAGCGAGGTATCTTGGAGGAATGGGGTCGTCTATCAATAATGTAGCGTTGTTGTTGTCGTATTGGTCTCTAATCAATGTACAGACTCTAGCTTTGATGGTGGAGAAATAGCAACATCACAAGGTAACCGTCACATTTTGTTGGCAAAGTTTAATCTCAAGAATAAGAAACAAGAGTACTTCTATTAGAGCACCCAAGCTGACCCCTCTTGAGAAAAAAAATCAGTTTATAGTGAAGAAAATGTGAAAATCACATGCACTCCCATATCTGTCCCGACCAAGAATTACTTCAAGTGTCATCTTTTTCACCGACCATAGAGCAATTAAAGAAATTGGTAGAGACATAGGAGATAATGAGGATGTAAATGAAGAGTATCAGTTTCCAACATACGAGAGAAAGATGCTAGTGATTCGAGGAATCCTTGAGACTAAGCATATGAGTGAGCAATTGTGGCCCCGACACAACATCTTTTACTTGTTGCATCGTGAAGGAAATTGTTTGCAGTCTCATTATCAATGGAGGCAATTGAGAAAATGTGATATCTACAAATATGGTTGATAAGTTGGGCCTAACTATCCATAAACATTCTCAATTATATTCTATAACTTGAATTGGAGTAAGATTAACGTTGATAAGAGATGTTTGATAGAATTTTTAATTGGAGACAAGCTGCAAGCTTAAGTTTTGTGTGATGTTGTGCCTATGGATGCATGTCACATACTTTTGGGTCGATCGTGCTAGTATGACAACGTTACACTTCATGATGACCACAAACATTTACACATTTTACAAGGATGAGAAGCGTAGCACTCCTATTATTAAAGGAGTCAACAATAATGAGTACTCAGACGGAGATCAAAACTATCATAAATCTTGTTTTATTTCTATAGGCTATGAGAGAAGTACCAGTAGGACTAACATTAATTTTCCTAAAAGACAATGAATTTAAGGAGCTAATATCTAACATAGGATAACCCGTGTTGAGAGTTGACAAATGTCCTGAATGAAAGTTCACCTTGGTGAGAGGGGTCTAGCATGCCGTAGATTTCACTCTACTGTTGGTTTCTACAATCAAACTTATTTATCGAATGCACCTAGCTGGGTATGAGTCATGGGAGAAGTAGATTATAGACTTAATAGTTCAAGATTTTGTTTGTGAGAATACTCATCTATGTGTAGTTCTAGCTGTAATTGTATCGAATAAGGATGACTATTTATTCTATCAGAACAGGCTTTAGAATGATGGGTTTCAGAGATGCGTGTTGTGGATAAAAGCTTAAATTTTGTGTGGAGTTGCCTTAAACACAAGACAATGACTTTCTTATGGTGGTAGATCGATGTCCAAAAGCTTTCAGAGAAAAAGATGAAGCCTCACCTACCCTGAGAGAATAATTCGGGGTGCTGATACGGGAGATGTGAGCACGACGAGGGGAGCGAATGTGGAGGCAGAAGCAAACACGGGAATCAAATAGGGATTCTGTCCCAAATTTGGTGACGCAGGTGCTATGGAGGATTGATCGGTCCTCAAAGAGAGGGGTTGCCGCTCCTCCCTTTCCCTTCCCCTCCCTTCTTCGTAACATCTTCCTAATATAAGTCTTTCCAAATCAGAATTTCTGAATATTTTTATTCCTCTTTTTCAAATTCTGAGATTTGATTTTATTCTTCTTTCTTTTTTTAAAAGCTTTTCCTAAAATTTAAAATCTGATTTTATTCTTTCTTGTTTTAAAATGTCTTTTCTAAAATCTGAAATCTAATTTTATTCTCTTTCTTATTTTAAGTATTGCCTACAATAAAGTCCTAGCCTCATTATAAGTAGAGGATGATATGCTTAGAGTTAGGGGTCTTGTTTTTTGTATCTAAATTTAGGTTTTAACCTTGGTATTTTTCCTTTGAGGGTTGTATCCGATATTTAGGTAGTGCTTCAGCTGTCCCTTGTCTGAGGTGATGATCGTTTCGAATGGTTTGAGTGGTGCTCTAGCTGTATCTCGACTCCGACGAGGCAATTATCTTACCGTACTTTTGTTTCCCTGCTGTCATTTCAGAATCCAACCACCGCAACCCCCTCTTCTACTGCTACCAACTACCGCAACCCCTCCAACTTGTTGTCCAGCTCTTTCAGGCCGTTGCTTTTGTGACCTTTCCCATCCCTGCCAGTGCTTCCCTGCTCACTGTCTACCCTCTGAAAGTGCTAGCGAACCTTCCCAACTGCTCTCTTACTTCTTCCACAGTAGCCCTCACCTCTCCAGCCTTCACCGTAGCCGTCGATCCAACCTCCAACAATGTTCTTGCTTCGACGCCAAGAAGCTGCGATTTGACGCCATTACTATCGCCAACTTGCTGTCCTACTTCCACATTAGCCCCACCTCTCCAGCCTTCATCGTAACTGCCAATCCAGCCTGTTCTCGTCAAACTCCCTCCTCATCAAGCGTGTTATGTCTTCTTTGTTGAGTCATTAGTTATAATTCTTGGTTTTGTGTTTTATTTTTGTGTCTTGTCTTTCATTATTTCACGTCTTCATTGTAACTTTGTTTAAAGTCAGCAATAAAATTGTGTCTTGCAAAGTGGTTTGGGTTAACTCCTATATCATTTGGCCTGATGCGGTTTTTCTCTCTCGGGATTTTTACCTGAAGGCATGTAGCCTTTTTTATTTTATTTTTATTATTTGAAGGGTAATTAGGATTTCTTCCTGCTCGGAGACTATTTATATGTTTTGTTTTTCTACTTTTTAAGAGTTTTGATTTTGTTTTATGTTTTTTTGGAGATGCTAATATCTTATTTTTGCCCTAAGGAGTGTTGTGTTCTCTTTCTTTTGCAAGTGTTGTGTGCTATAGCTTGTTCAGTAACAAATAATGAACCTCCTCGTCGTGCGTACCTCACCATTTCTGGATTTTGTTTGCTATTTTTAGCATAGATAGCCGTCGAACAGCTTCTACCTCCTTCCAAATGCCATAGACCTAACATATTATAATTCCATTGTTATTCCATAAACACCTCCTTGTCCAAACTCTCACCCATCGAGATATTGCAAGATTTGGCCTAGTGGCCTCATGATTTTGTCCCGTTTTTGTAACTTCCTAAGAGGTCACCTATCCCATGAGTGCTCTTGCATGAGCACACTTTGGAGTTTTTTGTTGAAACTCTAGTCATTAAACGAAAAGGTACCTTGATATTTAAGAGTTTAGCTTCATTCTACTTGGGAGTTACACAATCTCCCTCGTTTAAGAAATTGATGTTCTCGTTAGTGTTTTGTACGCAAAATCATCCACTAGACAAATATTTTTTTCTTCAAACTGGTGCAATGCTCTGATACCATTTGTAACACCCAAACTCTCAACTGTTGAGATATTATCCAGTTTGGCTAAGTGACCTCACAGTTTTGTCCCAGTGGTGTAACATCCTAGGAGGTCACCCATCCCAGTAATGCTCTCACACGACCACGCTTAATTATGGAGTTTTTGATTAAATTCCAATCATTACACTAAGAGATGCAATTTACCATCATCAACATTTATATATTTCATGAGAAAAGGATCACACATACATCTTAAGACTTTTAATATAGGGACATTATCCATTTTGGCTTAGTGTCCTCACGGTTTTGTCCTATCAGTGTAACATCCCAAGAGGTCACCCATCCCAAGTGTGCTCTCACACAACCACACTTAACTTTGGAGTTTTTGATGAAATCCAGTCATTATACCAAAAGGTGTAATTCACCATCATCAACATTTATATACTTAATGACAAAATAATCACACATACATTTTTAAGACTTAACGTAGGAACATTTACATGCATTGCACACAATTCTTATGTATTACATGTCTTACACCTAAATTTTCAAATTTGTATTCATAGCACTCAAATCTTTAATATCACGTAAAAACTAACACTATTGCCACTTTTAAAAGTCAAATGTTTCTTTTCATGCATAAGTTTAAAGATCTGAAGTGTTATGTATCTAAATATGAAAGTTTAAACATAGAATATGTAAATAGATAAGAATTGTGTGCTAGGCATGTAAATTTCTCTTTAACATATATTGCATTTGCCTGCATTTTGTAAACCAATTAATAACAATTTATAAACATCATTCAATGTATGAAAGGGCTACAAAATCTAAAATAATAGTATGATACAAATCATATATATATATATATATATATCTGTGTGTGTGTTTGTGTGTGTTTGTGTGTGTTAGGGTTTAGGGTTTAGGGTTTAGGGTTTAGGGTTTAGGGTTTTGTTTAGGGTTTAGGGTTTAGGGTTTAGGGTTTAGGGTAATAAATCTCTCAGCTCTACTCTTCATCCTCTGAATCACCGCTATCACAAACTTTTGCAGGCTCATAATCAGGGTATCTAGGATATAAAGGAAGTTGCACTCCTTGGTTACCCCTAATGAGGCTCTCCGTAGATGAGTCACATTTCTCTTCATAATCACTTTTTCTCCTATTAAACCTATCAGTATGCTTTGCAGAATGCTCTAAATTTTGTACCCTATCAACAATAAAATTAATATTATCCATCATCTTCTGCAATAATTGATCTCGAGTCTCAGTAGACTCACCTCGAGATGTAGAAGCACGTGAGGTAGATGGTCTAGATGTAGAAGCAGTAGATGTATCCATTCTATAACTCCGAGAAAATTCTCCTCTCCAGCCAAAAATTGAATGCTCATAATAAGTTTTCACATTCACCTTAGTGATGGGCTTTAGAAGTAATAACACTTCCTTCGAGCTATCATATATAACTCCACTCTGCTCACACAAAGAAAAGATCAAGGAAGCAAATCCCAGACATGCAGTTGTAACAGCTGTAGCAGAACTGATGATAGTCTGGCAGATCAAAGCTCTAATGTTGATGTGCTTTCCTTCTTGAATACAATAGTTCAACGTCACTCTTTCTCTGGTCACTTCACTGAGATGATTGGTCATAAGCAAATGAGAAGAAATGAAATAGTTCCAGGCCTTTGAAGGTGCACATAACTTTGAAGTTGGGAAATTTACTCTCCTCTCATTAGTGATCTTCTAAAGTCCTCTCCCAATAGTCAAGTAGGAGATAATATCGTCTAACTCCTCTTCAGTAGGGCTATAATTTGCATAAAAACATAACCTATCTGGTGGTAAATGGTAAAACAAGTTGATTACCTCTGGTGAAAAAGGTACCAACATTCCTCGAACCNATACATATATATATATATATATATATATATATATATATATATATATATATATATATATATATATATATATCTCTGTGTGTGTGTTTGTGTGTGTTTGTGTGTGTTTGTGTGTGTTTGTGTGTGTACCGCATACCTTGGCGCGGGGGCTTTGGAATTTTAGGCACATGACGTGGCTCTTATTATGGGGCTAGAATGCGCATGAGAAATTGATATTTGGGCCTCTCCCAAATATTTTTTAAATGCCCAAAAAGGCTAATATATTAAATAGAAAGAAAGATACAGATACAATCTGTAGAAGGATCCAAGCATGACACCCTGCCCACATAAAACCACAAATGATTCCAAAACTAGAAAAAACAGAAGAATGCATTAGATACATAAATAAAAAGTTTAACAGTGCCGAAATACATAGTATCAGGTGGCTAGAGAGCGACCCAATTTGGTCTTGCCTCTGCCTCTAGTTCTAAGGAAGGAGCATGTTAGTAAGCTGGTAAGATGATCGCCGTTGCCAGTAGTCACCAATGTATCATCCAATATGTGCCCGAGCTGGAGTCGACCTCCATTCTTCTTCTTCCTCTTGGAATAGACCAGTCACTCCTCATTCGAAGAATCAGTCTGATGAGGTGGTAGAACTGAAGCAAAATGAATATCAACTGTAGTACCCACAATAAGTTCTAGTGTATGTGAAGTATGAGTTGTCTCTACACCGAATGCTTCTCGAAGAATTGGAGTTACGAGGCTCTCTTTATTATCAGTCTGAACACTATCATTTGTAGGTAATAGTCCATCAGTATTGTTTTTTATGGGGTTTGAAGGTGTCAGCATCACATCACTCACAGTAACAATAACAACAGTTTCATGGGGCGAGGGGGTCCTCAGGGGCAACAGACACCTCCTGTCCGGTAGTGTCCTCCTTAAGTGGAAATAAAATATCCAGAGCTGTGGGGTTAGACCCATCCTTATTCACTTGAACCTTAGATTGAAAATTGGATGAAAATTGTGGCATTGATCAAGGACATGACCAAACATCTTAACAGCGGGTACAATATGGGTGTTTGTTCTCCATGACGATTTGTTGCCAATAACCATTTTCAATAACATCAGGTAAAGTGACATCCCTTTTTACAAGTATTCTGACCACCGAGGGTTTGGTTAGGTTGAAAGTAGGCAGATCTAACTTCAAAGGATCTCCAAGGATGTCCCCAATAGAGTAGAGAACCTGATGGTGAAAAAAATGCAACTTGAGACCAGGTAAACTAAACCATACCGGTACAATGAGAGTTTCATGATTTGGGTCGAAATCAGGATACCATTTGAGTAACTTCATCTATTTGCCTGGGATATTAAGATATTTCTTGGAGAAAATTCTGGTATAGTCTCAGTCACTGTTAGTTGAATCAACACATGTCTCCCATCCATGAGTCTCACTTTTCACTTGCCTATTAGCTTAAGATCATCAACACTTTTTCTGATAACATCCATAGGAGGGTGTCCCCACTGAAATTTTTCAATAAGAGCAAACTTGAATTTTCCGTCGGTGTAGAATTTTCTGATTCAGAGAAAAAAATTCTTTTCCACCTTTCCTGCTTTCCTTCTTAACAAAAGGACAATCATCTGTACCCGCGTGACATTTCTTATAGTTTGAGGGGAATACCACCGTGGACTCCATCTGAGGGTTACCCACCACGTGGGCAAAAGATAATTTGTTCGGCTCAACCAAAGAAGAAGGAAGCGTCATCAGAGCAAGGAGAGTTGTCGGCGTTAAGCTACAATGAGGTTGCTGCTAGTCAAAGTGTCGGCAAAGAGAGGAGTTGTCGGGCGCAGTCGCAGCAGGAGAAGAAAGCAGCGTCGAACAGAAAAACCGCACTGTCGGGCGCAGGCACACCACGCGACACAGGAGCGAGAGAGGGAACTGCGGCGAAAGCTCAAGACACTGACGCCGATGCAGATGCCGACGACGGTGCGAGAGTCAACGATGCGAGGTCCTCTCCTTCGAGCACCAATAGAATCAATTGCGACCAAAATCGCCCATTGGAAGCCCTAGTTGTATATATATAGACGTTAAGACATAATCATTTGATTCACTTGTTGGGATTGATCTCCATATTTTTATATTTCAACTTAGAGCACCTGGTATAGACAAAAGAATTTAATATTATCTCTATTCATGAGCTATTATTACATGTCTACCTATCAAATGATATCACACGTTAACTCTACTGAATTATCTTTATGTCACTCATTTACTCCGCATGGATGGATTTTCCTGTAAGTATTCACCAACTAATGGGATATCACGATGCTAACTACAATAACTCAAATTAAAAGAGAGTAGTATTAATATTATGAAGCACATATATGATTAGTCTTAATTTTAAGTTTTTAATGGAGACTCAAATTCAAAATTTAATTCTAAATTCAACCATCAACCCTTGTTCAGATGTAGATTCAAGAATTTTTGCTAATGTGGGTATAGATCCAATGTACATAATATTTGAAGAATTCACTTCCAACTATAAACTTCTTTCCAATTCATCTTCAAACGCATATTCTTACCCTATAACTCTTCAAAAGGATTAGGTTTCACTTTGCATAATTTTATGTCTTTGTGTTTGATTTGTTTAAGAGAAGGTAAAGATATTTTTAGAGATCTTAATTCCATCTGTTGTATTGCCAACAAATCTCTCATAAGATGACTCCATTAGGTTTTGTAACATCCCAAAATATTACCCATTGAGATGTCGTCCACTTTGGCCAAACGGTTTCATGGTTTTGCCCCTATTGGTGTAACTTCCTAGTAGTTCACCATCACAGGAGTGCTTCCATGCAAACACACTTAACTTTGGAGTTTCTATCAAGATTTTAACATTTACACCAACAAGTGCCTCATTTTTTTAAGAGTTTAGATTCATTTTGCTTGAGGGGTTTCACAATCTCCCCCCACAATTTATTGACATCTTTGTCAGTGCTTTGAACCCATAATAATCAACCAGACAAATAGGATTCTAGAGGCGGCCCCTATAAATTTAAGAAGTGACTCTCACCATATAGCACTTTGTCCCATCTTATGTTCATGAGGTGGCTCCTATGGCGTAGCACTTTGTTCTGTATGACACTTTGTCCCATCTTGTGTTCATGAGGTGGCTCCTATGGCGTAGCACTTTGTTATGTATGAAACTTAGTCCCATCTTCCTGCTAGTGTCATGTCATGATACCTTTTGTAATAGTCCGAACTCTCACCCATTGAGATATTGCCTTCTTTGGCCTAATGAACTTACGATTTTGCTCTAATAATGTAACTTCCTTGGAGGTCATCAATTCTAGGAGTGCTCTCATGTGAGTAGACTTTGGAATTTCTATTGAAAGTCCAACCATTACACCAACAGTCACCTCGTTTTTCAAGAGTTCAGCATCATTTCACTTGAGGGTTTTCACAGTTTTTTGGTAAATTCTAGCTTTAGACTACCCTAATTTCTTCCCTAAGATTTTTTCTGAAGCTCTTAATAACTAGTCTCAAATTAATCCATGCTCAATTACAACGTATTTAAATCTTTATAGTATGCATTAACTCCTTATTCATCTTGCTTATAATGCTTAAATTGTTCATGTAGTTGATCTTCTTACTCGTTTAATGAAAAATATTCCTCTTTAAATTTGTGTAATATATCAACTCAATTCGGTGTAATCTTATGTGCAATACTTTGCCAAAATTAATTTTAATTTAGAACATTCAAAAGTTTCAAAATCAAACTGTTTTCAGTATTTAAAAGATCTTCTAATTTACCAATCTACCCTTAAAAATTCTCGAGAATATACTTGTCATTATCCTTCTCATCGAATGTTGGAATGTAGGTTCATGACATATGGTTATATTGTATTCATTTAAATCATGAGTCACCCAATTTTGCCTAAGCTGCAAGTTTTATTAATTTTATTTTTAATGCAATTAGCATGCTTTGCTTTTAGCTGAGAGGAGGACAAACCATTAATTCTAATGCTAATTTGTTGTAGAACACTTAAGAGCCTATGGTTTTCTAATATAATCTAAGGGATGAGATGCACAATGAGATCACATTGAAAAGTTTGATATGCAAGTAACTAACTCTTATTTTTAGCAACAAAATGTTAATGTAAAAAAACAACAATTATTCTTCTTTTTATTCATGCATGTCAATGACACAAAATGATGCATCTTCGATGCCATCTGCATGGTCTGTCGCAGTACAAAAAATTCTTATGCTAACATAAAAGTATGCATGTGTGTGTGTGTTGTGTGTGTGTGTGTGTGTGTGTGTGTGTGTGATCAAAGTGAAATCGAGTCCGCCGAAGGTCCCGTTGCTTGATCTAGCCACGAACCATTCTATCAAAATTTGATTTTGTGAGATTTAAGCTTCTTGTCATAGAGTGCCTTCAATTTAGTAGTGTTTTATATTTATTTGTATTTTTTATAATTTCTAACTATTTTACGTCACATTTCCTTTTTTTTTTTAATAAGAATTTATATATTTTCTAATACGTCATATTTAGAATAACATGCGCCATCCTATATGATGTGTTATAGCTATTGGGATTTTTGCACTATTGTGCTTTATTGTCATTAATAAATGTGCTTTCATCCTAATATAATTTTACTCTCGCCAAAATTTGAAATTTCACAAGAATGAATAAAATGTTTTAATAACGATCAATATTCACTCTATGAAAGGACTCTAATATGCTCACATTTGACATATTTCAATCATCCCCACACCAATTGCTAAACAAATTAGTATTAAGAATAAGGATAGAGATCACCCAAAAGGAAGTTGTAGGCCTTATGCCAGTACATGGAGAGTTGCTCTTGAAATAATCATCAATACTTGCGAAGTACTCAAAGAATACACATCCCCAACACATTAAGAATTGAGGAAAATTGAAGTTCTCTTTTAATACTTAATGCTCAATCAATTTTTCATAAATCTATATATGTGGCACGTATATTTTATGTAGTTGCATATCTCCCACTTAATCCTTTATATTTACATACAGAGCAATTTGATGTTAAAGTTATGCATGAAAATGTATACTTCACTTTTAAAAAGTGATATTAGTATTATTTTTTATGTGATATTAAAGATATGGGTGCTATATGCATAAATATGAAAGTGTAGTTGTGAATATGTAAATACGTAAGAATTGTGTGCTATGTATCTAAATGCCTCTTAATTTTTACATTATCTAGGTGTTCTATATGTATAGGGCCAACCGAGGTCAAATGATTAACCGACCGAAGGTTATCCCTAGAGATAATTAAAATTAATGTTCCTCGAAAGCCTCGTCGACTATAGAAATCAGTGGACATTGAAGCACGTGTGATTGCAACAAATCAGCTTCTTTCCTTGGTATCGATAATTCTATCAGCATCATGCGAAAAAATTTAAGAAAATCACAACAATGAATATCTCAGAGCTATTGCAAATCAACGAGACTTCAGGTTCTGGGATGCAGCATTAGCATAAATAAATTAATTCCATGACTATAGAATTAGCAAATCAACTACTAGAAGTAGGTGGAAATCACAGGAGGAGAATTTATAGAGAAATTGCAGGAACGAAATTTTTTTATTCAATAAGCTAAAACTCTAACTATTTATGATGGTGATAGGATTGAGATCTTTTGCAGCAAGTGACTAAACCTAATGAGGAAGTAAAAATATTGGAGAACACAACGATCAACATAATAGGCATGCTTTGACGCAAACTGAAAAGAAAATATAATTCAATTTAAAATTTAACTTTTATGCTTTTGATGATTTTAAACGAATAACTTGTTTTTGGAATTCTTATCTTTATAATAGGAAGACTTACATACATACTACTCAATTCCTATGTTTTTACATATCTAACACCTAAACTTCAATTCCTACATATTTGCCACCTTACCTATGCATGGAAAGGTTTATTTCACTTTTTAAAAGTTAAAATGGTGGTATTTTTTATGTGACATGAAATATTAGTTGTTAGATATGAAAATACATAGGAATTGGGTCCTATGTATGTAAATGCCCCTTTATAATATTCTGTATTCCCAAGGTTCATACTCACAGTTTGCAAGTTTTATTATTGCTCAATTCCATATGGATGCTTATTTACCATGTTCATTCTTGCATTCCTTTTTTCTGTTAAATATGCTTTTTTTTTCTTTTTCTTAAAAAGAAGTGGGAGTTCTCCAGTCACTGAGGTGGAACCTTATATACCGTTCAACATAAATCCCTCAGGAATGCAGCCTGTTCTTACTGCCACCTATCTGTTGGCTTTTCCTAGCATTATTGCAAGGTTATTCTCATTCGTAACTTAATTTTTGTTAATGTATTAACAGGATTTTAAAATTAACTTAATTTATTTTATGTATCCTGACTTAATCATTGCATTTTTTTTCTCTGGGCAGCATTTTAAACTCTCCATTCTGGGAAAACCTTAAAGAGATACTAAATCCTGGGAGTTCTATTGGTGCAGAGCCATGGGTCTTCTATGCAGTTTATGCTTTTTTCGTTTTCCTGTTCAATATCTTCGACATTGTAAGTGTTTCAGCAAGCATTGCTGAGATAAATTACAATTCCTTTTAATGCATTGGGAACTATATTACATTCTTTAAGTACATGTTCATAGATATTTAAAATTTATGATTTATGAGAGCTAAATCTCTAGGGGTGTACTTGGAGAAATTATTAGGTTAACTGTTTTGTGACCTCGAATCAATGAGTTCAAGGTACAAAAAATCTCTCTCCATGGTGCAAGGTAAGCTATGCAAGATAAGTTTTTATAGAACTCCCTCTCTCTGGACCCTAAAGCCCCCTGTATTAGGCTAATAAATATGTTCACTTTTTGTGCTCTATTTGGATTGAATATTTTGCACGTTGCATGATTATGGTCATAAGTTAGTCGGTATGGATATAGAAATAAATTTCAATTACCCTGTTTATAAAAAAGAAAAAAAGGTTATCTTGTGCTTAAACTAGAATTTTCTGGTTTGTAGAATTGATGGGCAGAATTTCAGTTGTATTGAAAACATGTCATTGGTTTCTTCATGCAAATGGTAGTTTTACAGTAGAAGTCCATAAGTTTCTCTTCAGTTATTATAGATGTGTTTTTTTTAGCTTAAAAAAATGATCAGACTGGAATTGAGTAAATAATGGAAGGAAGAGAAGTACAGAAGTGAAGTGCTCTCTTCATGGTGGCCAACTTTTCTTGCAAGGATTTTATTGAGTGCCTATTATATTAGTTATATGGAGGAATGATGTCTATAAACAGTCTTTTCCCAAAGGAGCTTTTTTACATGTGGAAGTAGTGGCCTCTGATCTGTAGTGGCCAGGAGGGCTTTATAACTGAAAGGGTTGACCAAATATTGCTGCCTTTTGTCAAAAGATGAAAAGAGGAAGATTTCTTTTGAATTCTAATGCAATTTATTGAGGATTTCACTGCAACCACCCTACCCAGGACTTTGAATTAACCAAGACAAGAACGGACGGTCGACGATAAAAATTAAAATTTTCTATCACTAACATTTTTTAATCTAAAATAAATTTGACTGAAGAAAGTAATTTGATTGACCAAATAAAATTTTCTTTTCAGGTTGCTGACTTCGCCTTCTGTGCACATGATTTTCTCTAATATTCATCTTATTCAAAAGTTTAAACATGAACAATATTAAAACAATATAACAAGTTTTACCAAATAAGCCAGTGGAGCAATCATATTTCTAAGTCATGAACCTCATTCCAAGATTTTTTTTCTTCCAAACCAATTGCCCGATAGGATGCAATTAGTCGAGCATGAGAAGTTGCAAAAATATGTCAAACACTTGATGGTTAGGTGCTTGGTTCGTGATAGTAGTAGCCCAAATGCAGCTCCAGCTCTGATTCTACGGAAAAGAATGCCTATTTGTTCTATCAGAATACACTTTGAAAAACTGTGTTTTAGAGTTGCATAAAACTAATATGAGCATAAATTTTGTAGTGGGACTGCGCTGTCTCAGACACAACAAGTTGAATTTATTGTAGTGATGGTAGATCGATTTTTGAAGCTTCCAGAGAAGAAGGCAAAATCTTTCCTAGGCTGGGAAAATGAAGCAGGAGTGTCTTGCACGGGATCCAGATCCAATTTTCACAAGATGTGGTCCCGTAGTTATGTGGTTCACAAAATTTTTGCGATCTTGGGAGGACAGGCTAGATTCTTTCCCATTAACAATTTTGCATGAATTGTTTTATTTCTTTTCTGATTTTCTTATCTATTTCTTTCTTTCTAAATAGGGTATTTTATATGAAGAGCTTATATAAATGTGTATTTTGCTATTTGGGACAACTAACTTTGATTCTATGTATTGTGAAGATTGTAATATATGCTTTATGCTTTAAGAAGTTCTGTATTATCTTCCTTTTGTAAGTGGTCTGCCTCTCGCCACTTCGTCCTTTGACTGCTGTTTTCAGTCCAGACAGCCACCGAACTCTTCTAAGATGCTGTCCAAACTGCAGATTTTATATCCCCTCCCCTTCAAAATGTCATTGACCTTGCATACATCATTCCTTTGCTAATTCACAACCACCTCTCTCTAAATTCACTTTCTAAACACCATCTAGGAGCCCTAGAACGGTATCACTTTGTGCT
Organism: Phalaenopsis hybrid cultivar; assembly: GCA_002079205.1. Classification (NCBI taxonomy): domain Eukaryota; kingdom Viridiplantae; phylum Streptophyta; class Magnoliopsida; order Asparagales; family Orchidaceae; genus Phalaenopsis; species Phalaenopsis hybrid cultivar. Next base: position 38,383 of record JXCR01147480.1, on the reverse strand, counting down.
AAACTAAGTAATTTCTCCTTTGGAAACAATTAATTACAGAATGATTTCTTGACAACTACTCCTAAGATAGAATATGTGAGTATTAACAATATTTCTATAGATGTGTCTAAGAGAATGATGGAATAATTAGAACTTAAAATTCTAGAGAACACACCATGGAACGGTTCCCCGTGGATGGCTANTATATATATATATGTGTGTGTGTGTGTGTGTGTGTGTGTGTGTGTGTGTGTGTGTGTGTATTTTGCTATTTGGGACAACTAACTTTGATTCTATGTATTGTGAAGATTGTAATATATGCTTTATGCTTTAAGAAGTTCTGTATTATCTTCCTTTTGTAAGTGGTCTGCCTATCGCCAATTCGTCCTTTGACTGCTGTTTTCAGTCCAGACAGCCACCGAACTCTTCTAAGATGCTGTCCAAACTGCAGATTTTATATCCCCTCCCCTTCAAAATGTCATTGACCTTGCATACATCATTCCTTTGCTAATTCACAACCACCTCTCTCTAAATTCACTTTCTAAACACCATCTAGGAGCCCTAGAACGGTATCACTTTGTGCTAAACTAAGTAATTTCTCCTTTGGAAACAATTAATTACAGAATGATTTCTTGACAACTACTCCTAAGATAGAATATGTGAGTATTAACAATATTTCTATAGATGTGTCTAAGAGAATGATGGAATAATTAGAACTTAAAATTCTAGAGAACACACCATGGAACGGTTCCCCGTGGATGGCTAGCACCAGCTAGTTGGGCTCATGGATCCTGTTGAAACTGCTTAACTTATAGGGTAGACGTTTTCAATGCTTAGCTTAGAAGCGATATTCCAAGATGCAAAGTTTGGGGGTGCTCATTCAAGGGGCAGTGGTAATATTCATGGTGGAAACTTGGAAATATCTTTCATAATTGAATCAATTAAATGGGATAAAAATATAATTTTAAGTGACCTCACCAAGTTTATTAAGGGAAGTTACCAAACATATCTAAAGGAAGATCCATCTAAATTTCTTACAAAGAGACTCTCTTTTTCATATCATCATATCATTTGAGACCTTATGGGTCTAAATAAGCATTATATAAGTTGAAACATTAATGAGAAAATTTAAAGGGGGTGATATCATCATGAAAGCTTTTTATGATGGAGATTGATTGTAATTCTAATCTTTAATTTTAATACTCTCAAGCTCTTGATTTGTAATTCCCTTCCTCTAATATTTATTACTCCCTTTCTCCATGTTTTGTAACTCTCAATGACACTGGTGTGTATCTGAGGGTGGAAAAACATCAGCGCAAGTTCAAGCCTTGATCGGTTCACCTTGCCGCTCCACAGTAGTACAGCTGGTCCGTGGGGCCTTTACTTGCTAGGTTTAGGTTAGAATTACGGTTATTTGTTTCTTCCTTGTATAAATATTTTCTTTAGAATATTGTCGATGACTTTTGCTTTGGCTTTATGTCATTTGGAGAATTTATCTCTACTTTCTGTTCCTATTGGAGTGCTGTATTCCTCTCTTTGAAGTGGTGTTTACTGTATCTTGATTGAGTACAAGTGGTTTATTTGCTTCTGTACATTAATAAGCATTATCTTGATTGATTACAAGTGGTGTTTACTGCATCTCCACACACATGACGATAGCGCTCAGTCCGTGTTTGTCTACATTGGCTTGATTGCACTAGTCTTTTTCCTTCACATGCAACTGTGGTTAGATATGTAAATACATAGGTTTTAGGTGGTATATATATAAGTGCCCCTTTGTTCTTTCTTGATTTCTTTTATTTTTGGCATGTGCTGCAATTCTATGATTTTGAAACCTCTGCCTTTGCAATGACTCGTTAATTTTTTCATTATTTATTTTATATATTTGGTTTCAAGGATTTTTTACTTCATGGGATTTTTTTTTTGTTCCAATGGCTTTGATATATGCGTTAGGCCACGATTTCCTAGATCTATGATTGATTAACTTAACTTCTGCACTTGATGGAAGGAGATAATTTAATTAATTGCTTTTGTATTATAACATGGGTTTGATGTCTGTACAATGCTTAATTGAGTGGCTAAATAAAATTTTAGTTAGGCATGCAAGTCTTTTCGCTTGTGGGATTCAATTTCTTTATGAAGTGAGAGAGATAAAAGTTTTGAGAGAGTTTATTTACTTTTTCAAGCGCTAGGCTTGCATTCTTGATTTGCTTCCCAATTTTTTTCCCTACCTTCCATTCTCGCGCATTTTGGTTATTAGTTTGAAAGAATAATTGTGTTTAGTTAAAGTTGCCAGAGTCTAATTTTTTGTCAGTTGTGTTAATTTCAATCGTGTACCTGACTCTCTTGATCCCAATTGTCATTGTTAATTGCTAGTAGAAGGCCATCAGGCTTTTCTTTTCTTTTCTTTTCTTTTTTGTTTTAATTGATTTATATCATAATTTTTTTTATTTCATTAAAATAATCTGGAATTATAGCTTGTCTTGCAAATTTTGCACACTTGTACAATGATTTTTCATAAACCTTTGATCTTAGGTTATTTTGCATCACTTGATAATTCTTATAATCCAATCTTGCCTTGACAATTGAGGGGGATTTTGCAGGCTAATTTGCCAAAAGAGATTTCAGACTATATGACAAAAATGGGCGCTCGAATTCCAAACATAAAACCTGGGAAGGCGACCGTAGAATACTTAACCAAAATTCAAGCATCAACTCGCTTTTGGGGTAAGAGATTTTATTTATTTCTGACAATCTAACAAAAGTGATTAGTTTTATGCTCCTGTTTTATCATCAATGGTTTCTTCCCTCCACATTCTTCAGTATTGGCACCATCAAGCCTTCATCTGACCAACTTAAAATTTAGAGGAGTTTACAAGCATACCACGCAATTCTTATTTATTTACTAATCTAACATCTAAAATTTCATATTTAAAAGCATAACACTCAAATTTTTGATATCACATAAAAAAATATCACTTTTACTTACTTTTAAAAGCAAATTACATATTTTTCGTGCATAGTTTTATTACACCAAAGTGTGATAAATGTAAATATCCAACTCTACGTGTTAGAATGTAAATCAATAATACTTGCATGGTATATATGCAAAATTCCTTGTAGTTTAGTTTACTGATAAGTTACTTTAAATGTTTTTTTACCCTCTTATAATTTTTCTCTTAACAACACAGGTGGAGTTTTGTTAAGTATATTGGCTACCTCTTCTTCCATTCTTGAGCACAATTTACGCCATATAAATGAAAATTTCTCAGTAGGATTTACATCTGTGCTGATCATTGTAAGTTCTATATCAGCTCTTTCTGCAATAAGAGTGTAATTTCTTATTAATGTTCAAAGAAATTGTTGGCTTAGGTTGGCTCCATAATCGAGTTAAGGAGATCTTATCAGGCTTACAATGTAATGCCTACTTTAAGCAAGGTTCTTAGGAGATATGGTGTTTAAAGAAATTCAGTTGTTTTTTAACTCCAGGTAATGTTTTGCTTCAATTTCATGCATCTTTTATAGACAATTCTTTTATATTTACATATCTAGCTCCTAAACTTTCATATTTACATGTATATGACTTAAATATTTAAAAATAAATAAAAGTTTTACTTGTCAGCTTTTTAAAAGTGAAATACACTTCCCAAGCATAGTTTCTGACACCAAGGAATTATAAATATAAATATCAAACCTTAGTTGTTAGATATGTGTATATACATAAGAATATGTGCTATGGATATAAATTTTTTTTTTATAAAATTTTAGGAATCAGATTATTTTGTTCTTTTTGTGACTCGCAGATACCGGAGGAGATCAATGTGGTTAACAAAGTACAATCATCTTAATCTTTCAAGGAAGTGGGTTAAAAACATAATCTTTGGTTTAAAGCGGATAGGACTACCAGAGGGGAGGAGGCACAGAAGGCCGCTATTTCATTGAAGTAAAAGCAGAAAAATGTTTTATGGGCAGCACAATAAGTTGGAGAAAAAAATTTTGAACAGAAAAATATGTGCCATTTTTATTGTATTGTAGGTGGTTCAGTGTAAGGTTCCAGATAGTAGATTTGAGTTACAGCTTTGCATACGTTAACATTTCCTGATTTAGATGCCAACTTGCGGTACTTGTAATGATTAGTTAAATTTTTATGTATTTTGGGGGTGAACCACTATAATTGTTGGTTGTATTTTTGAATAGTGTGGTGTAGTGTTGATAATCATATTCAAAATTTAAAATTTGCTCATAGTATCCAATTTGCAGATAGATTTGCTGTAATATTATGATGAAGAATGCTTGCTGAAAGCATTCAGTAGGATTGTCAGTTATTCATTCCATGTATTTAAAGAGAAGCATTATTTAAGTTTTTGGGAGATCAATTGGATTTATATTTGACATATTTTAGCTAATAACATGGGAGTAATAGAGCCATTATTGATCAAAATATTAACTGAGTATTTCTAAAATTCTAGGGTAAGGATATGATGGGTCAAGCACCATGAGATGGATCTAGTGGACTTCAAATTAAAATTATGATTATTATTATCACTGTTATTGTATTTTATAAACGTTGTTTTGCACATCAATTACAGCATTTGCTGAAATGCATCTTTTTTTCAGTTCAACTATAATATTAATAATTTTGTTGGAGATTCTTACAGACGAGAAAATAGCTGAATAAGGTATAAATTAAAAAACATGCCTTAAAAAGGCGAGAAAATTCTCATCATGAAACTCAATTAGATATTAGTGGCAGTTTCATACATGATAGACAGTTATTATGCATCTACATATCTAACACAAGCTTTCATATTTAGATACACGCTAATATTGAGCATCACATCAAAAATATTACTAATGTTAACCTTTTAAAAGTGAAACACATCTTTCCATGCATATGTTAATCACACCAAAGTGTTATAAATATAAATATCAAACATTTGATGCTACATGGTATATATGTAAATTTCCCTAACTATTATTATTATATTTCATCCATACATGATGTCCTCGACTTTGTAATGGTAGGTGGATAAACGGGAGGCAAAATGCTGAAGCGAGTGCCACTGGTCTTTCAAATTTGATGCAAAATTATGTCTCCAATTCAATATTCTTTTGATAAAAGAAATATTAAAAGCCACAAATCTATGAACTATAAGGACAAAACAGCAAATCAAGATATTTTGTACAAGCTAAGTTGAAATATCGAGTAGGGATTACAAATGATGAAAATAATGGATGGGAAAACATACAGCAAGAAGTCTCTTTTATCACGCTGCAACTTGAAATTCCTTCCATTAATGATGTGCGTGTACTTTCAAGTTTCAGTAGATTTTAATTTTGCATTATTATCAAATAAGTTTATGGGGTTATTTACATACCTTCCATAAAATTCTTATATATTTATATATCAGATACCTAAAGTTTGATATCTAGTTATATAATGCTTAAGTCTCTCAATTACATCAAAATAAATGCATGAAGATGATACATTTATTTTTAAAAAAAATTAGCATTGTGTAATAAAAACATGACCAGGAAATGCCCATGTTCTGCAGGTGCATGATCAAATTAGATCTGTCCCAAAATCACCTCTGCAGCAGACACTTCAAAATCTGAAGGCTTTTTCTCAACATTGAGAGCCTGAACTTTGCCGTTTACTATATATGCAGACCACCTGCACAAAATAAGCAAAAAATTGGTTCGATCCACAAACCACGAGATGGATGAATTTCACTAAATTTCTCCCACTTCATTACTTCAAGAACAGAATGAGTAAAATGTTCTGAGAATCAACAAACACGACAATAATCTCTATCAACCTAAAAAGCGGAGCGAGGAAAATTTCCTTGCATACTTGCATTCTTGCATTCAATGATATACCCAACCTTAGAAACAACAATATTTTTACTGTGTTAATTGGTGGCGGGCCTGGCGGTGACCATCACCGCTCACCAAGTTTTACATTGATTTTATTTTAATACTGACTAAAAATTATATATTAAGATTTTAATGAACCAAGGCTAAAAATATTTCAAATTCACTGCATTTCAAAGAAAATGTAGTCCTTTTTTGAAGATATACATACATTCCACTTGAACTCTTATGCATTCACATATCTATCATCTAACACCTAAGCTTCAATTTTTACATACACATCCCTTACCTATGCATGAAAAGGCATATTTCACTTTTTAAAAGTTAAAATGGTGATATTTTTTTATGTGATATGAAAGATTTGGGAGGCATAAATGTATAAAAGTAAAATTTAGATGTTAGATATATAAATAAATAAGAATTGAGAGGTATGTATTTTAATGCCCCTTCATTTTTTAGAAACCCAAATGGCCCGATGATGAAGAAATATTATGATTTCCATCATTTGTCCACAGGAGTGGAATACTTTCTATTACCATCATGCTAGCACCGCAACTATCATTGGCACCATGTCTATTGGTTGTTGGCTAGAGGAAACTAGTTTGAGTTCACCTCAATAAATGCCATAACACTACTATCTTCCCACGGTAAAAATGCCATAACTCTATTTTCTCACTGTTCCGAGTTAACCCAAACCACGACTCAGAAGCGACAGATTTTATTACATAATTATAACATGAGTACAAGGATGACTCCTTGCAAGTAAGAGTGCAGAAACAGTGACTCGAATACATAAACAGCAAGCCAAACAACACTAAAACAGTAAGAAAATAGAGCAATGCAGAAAATAAATTAAGCACAGATCGGAAACATTCCTGGACCGCGTCGGCGGACGGTAGAGAAGTCATCCGGGAGGCTGGTGAAAAGTTGGCAGTGGCTGGATGGACATCGGAGCGACCGGCGGTGACTAGAGTGATGCTGGAAGAACTTGGAGAGGCTGACGGTCAGCGGGAGGTGGCGCCGGAGAGGATGACTAAGACAGGATGAGAACTGCAAAGGGCTGCGGCTTACTTGGAGGAGTGCAGCATGGAGGGGCAGCACTCAGGAGTGAGCTGGGAAGGGTCAGGGGGCCCGGTAACAGGTTGGAGGGGAGCTGAGAAGGGGTGCAGTAACTGTAGTATGACGAGGAGGACTCAAATAGCCTGTAGGAGAAGCTGGAAGGGCGGTAGCAGTGGAGGGTGTGCCGGGAGGAGAGAGTAAAGTAGAGATACACACCAACATGGTGGGATACAACCGTAGCACCACAACGCCAAAGGATACAACCTCGAACATGGGGAAAACCCCAGGCGTATCATCCAGAATAGGAAAAATCAGCAAGCCAAAAGCTGTCATGACCTATGAAAATAATAAGCATAAATAGAGGAGGAAAGGAAGACCATAAAGGTAAGATCTTGAGAAGGACATAGGTGAAGAAAGGGAGGATGGTAATGACTAGGAGGAGGTAAGCAGCAACGGCTAGGAGGAGGTGTGTGATTAAGGCATGGGAAAGGAAAGATCGAGGAAGAGGAAGGGCGAATGAATCGGGCACGGGAGGGGGTAGCATAGCGTGGGATAAGTAGGTTGGACCGGCCAGGCTCGGGGAAGGACGGGCCGGCTTGTTTTCCTGCCACGCCCGACTCGACGAGCTGCGTGGGTGGCAGCCCTGCGTCAAACTTTTGGGATTGGGCGAGCTTCCACATCATTTGTCGAAGCTTACGTTTCTTCTTAGTATGGTGTGAGGTCCGAGACATTGAATGTAGCTGAAATTTTGAAGTCACCTGACAGGTCAATTTTGTAGCCGTTGTTATTTAGTTTTTTAAGTATGCAGAACGGTCTATCAGCTATGGACTTGAGTTTTCTGTGTGCTCCAACGGGAAATCACTTTTTCTTAAGGCGGATCCAGACGAGTTCTCCGAGGTCTCCTTCTTTAAAAGTTTCTTTTTGTCAAGACTTATTGGCTTCCGCTTTATATTTGTGATTTTCCTGAGAAATTGCTCGCCCAACTTCTTCGTGGAGTTGTTGAATTTGGTGAGCACATTCCCTAGAATCCTTGCTGATCTCAGTTTGGTGTAGAAGTGAGACCAACTTCAGGAGTGTGATCGGGTTGGGGTCGTACACACTTTTGAGTAGCGTGTGTCCTGTGATCTGGTTGGTTGAACGATTGCAGGCAAATTCAGCTTAAGCGAGAATGAGATCTCATTGTTCGATATTTTTTCCCTATGAAGCATCGAAGAAGATTCCCTAGGCTCCTATTAAATACTTCAGTCTGTCCATCTGTCTGAGGATGAGTTGCAGAACTAAATTGGAATTTTGTGACTAATTTGCTCCAGAGTCTGCCAGAAGAGACCCAAGAATTTAATGTCTCGATCGGAAGTAATAGTCCTAAAAATACCGTGAAGCCGAACGATCTCACGGAAGTACAAATCAGCAATATGAGACGCATCTAACTTCCGGTGGCAAGCGACGAAATGTGCCATCTTTGAGAATCGATCAACCACAACCATGAAAGAGCCCTTATTTCTGTGTGCCTGGTAGCCTAATGACAGTCCATGCTGACATAAACCCAAGGCGCCTCAGAGACCGATAAAAGTGTGCACAATCCCGTGTTTTGGCGACATAAAAATCGCCTGCCATCGGAGTTTTGGCGACATAAAAAATCAAACAACATCTCATGTTAGGAGGGGCCAAAAAAAATATTCTCTCTCTAGTGCGAGAGTTTTATATCTATCAAAATGCTCGGCTAATCCGCTACTGTGGTTCACTTGGACGATAGCTAGGCGCAGTCAGCATCGAGAAATGCATAATTTGTTGTGGCAGAACAAGTGGCCATCCATTTGGTAGAACTACCCGTGAGATTTCTCCCTACACTGTTCCCAAATTTCCTAAAGTCTTCATCGGTCTCATATAAGCCTTAAAACTTCAAAGCCTACGATCTGCGCCCGGAAGGATGTGATCAAAAAGAGACAATGCTTTAAAGCGTCGCCGATGCGGTTCTGTTTTTTGGCTTTGTGCTTTAGTACAAATTGAAAGGACACTAAAAATTCCACCCAGGTAGTGCGGCACCTTTTGAGTTTATTCTGACTGTTAAGAAATTTTAGAACTTCATGATCCATAAATAGGGTGAACTCCGTGGTGAGTAGGTAATGATTCTAGTGTTCTAGAGCTCTGACGATGACATAGAATTCTTTGTCGTAGGTGGAATATTTTCGCCGAATCTCATTTAATTTTTTTTGCTAAAATAGGTTATAGGATGACCACATTGGCTTAGTAAAACGCCTATCCCTATTCCGGAAGCATCACTCAACCTCAAATGATTGAAACCTGGTAAGTCAATGACTGGGACTTGAATGACATTTTCCTTCAGTATTTTAGAGTTGGATTGGGTCGTGACCGTCCATGTGAATTCTTTTTGTTTCAACAGCTCTGTAAGGGGCGGTGATAGTGATGAAGTTGCAAATAAATCTTCGATAGAAAGAGGCTAGCCCCAAAAATTGCCGAAGTTCAGTGAAGGATTGCAGTGCAGTTCAGCTTACGATTGTCTCGATCTTTGTGGGTCCATTTTTATTCCGACGCTAGATACAATGTAACCCAAAAATAGATTTAGTTTGCGAGAAAGTGACACTTCTAAGGATAGGCGTATAATCGTTCGGATTGTAAGACTTCGAAAACCGCCCGCAGGTGTTGTAGGTGATCTTCCTCAGATTTACCATAAACCAAGATATCATCAAAGTATACTACCACAAATTTCCCACTATGAGCTCAAAAGACTTGATTCATTAGGCGCATGAAGGTGTTGGACGCGTTGTACAAGCTGAAAGGCATGATTGTCCATTCATAAAAATCATTCTTATTTTGAAGGTGATTTTCCACTCGTCTCCCGGTCGCATTCTAATCTGGTGGTAACCACTCTACAAGTAAATTTTCTGAGAAGACAGTGGTATCGTACAACTGATATAAAAAGTCATCGAGTCGCGGTATGTGAAAACAATATTTGATTGTAATTTTGTTTAGCTGTGATTGCAATGCACATCCTTTAGGAGCCATATTTTTTGGGTACGATGAGGGAAAATACAACATATGGGCTGGTGCTTTCGCGTACCAATCCTATCTTAACAAGATCCTGCACCTGACATTGGAGTTCCTTGTACTTTGCGGGTAGTAACTGGTAGGCGAATCTATTTGGTAGAACCGAGCCTGGTATGAGGTCGATGGCATGTTGGATATCCGGTAGTGGGGTAACCCGTTTGGGAGATCGTCATTCATGACGTCTTGAAAATTGGGTAGGAGTGGTTGGAGTTGTGTAGGGATCTCATTATTCGTGTCAGTACCTTTTAGGATCAGAGCTAGTGCTAGGTGACTTGTGAAATTAATGTGTATTCGGTGTTGATCTTGGACCACGCATCTTTTACAGGCAATAACATGATGTGTTTTCCATCTTTTTTGAATGTTCAAGTGTTTTTGAAGCCATCATGTTGTGTTTTCCAGTCAAATTGCCATGGTCGTCCTAAAAAAATGTGACATGCGTCCATTGGGACAGCATCACGCCAAATNTTTATTTATTTCTGACAATCTAACAAAAGTGATTAGTTTTATGCTCCTGTTTTATCATCAATGGTTTCTTCCTCCACATTCTTCAGTATTGGCACCATCACACCTTCATCTGACCAAATTAAAATTTAGAGGAGTTTACAAGCATACCACACAATTCTTATTTATTTACTAATCTAACATCTAAAATTTCATATTTAAAAGCATAACACTCAAATTTTTGATATCACATAAAAAAATATCACTTTTACTTACTTTTAAAAGCAAATTACATATTTTTCGTGCATAGTTTTATTACACCAAAGTGTGATAAATGTAAATATTTAGCATGTAAATCAAGAAGACTTGCGTGGTATATATGCAAAATTCCTTGTAGTTTAGTTTACTGATAAGTTACTTTAAATGTNCTAGGTTTAGGTTAGAATTACGGTTATTTGTTTCTTCCTTGTATAAATATTTTCTTTAGAATATTGTCGATGGCTTTTGCTTTGGCTTTATGTCATTTGGAGAATTTTTCTCTACTTTCTGTTCCTATTGGAGTGTTGTATTCCTCTCTTTGAAGTGGTGTTTACTGTATCTTGATTGAGTACAAGTGGTTTATTTGCTTCTGTACATTAATAAGCATTATCTTGATTGATTACAAGTGGTGTTTACTGCATCTCCACACACATGACGATAGCGCTCAGTCCGTGTTTGTCTACATTGGCTTGATTGCACTAGTCTTTTTCCTTCGCGTGCAACTGCGGTTAGATATGTAAGGTTTTAGGTGGTATATATATAAGTGCCCCTTTTTTCTTTCATGATTTATTTTATTTTTGGCATGTGCTGCAATTCTATGATTTTGAAACCTCTTCCTCTGCAATGACTCGTTAATTTTTTCATTCTTTATTTTGTACATTTGGTTTCAAGGATTTTTTACTTCATGGGATTTTTTTTTTGTTCCAATGGCTTTGATATATGTGTTAGGCCACGATTTCCTAGATCTATGATTGATTAACTTAACTTCTGCACTTGATGGAAGGAGATATTTTAATTAATTGCTTTTGTATTATAACATGGGTTTGATGTCTGTACAATGCTTAATTGAGTGGCTAAATAAAATTTTAGTTAGGCATGCAAGTCTTTTCGCTTGTGGGATTCAATTTCTTTATGAAGTGAGAGAGATAAAAGTTTTGAGAGAGTTTATTTACTTTTTCAAGCGCTAGGCTTGCATTCTTGATTTGCTTCCCAATTTTTTTCCCTACCTTTCATTCTCGCGCATTTTGGTTATTAGTTTGAAAGAATAATTGTGTTTAGTTAAAGTTGCCAGAATCTAATTTTTTGTCAGTTGTGTTAATTTCAATCGTGTACCTGACTCTCTTGATCCCAATTGTCATTGTTAATTGCTAGTAGAAGGCCATCAGGCTTTTCTTTTCTTTTCTTTTCTTTTTTGTTTTAATTGATTTATATCATAATTTTTTTTATTTCATTAAAATAATCTGGAATTATAACTTGTCTTGCAAATTTTGCACACTTGTACAATGATTTTTCATAAACCTTTGATCTTAAGTTATTTTGCATCACTTGATAATTCTTATAATCCAATCTTGCCTTGACAATTGAGGGGGATTTTGCAGGCTAATTTGCCAAAAGAGATTTCAGACTATATGACAAAAATGGGCGCTCGAATTCCAAACATAAAACCTGGGAAGGCGACCGTAGAATACTTAACCAAAATTCAAGCATCAACTCGCTTTTGGGGTAAGAGATTTTATTTATTTCTGACAATCTAACAAAAGTGATTAGTTTTATGCTCCTGTTTTATCATCAATGGTTTCTTCCCTCCACATTCTTCAGTATTGGCACCATCAAGCCTTCATCTGACCAACTTAAAATTTAGAGGAGTTTACAAGCATACCACGCAATTCTTATTTATTTACTAATCTAACATCTAAAATTTCATATTTAAAAGCATAACACTCAAATTTTTGATATCACATAAAAAAATATCACTTTTACTTACTTTTAAAAGCAAATTACATATTTTTCGTGCATAGTTTTATTACACCAAAGTGTGATAAATGTAAATATCCAACTCTACGTGTTAGAATGTAAATCAATAATACTTGCATGGTATATATGCAAAATTCCTTGTAGTTTAGTTTACTGATAAGTTACTTTAAATGTTTTTTTACCCTCTTATAATTTTTCTCTTAACAACACAGGTGGAGTTTTGTTAAGTATATTGGCTACCTCTTCTTCCATTCTTGAGCACAATTTACGCCATATAAATGAAAATTTCTCAGTAGGATTTACATCTGTGCTGATCATTGTAAGTTCTATATCAGCTCTTTCTGCAATAAGAGTGTAATTTCTTATTAATGTTCAAAGAAATTGTTGGCTTAGGTTGGCTCCATAATCGAGTTAAGGAGATCTTATCAGGCTTACAATGTAATGCCTACTTTAAGCAAGGTTCTTAGGAGATATGGTGTTTAAAGAAATTCAGTTGTTTTTTAACTCCAGGTAATGTTTTGCTTCAATTTCATGCATCTTTTATAGACAATTCTTTTATATTTACATATCTAGCTCCTAAACTTTCATATTTACATGTATATGACTTAAATATTTAAAAATAAATAAAAGTTTTACTTGTCAGCTTTTTAAAAGTGAAATACACTTCCCAAGCATAGTTTCTGACACCAAGGAATTATAAATATAAATATCAAACCTTAGTTGTTAGATATGTGTATATACATAAGAATATGTGCTATGGATATAAATTTTTTTTTTATAAAATTTTAGGAATCAGATTATTTTGTTCTTTTTGTGACTCGCAGATACCGGAGGAGATCAATGTGGTTAACAAAGTACAATCATCTTAATCTTTCAAGGAAGTGGGTTAAAAACATAATCTTTGGTTTAAAGCGGATAGGACTACCAGAGGGGAGGAGGCACAGAAGGCCGCTATTTCATTGAAGTAAAAGCAGAAAAATGTTTTATGAGCAGCACAATAAGTTGGAGAAAAAAATTTTGAACAGAAAAATATGTGCCATTTTTATTGTATTGTAGGTGGTTCAGTGTAAGGTTCCAGATAGTAGATTTGAGTTACAGCTTTGCATATGTTAACATTTCCTGATTTAGATGCCAACTTGCGGTACTTGTAATGATTAGTTAAATTTTTATGTATTTTGGGGGCGAACCACTATAATTGTTGATTGTATTTTTGAATAGTGTGGTGTAGTGTTGATAATCATATTCAAAATTTAAAATTTGCTCATAGTATCCAATTTGCAGATAGACTTGCTCTAATATTATGATGAAGAATGCTTGCTGAAAGCATTCTGTAGGATTGTCAGTTATTCATTCCATATATTTAAAGAGAAGCATTATTTAAGTTTTTAGGAGATCAATTGGATTTATATTTGACATACTTTAGCTAATAACTTGGGAGTAATGGAGCCATTATGGATCAAATAGTGACTGAGTATTTCTAAAATTCTCGGGCAAGGATATAATGGGTCAAGCACCATGAGATAGATCTAGTGGACTTCAAATTAAAATTATGATTATTATTTTCACTGTTATTGTATTTTATAAACGTTGTTTTGCACATCAATTACAGCATTTGCTGAAATGCATCTTTTTTTCAGTTCAACTATAATATTAATAATTTTGTTGGAGATTCTTACAGACGAGAAAATAGCTGAATAAGGTATAAATTAAAAAACATGCCTTAAAAAGACGAGAAAATTCTCATCATGAAACTCAATTAGATATTACTGGCAGTTTCATACATGATAGACAGTTATTATGCATCTACATATCTAACACCTATACTTTCATATTTAGATACACGCTAATATTTAGTATCACATCAAAAATATTACTAATGTTAACCTTTTAAAAATGAAACACACCTTTCCATGCATATGTTAATCACACCAAAGTGTTATAAATATAAATATCAAACATTTGATGCTACATAGTATATATGTAAATTTCCCTAACTATTACTATTATATTTCATCCATACATGATGTCCTCGACTTTGTAATGGTAGGTGGATAAACGGAAGACAAAATGCTGAAGCGAGTGCCACTGGTCTTTCAAATTTGATGCAAACTTATGTCTCCAATTCAATATTCTTTTGATAAAAGAAATATTATAGAAGCCACAAATTTATGAACTATAAGGACAAAACAGCAAATCAAGATATTTTGATTGTATAAGGTAAGTTGAAATTTCAAGTAGGGATTACAAATGATGAAAATAATGGATGGGAAAACATATTGCAAGAAGCCTCTTTTATCGCGCTGCAAATTGAAATTCCTTCCATTAATGATGTGCATGTACTTTCAAGTTTCAATAGATTTTAATTTTGCATTATTATCAAATAAGTTTATGGGGGTATTTACATAACTTCCATAAAATTCTTATATATTTATATATCAGATACCTAAACTTTGATATCTAGTTATATAATGCTTAAGTCTCTCAATTACATCAAAATAAATGCATGAAGATGATATATTTATTTTTAAAAAAATTTAGTATTGTGTAATAAAAACATGACCAGGGAAATGCCCATGTTCTGCAGATGCATGATAAAATTAGATCTGTCCCAAAATCACCTCTGCAGCAGACACTTCAAAATCTGAAGGCTTTTTCTCAACATTGAGAGCCTGAACTTTGCCGTTTACTATATATGCAGACCACCTGCACAAAATAAGCAAAAAATTGGTTCGATCCACAAACCACAAGATGGATGAATTTCACTAAATTTCTCCCACTTCATTACTTCAAGAACAGAATGAGTAAAATGTTCTGAGAATCAACAAACACGACAATAATCTCTATCAACCTAAAAAGCGGAGCGAGGAAAATTTCCTTGCATACTTGCATTCTTGCATTCAATGATATACCCAACCTTAGAAACAACAATATTTTTACTGTGTTAATTGGTGGCGGGCCTGGCGGTGACCATCACCGCTCACCAAGTTTTACATTGATTTTATTTTAATACTGACTAAAAATTATATATTAAGATTTTAATGAACCAAGGCTAAAAATATTTCAAATTCACTGCATTTCAAAGAAAATGTAGTCCTTTTTTGAAGATATACATACATTCCACTTGAACTCTTATGCATTCACATATCTATCATCTAACACCTAAGCTTCAATTTTTACATACACATCCCTTACCTATGCATGAAAAGGCATATTTCACTTTTTAAAAGTTAAAATGGTGATATTTTTTTATGTGATATGAAAGATTTGGGAGGCATAAATGTATAAAAGTAAAATTTAGATGTTAGATATATAAATAAATAAGAATTGAGAGGTATGTATTTTAATGCCCCTTCATTTTTTAGAAACCCAAATGGCCCGATGATGAAGAAATATTATGATTTCCATCATTTGTCCACAGGAGTGGAATACTTTCTATTACCATCATGCTAGCACCGCAACTATCATTGGCACCATGTCTATTGGTTGTTGGCTAGAGGAAACTAGTTTGAGTTCACCTCAATAAATGCCATAACACTACTATCTTCCCACGGTAAAAATGCCATAACTCTATTTTCTCACTGTTCCGAGTTAACCCAAACCACGACTCAGAAGCGACAGATTTTATTACATAATTATAACATGAGTACAAGGATGACTCCTTGCAAGTAAGAGTGCAGAAACAGTGACTCGAATACATAAACAGCAAGCCAAACAACACTAAAACAGTAAGAAAATAGAGCAATGCAGAAAATAAATTAAGCACAGATCGGAAACATTCCTGGACCGCGTCGGCGGACGGTAGAGAAGTCATCCGGGAGGCTGGTGAAAAGTTGGCAGTGGCTGGATGGACATCGGAGCGACCGGCGGTGACTAGAGTGATGCTGGAAGAACTTGGAGAGGCTGACGGTCAGCGGGAGGTGGCGCCGGAGAGGATGACTAAGACAGGATGAGAACTGCAAAGGGCTGCGGCTTACTTGGAGGAGTGCAGCATGGAGGGGCAGCACTCAGGAGTGAGCTGGGAAGGGTCAGGGGGCCCGGTAACAGGTTGGAGGGGAGCTGAGAAGGGGTGCAGTAACTGTAGTATGACGAGGAGGACTCAAATAGCCTGTAGGAGAAGCTGGAAGGGCGGTAGCAGTGGAGGGTGTGCCGGGAGGAGAGAGTAAAGTAGAGATACACACCAACATGGTGGGATACAACCGTAGCACCACAACGCCAAAGGATAAAACCTCGAACATGGGGAAAGCGTATCATCCAGAATAGGAAAAATCAGCAAGCCAAAAGCTGTCATGACCTATGAAAATAATAAGCATAAATANAGAGAGTTTATTTACTTTTTCAAGCGCTAGGCTTGCATTCTTGATTTGCTTCCCAATTTTTTTCCCTACCTTTCATTCTCGCGCATTTTGGTTATTAGTTTGAAAGAATAATTGTGTTTAGTTAAAGTTGCCAGAATCTAATTTTTTGTCAGTTGTGTTAATTTCAATCGTGTACCTGACTCTCTTGATCCCAATTGTCATTGTTAATTGCTAGTAGAAGGCCATCAGGCTTTTCTTTTCTTTTCTTTTCTTTTTTGTTTTAATTGATTTATATCATAATTTTTTTTATTTCATTAAAATAATCTGGAATTATAACTTGTCTTGCAAATTTTGCACACTTGTACAATGATTTTTCATAAACCTTTGATCTTAAGTTATTTTGCATCACTTGATAATTCTTATAATCCAATCTTGCCTTGACAATTGAGGGGGATTTTGCAGGCTAATTTGCCAAAAGAGATTTCAGACTATATGACAAAAATGGGCGCTCGAATTCCAAACATAAAACCTGGGAAGGCGACCGTAGAATACTTAACCAAAATTCAAGCATCAACTCGCTTTTGGGGTAAGAGATTTTATTTATTTCTGACAATCTAACAAAAGTGATTAGTTTTATGCTCCTGTTTTATCATCAATGGTTTCTTCCCTCCACATTCTTCAGTATTGGCACCATCAAGCCTTCATCTGACCAACTTAAAATTTAGAGGAGTTTACAAGCATACCACGCAATTCTTATTTATTTACTAATCTAACATCTAAAATTTCATATTTAAAAGCATAACACTCAAATTTTTGATATCACATAAAAAAATATCACTTTTACTTACTTTTAAAAGCAAATTACATATTTTTCGTGCATAGTTTTATTACACCAAAGTGTGATAAATGTAAATATCCAACTCTACGTGTTAGAATGTAAATCAATAATACTTGCATGGTATATATGCAAAATTCCTTGTAGTTTAGTTTACTGATAAGTTACTTTAAATGTTTTTTTACCCTCTTATAATTTTTCTCTTAACAACACAGGTGGAGTTTTGTTAAGTATATTGGCTACCTCTTCTTCCATTCTTGAGCACAATTTACGCCATATAAATGAAAATTTCTCAGTAGGATTTACATCTGTGCTGATCATTGTAAGTTCTATATCAGCTCTTTCTGCAATAAGAGTGTAATTTCTTATTAATGTTCAAAGAAATTGTTGGCTTAGGTTGGCTCCATAATCGAGTTAAGGAGATCTTATCAGGCTTACAATGTAATGCCTACTTTAAGCAAGGTTCTTAGGAGATATGGTGTTTAAAGAAATTCAGTTGTTTTTTAACTCCAGGTAATGTTTTGCTTCAATTTCATGCATCTTTTATAGACAATTCTTTTATATTTACATATCTAGCTCCTAAACTTTCATACTTACATGTATATGACTTAAATATTTGAAAATAAATAAAAGTTTTACTGTTGTCAGCTTTTTAAAAGTGAAATACACTTTCCAAGCATAGTTTCTGACACCAAGGAATTATAAATATAAATATCAAACCTTAGTTGTTAGATATGTGTATATACATAAGAATTATGTGCTATGGATATAATTTTTTTTTATAAAATTTTAGGAATCAGATTATTTTGTTCTTATTGTGACTCGCAGATACAGGAGGAGATCAATANTAAAATTTTAGTTAGGCATGCAAGTCTTTTCGCTTGTGGGATTCAATTTCTTTATGAAGTGAGAGAGATAAAAGTTTTGAGAGAGTTTATTTACTTTTTCAAGCGCTAGGCTTGCATTCTTGATTTGCTTCCCAATTTTTTTCCCTACCTTCCATTCTCGCGCATTTTGGTTATTAGTTTGAAAGAATAATTGTGTTTAGTTAAAGTTGCCAGAGTCTAATTTTTTGTCAGTTGTGTTAATTTCAATCGTGTACCTGACTCTCTTGATCCCAATTGTCATTGTTAATTGCTAGTAGAAGGCCATCAGGCTTTTCTTTTCTTTTCTTTTCTTTTTTGTTTTAATTGATTTATATCATAATTTTTTTTATTTCATTAAAATAATCTGGAATTATAGCTTGTCTTGCAAATTTTGCACACTTGTACAATGATTTTTCATAAACCTTTGATCTTAAGTTATTTTGCATCACTTGATAATTCTTATAATCCAATCTTGCCTTGACAATTGAGGGGGATTTTGCAGGCTAATTTGCCAAAAGAGATTTCAGACTATATGACAAAAATGGGCGCTCGAATTCCAAACATAAAACCTGGGAAGGCGACCGTAGAATACTTAACCAAAATTCAAGCATCAACTCGCTTTTGGGGTAAGAGATTTTATTTATTTCTGACAATCTAACAAAAGTGATTAGTTTTATGCTCCTGTTTTATCATCAATGGTTTCTTCCCTCCACATTCTTCAGTATTGGCACCATCAAGCCTTCATCTGACCAACTTAAAATTTAGAGGAGTTTACAAGCATACCACGCAATTCTTATTTATTTACTAATCTAACATCTAAAATTTCATATTTAAAAGCATAACACTCAAATTTTTGATATCACATAAAAAAATATCACTTTTACTTACTTTTAAAAGCAAATTACATATTTTTCGTGCATAGTTTTATTACACCAAAGTGTGATAAATGTAAATATCCAACTCTACGTGTTAGAATGTAAATCAATAATACTTGCATGGTATATATGCAAAATTCCTTGTAGTTTAGTTTACTGATAAGTTACTTTAAATGTTTTTTTACCCTCTTATAATTTTTCTCTTAACAACACAGGTGGAGTTTTGTTAAGTATATTGGCTACCTCTTCTTCCATTCTTGAGCACAATTTACGCCATATAAATGAAAATTTCTCAGTAGGATTTACATCTGTGCTGATCATTGTAAGTTCTATATCAGCTCTTTCTGCAATAAGAGTGTAATTTCTTATTAATGTTCAAAGAAATTGTTGGCTTAGGTTGGCTCCATAATCGAGTTAAGGAGATCTTATCAGGCTTACAATGTAATGCCTACTTTAAGCAAGGTTCTTAGGAGATATGGTGTTTAAAGAAATTCAGTTGTTTTTTAACTCCAGGTAATGTTTTGCTTCAATTTCATGCATCTTTTATAGACAATTCTTTTATATTTACATATCTAGCTCCTAAACTTTCATATTTACATGTATATGACTTAAATATTTAAAAATAAATAAAAGTTTTACTTGTCAGCTTTTTAAAAGTGAAATACACTTCCCAAGCATAGTTTCTGACACCAAGGAATTATAAATATAAATATCAAACCTTAGTTGTTAGATATGTGTATATACATAAGAATATGTGCTATGGATATAAATTTTTTTTTTATAAAATTTTAGGAATCAGATTATTTTGTTCTTTTTGTGACTCGCAGATACCGGAGGAGATCAATGTGGTTAACAAAGTACAATCATCTTAATCTTTCAAGGAAGTGGGTTAAAAACATAATCTTTGGTTTAAAGCGGATAGGACTACCAGAGGGGAGGAGGCACAGAAGGCCGCTATTTCATTGAAGTAAAAGCAGAAAAATGTTTTATGGGCAGCACAATAAGTTGGAGAAAAAAATTTTGAACAGAAAAATATGTGCCATTTTTATTGTATTGTAGGTGGTTCAGTGTAAGGTTCCAGATAGTAGATTTGAGTTACAGCTTTGCATACGTTAACATTTCCTGATTTAGATGCCAACTTGCGGTACTTGTAATGATTAGTTAAATTTTTATGTATTTTGGGGGTGAACCACTATAATTGTTGGTTGTATTTTTGAATAGTGTGGTGTAGTGTTGATAATCATATTCAAAATTTAAAATTTGCTCATAGTATCCAATTTGCAGATAGATTTGCTGTAATATTATGATGAAGAATGCTTGCTGAAAGCATTCAGTAGGATTGTCAGTTATTCATTCCATGTATTTAAAGAGAAGCATTATTTAAGTTTTTGGGAGATCAATTGGATTTATATTTGACATATTTTAGCTAATAACATGGGAGTAATAGAGCCATTATTGATCAAAATATTAACTGAGTATTTCTAAAATTCTAGGGTAAGGATATGATGGGTCAAGCACCATGAGATGGATCTAGTGGACTTCAAATTAAAATTATGATTATTATTATCACTGTTATTGTATTTTATAAACGTTGTTTTGCACATCAATTACAGCATTTGCTGAAATGCATCTTTTTTTCAGTTCAATTATAATATTAATAATTTTTGTTGGAGATTCTTACAGACGAGAAAATAGCTGAATAAGGTATAAATTAAAAAACATGCCTTAAAAAGGCGAGAAAATTCTCATCATGAAACTCAATTAGATATTAGTGGCAGTTTCATACATGATAGACAGTTATTATGCATCTACATATCTAACACAAGCTTTCATATTTAGATACACGCTAATATTGAGCATCACATCAAAAATATTACTAATGTTAACCTTTTAAAAGTGAAACACATCTTTCCATGCATATGTTAATCACACCAAAGTGTTATAAATATAAATATCAAACATTTGATGCTACATGGTATATATGTAAATTTCCCTAACTATTATTATTATATTTCATCCATACATGATGTCCTCGACTTTGTAATGGTAGGTGGATAAACGGGAGGCAAAATGCTGAAGCGAGTGCCACTGGTCTTTCAAATTTGATGCAAAATTATGTCTCCAATTCAATATTCTTTTGATAAAAGAAATATTAAAAGCCACAAATCTATGAACTATAAGGACAAAACAGCAAATCAAGATATTTTGTACAAGCTAAGTTGAAATATCGAGTAGGGATTACAAATGATGAAAATAATGGATGGGAAAACATACAGCAAGAAGTCTCTTTTATCACGCTGCAACTTGAAATTCCTTCCATTAATGATGTGCGTGTACTTTCAAGTTTCAGTAGATTTTAATTTTGCATTATTATCAAATAAGTTTATGGGGTTATTTACATACCTTCCATAAAATTCTTATATATTTATATATCAGATACCTAAAGTTTGATATCTAGTTATATAATGCTTAAGTCTCTCAATTACATCAAAATAAATGCATGAAGATGATACATTTATTTTTAAAAAAAATTAGCATTGTGTAATAAAAACATGACCAGGAAATGCCCATGTTCTGCAGGTGCATGATCAAATTAGATCTGTCCCAAAATCACCTCTGCAGCAGACACTCCAAAATCTGAAGGCTTTTTCTCAACATTGAGAGCCTGAACTTTGCCGTTTACTATATATGCAGACCACCTGCACAAAATAAGCAAAAAATTGGTTCGATCCACAAACCACGAGATGGATGAATTTCACTAAATTTCTCCCACTTCATTACTTCAAGAACAGAATGAGTAAAATGTTCTGAGAATCAACAAACACGACAATAATCTCTATCAACCTAAAAAGCGGGGCGAAGAAAATTTCCTTGCATACTTGCATTCTTGCATTCAATGATATACCCAACCTTAGAAACAACAATATTTTTACTGTGTTAATTGGTGGCGGGCCTGGCGGTAACCATCACCGCTCACAAAGTTTTACATTGATTTTATTTTAATACTGACTAAAAATTAAATATTAAGATTTTAATGAACCAAGGCTCAAAATATTTCAAATTCACTGCATTTCAAAGATAATGTAGTCCTTTTTTGAAGATATATATACATTCCACTTGAACTCTTATGCATTCACATATCTATCATCTAACACCTAAGCTTCAATTTTTACATACACATCCCTTGCCTATGCATGAAAAGGCATATTTAACTTTTTAAAAGTTAAAATGGTGATATTTTTTATGTGATATGAAAGATTTGGGAGGCAGAAATGTATAAAAGTAAAATTTAGATGTTAGATATATAAATAAATAAGAATTGAGAGGTATGTATCTTAATGCCCCTTCATTTTTTAGAAACCCAAATGGCCCGGATGATGAAGAAATATTATGATTTCCAACATTTGTCCATNGAGCTGCGTGGGTGGCAGCCCTGCGTCAAACTTTTGGGATTGGGCGAGCTTCCACATCATTTGTCGAAGCTTGCGTTTCTTCTTAGTATGGTGTGAGGTCCGAGACATTGAATGTAGCTAAAATTTTGGAGTCACCTGACAGGTCAATTTTGTAGCCGCTGTTATTTAGTTTTTTAAGTATGCAGAACCGTCTATCAGCTCTGGACTTGAGTTTTCTGTGTGCTCCAACGGGAAATCACTTTTTCTTAAGGCGGATCCACACGAGTTCTCCGAGGTCTCCTTCTTTAAAAGTTTCTTTTTGTCAAGACTTATTGGCTTCCGCTTTATATTTGTGATTTTCCTGAGAAATTGCTCGCCCAACTTCTTCGTGGAGTTGTTGAATTTGGTGAGCACATTCCGTAGAATCCTTGCTGATCTCAGTTTGGTGTAGAAGTGAGACCAACTTCAGGGGTGTGATCGGGTTGGGGTCGTACACACTTTTGAGTAGCGTGTGTCCTGTGATCTGGTTGGTTGAACGATTGCAGGCAAATTCAGCTTGAGTGAGAATGAGATCTCATTGTTCGATATTTTTTCCCTATGAAGCATCGAAGAAGATTCCCTAGGCTCCTATTAAATACTTCAGTCTGTCCATCTGTCTGAGGATGAGTTGCAGAGCTAAATTGGAATTTTGTGACTAATTTGCTCCAGAGAGTCTGCCAGAAGAGACCCAAGAATTTAATGTCCCGATCGGAAGTAATAGTCCTAAAAATACCGTGAAGCCGAACGATCTCACGGAAGTACAAATCAGCAATATGAGACGCATCTAACTTCCGGTGGCAAGCGACGAAATGTGCCATCTTTGAGAATCGATCAATCACAACCATGAAAGAGCCCTTATTTCTGTGTGCCTGGTAGCCTAATGACAGTCCATGTTGACATAAACCCAAGGCGCCTCAGAGACCGATAAAAGTGTGTACAATCCCGTGTTTTGGCGACATAAAAAATAGCCTGCCATCGGAGTTTTGGCGACATAAAAAATCAAACATTGTCAGATGTGTCGCTCAACATCTCATGTTAGGAGGGGCCAAAAAAAATATTCTCTCTCTAGTGCAAGAGTTTTATATCTATCAAAATGCTCGGCTAATCCGCTACTGTGGTTCACTTGGACGATAGCTAGGCGTAGTGAGCATCGGGAAATGCATAATTTGTTGTGGCAGAACAAGTGGCCATTTATTTGGTAGAACTACCCGTGAGATTTCTCCCTACACTGTTCCCAAATTTCCTAAAGTCTTCATCGGTCTCATAGAAGCCTTATAACTTCAAAGCCTACGATCTGCGCCTGGAAGGATGTGATAAAAAAGAGACAATGCTTTAAAGCGTCGCCGATGCGGTTCTGTTTTTTGGCTTTGTGCTTTAGTACAAATTGAAAGGACACTAAAAATTCCACCCAGGTAGTGTGGCACCTTTTGAGTTTATTCTGACTGTTTAGAAATTTTAGAACTTCATGATCCATAAATAGGGTGAACTCCGTGGTGAGTAGGTAATGATTCTAGTGTTCTAGAGCTCTGACGATGACATAGAATTCTTTGTCGTAGGTGGAATATTTTCGCCGAATCTCATTTAATTTTTTGCTAAAATAGGTTATAGGGTGACCACATTGGCTTAGTACAACGCCTATCCCTATTCCGGAAGCATCACTCAACCTCAAATGATTGAAACCTGGTAAGGCAATGACTGGGACTTGAATGACATTTTCCTTCAGTATTTTGGAGCTGGATTGGGTCGTGACCGTCCATGTGAATTCTTTTTGTTTCAACAGCTCTGTAGGGGGCGGTGATAGTGATGAAGTTGCAAACAAATCTTCGATAGAAAGAGGCTAGCCCCAAAAATTTGCCGAAGTTCAGTAAAGGATTGCAGTGCAGTTCAGCTTACGATTGTCTCGATCTTTGTGGGTCCATTTTTATTCCGACGCTAGATACAATGTAACCCAAAAATAGATTTAGTTTGCGAGAAAGTGACACTTCTAAGGATAGGCGTATAATCGTTCGGATTGTAAGACTTCGAAAACCGCCCGCAGGTGTTGTAGGTGATCTTCCTCAGATTTACCATAAACCAAGATATCATCAAAGTATACTACCACAAATTTCCCACTATGAGCTCAAAAGACTTGATTCATTAGGCGCATGAAGGTGTTGGACGCGTTGTACAAGCTGAAAGGCATGATTGTCCATTCATAAAAATCATTCGTATTTTGAAGGTGATTTTCCACTCGTCTCCCGGTCGCATTCTAATCTGGTGGTAACCACTCTACAAGTCAATTTTCTGAGAAGACAGTGGTATCGTACAACTGATCTAAAAAGTCATCGAGTCGCGGTATGCGAAAACAATATTTGATTGTAATTTTGTTTAGTTGTGATTGCAATGCACATCCTTCAGGAGCCATATTTGTTGGGTACGATGAGGGAAAATACAACATATGGGCTGGTGCTTTCGCGTACCAATCCTATCTTAACAAGATCCTGCACCTGACATTGGAGTTCCTTGTACTTTGCGGGTAGTAACTGGTAGGCGGATCTATTTGGTAGAACCGACCCTGGCATGAGGTCGATGGCATGTTGGATATCCGGTAGTGGGGTAACCCGTTTGGGAGATCATCATTCATGACGTCTTGAAAATTGGGTAGGAGTGGTTGGAGTTGTGTAGGGATCTCATTATTCGTGTCAATACCTTTTAGGATCAGAGCTAGTGCTAGGTGACTTGTGAGATTAATGTGTATTCGGTGTTGATCTTGGGCCACGCATCTTTTACAGGCAATAACATGATGTGTTTTCCATCTTTTTTTAATGTTCAAGTGTTTTTGAAGCCATCATGTTGTGTTTTCCAATCAAATTTCCATGGTCGTCCTAAAAAAATGTGACATGCGTCCATTGGGACAACATCACGCCACACTTGCTCTTGTAGTTGATTGCCGATAGAGAATTCGACTAAGCATTATTGATCGACACAAATTTCGTTCCCTTTTTTGAGCCAGGTGAGAGAGTAGAATCGTGGATGTTTTTGTCTGTAGTTTTTTTACCATAAAGGTGGAGATGACATTTTTGCAGCCATCGCCATCAATGATTAGACTGTAGATTTTAACCTTGACAGTGCATGTGGTGCGGAAGTGTGTCAAAGCCAGGACATATCTCTGTTGGGTTCCGACTCCAGGGCCCTTCGTATGACTAATAGTTCGCCTTCGTCACCGGGGAGAGAAAGTGCTTCTTCTGAACCATCCTCAGATTGCGCTTCCTCGACTTTCTCAATTTCTTCAATGACGCCTTCTTCAGTAAATGAGGCAACACGGGTGGTGGGGCAATTGACAACAATGTGGTCGTAGTCATGGCACCTAAAACCTTTATTGTGTAGAAATTGTTCTGAAGGAACTTCCTCTTTCGACTTTCGCGTCATTCGGGGTGGTTTTCATGCTTCCTGGGAGTGAATTGCTAGCTTCCGTCGTGGGTTTATTAGTAGGTGTGATTTGAGGTGATTGTATATCGACTATTGGTGGAAAGAGTTATGAGATTTGGTCTGCTTTTGTTGTTGTTCCACTTTCAATGCAAGGGTTTAGACATCGTTTAGCGTCCAATATAGTTGCAGTTGGACAATGTTGCTAATGGCCGATTTTAAACCGTCGAGATAACAGACGACCGTGTGCTCTTATTGCTAAACTAGGTCTCACTTCATCTGAAAATGATGAAATTGTGTTGTGAATTCCTCAACCAATAGATCATGTTGTAGCAGGTTGTGGAGCCAGAGGTACATATCCTAGCAATAGTAGGGTGACAACTATTTTTTTGCATTGCCTTTTTCATTTTGGCCCACTTAACGATCTTATCGTCATCGTCGTGCTGTCGTTGACGTTGCAAACTGTCCCACCATAACAATGCGCTTCTCTTTAGTTCGATCATGGCGAGCTTAACCCGTTTGTACATAGGTACCTCCTTGTAATCAAAGATTCGTTTGATCTCTTTCAACCAGTCGATGAAGTCATCGGGGACCATGCTCCATTGAATTTCGGAAGGTCTACTTTGATGTTGAAATCGCGATGGGTGGCGAATGTGGGCTCCTCCTGAGGTCTCCTGTGATAGTGAATGTCAAAGCGACGTGGGCGATACTCGTCGTCATGTCATCGCGGTGAAAAGGATTTAGGTTGTCGTCGCGGTCTCCTCTTCGACTCTCAATCTCATGGTTGAGAGTAACGTCTCATTGAGTCCCGTCGTTCATCTCGACCAATTGTTGTTGTAAGCGATGAATCTCGTGTTGCATTTCTTTCCGAGTCAAGTCTGGTGCATATAGACGTGGAGGCATGATCATAAGTGTTTCGAGAAAGAGAAGATAGAAGGGAGGAAGAGACAAGATGAGAAGGACAAAAGAGATGGGGGAAATAGGGGGGAAGGAAGAGAAAAAAATTTGGTTGATTGGGAGGGGGCAAATGTTAGTGACCCTAGGGTAAGACAAGTGTTGGGTGATACCTAACTTAACCCAAACCACGTCTCAGAAGAAACAAATTTTATTATTGAATTATAACATGAGTACAATTACGACTCCTAGCTAGTAAAGAGTGTAGAAACAATGACTCAAATGTATAAACAAGTAAAAGAACACTAAAACAGTAAAAAAAATAGAGCAATGCAGAAAATAAACTAAGCACAGATCAGAAACAGTTCTAGACCGCATCGATGGGCAGTAGAGATGTCATCGGGGACGTTGGTGAAAAGTTGGCAGCGGTTGGACGGACATCAGTCAACCGACACTGACTGGAGTGATGCTGGGAGCACTTTGAGAGGTTGACGGTTCACGGGAGGTGGCACGGGAGAGGATGACAACGTCGGGATGAGAGTTGTGGAGGGTTGCGGCTTACTTGGAGGAGTGCAGGAAGGAGGGGCAACACCCAGGAGGGAGCTGGGAAGGGGCAGCGGGCCCGGTGACTGGTTGGAGGGGCGCTGCGACGGGGCAGCGGGCCCGGTGACTGGTTGGAGGGGCGCTGCGAAGGGGTGCAGCAACGGTATGTTATAGGGAGGACTCGAACAGCCTGCAAGAGAATGGCTGCATCAGTGGAAAGCGATGTCTGGAGGAGAACGTAAAGCAGAGATACACACCACCTTGGCAGGATACAACCATAGCATCGCGCTGCCGAAAGATACAGCCTTGAAAGCAGGAAAAATCCCCAGAAGAATCACCTGGAATAGGAAAAATCAACATGCCGAAAACTGTCCTGACCTAAGAAAAAACAAGCAAAAAAAGAGGAGGAAGGGAAGACCACAAAGGTAAGATCTTATTAAGGAAAGAGGTGAAGAATGGGAGGATGGCACGGCTAGGAGGAGGAGGTGTGTAGCAACGGCTAGGAGGCTAGGAGGAGGAGATGCGCAGCAACGGCTAGGAGATTAGTGCATGGGAAAGGAAGGATCAAGGAAGAGGAGGGGCAAATGAATCGGGCACAATAGGGGGGAGCCGAGTGCCTGAGTAAGTAGGTTGGACTGGAATGGTTTAGAGGAAAGTGGGGTCGGCTTGTTTTCCTGCCGCGCACGGCTCGACGAGCTGCGAGAGTAGCAGCCCCGCATCAAAAAGTCACCAAACTCCGAGTATTTTAGAACAAAAGCAAACAAGAGCCCATCCCCAATTTTTTGATCATGTAACAGATCAATTACTCAGCCAATCATTCCTCAAAGCACTTGCAGCAAAAGATAAGAATTGAGTTATAGGAATATAATTATAAATGTTGTAGGAATATAAACTACCTGGCGAAGGATGTGTGAATAAAAAGCAGTTCATTTGAATTGATCTAATCCAGGAGGAAAATGAGATCCAAATGATAATTACCTTTCAGATGAAGACAAATTTTTGATATACTGTCTGAAACATAAGCCTTTGCAGCATCTCCTTCTTCTAGCCAGGGAACCGAATTGAGGCTTATCAAAGATATAATTCTCTACCTTAAACCTTCTTTATTAACGTCCCCAGCTTTAATATCATTTAACCTGCTGTTTATGGGAAGAGGTCATCCTACTATTAGAGAAAATTAAATTTGGCTTTTCAGTACAAGATCTTTCGAGAACTAGTGTCTGAGAAATTCTATAGAATGTTGTTGGAAGATGCCAGCTTATTACGGTGTTGGTCAATGGTACACTGGACGCGGTGCTTGCTAAAATTTGTAAGCAACGAGGTCTTGTTTGAGATAAGTGCAGTGCAAGCAAGGTAGTGCCAGAAAATGACACAAGGTGAACATGAATACCAATCAAGTTTCTTCTCTTGTATTGCAATTAAGTGCTTATAAAGCTTCTCCAAAAATTTAGGGGCCATTGCGAAAAAGAAAATTATGTACACTTCTGAAATATAGCAGAATCAGTGGATCCATGGATGTAAATGAGAAAATCATGTCAAACCAAGGGAAGTCTATGTTGATTTTTTTAGTACTGTTTAATTTTCTCCAGGAAAAAGATTCTAGAGCCTCTATTTCAACAAGAACAGTTTAAAGTTTGTGGTGATCGTCAGGGATTTGGATTTTAACATGAATATTTTCGTTTGTTATTTTGGAGAAGGATTTAAAAATTGATTTAGAAGTTCATCCCTTAGATTGAGTTTTTCAATCAACAAGGTGACCATCAAGGATTTGGATATTTTGAAAACTCGCTTGTAATTTATTTGAAAGTTTGTCCCTATAATATATTTAAAATATTGATCTTTGCAACTTTATTCCTTACAGTGAGTGGATCGACATTTTCCGTCAACATGATGATCATCAAGGATTTGGATATTTGAAAACATGCTTGTAATTTATTTGAAAGTTTGTCCCTTTAATATATTTAAAATATCGATCTTTGCAACTTCATTCCCTTTAATATATTTCAAACATTGATCTTTGTCCCAGCTTATGCTGTTTAATTTTCACCAGAAAAAAAGTTCTAGAGCCTCTATTTCAACAAGAACGGTTTAAAGTGTGTGGTAATCATCAGGGATTTGGACTTTAACTTGAATATTTTCATTTGTTATTTTGAAGATTGGGTTTCAAAATTGATTTAGAAGTTGACCCCTTAGATTGAGATTTTCAATCAACATGATGATCATCAAGGATTTGGATATTTAAAAACATGCTTGTTTTGAAAGTTTATCCCTTTAATATATTTAAAATATTGATCATTGCAACTTCATTCTTTACAATGAGAAAAATCGAATTAGGTGATTCAACTTACAACTTTTTATATTTGTTATTTGGATATTACTGAATTACTAGCTCACCAACTCCGGTCTTTAAAAAGAGGATTGGACAAGTTAACTAGGACTTGTAACTTAATTCTATATATACTATAACTTCTAGAGCGTGTGCTTAATTTGATTTTAATTTTAAAACATAAGTTGTCAAATTTTAATTAATCATAGATTTTTCAATAGAGATTTACACATATTTCAAAGCCATAGCTTATTTGAGTATCAGTTTAACCATAAACCGACAATGATATCAGAGAAACCAAACCACAATAGAAGAAACAAATATTATTACTCGGAGCAAATAGATGGTTACAATCAAAGAGATTTGAAAGAGAAATTCTAACAAACACAACACAAACTCGCACTAGGGCCCCGAAAGCTTGAAACAGAAAGCTCTCCTTTTTCCTTAAAATTTTGAGTGCTTGGTTCTGATTCTAGTATTGTTATAATTCGTTTTGTTTCGTTTATCCTCGCAGGGATTGCGGAAAACAAGTGTATTTGGGTATGTTTTGCAAACTGTAAATATATTAATTTGTTCATCCATGTTCCTTCAATTGAATTTTTGTTATAGTGTTGGCTCTGATGATCATGTTCTTCCATTCTCCTTGGTTTCTTCAGGTGGATTTGACACAGCCCATGCCGCCGCCCGGTACCTTTTCTCTCCTAAAAATCTCTCTTTTATATAGAATATTTCTTCAAATTGCTAATTTTTTTAAAAAATTCTCGTTGCAGCGCGTATGATCGAGCGGCGATAAAGTTTCGTGGTGTAGAAGCCGACATAAACTTCAGTTTGGAGGACTACGAAGACGAATTGAAGCAGATGAGCAATTTAACAAAAGAAGAATTTGTTCATGTGCTTAGAAGGCAGAGCACCGGGTTCCCAAGAGGAAGTTCCAAGTACAGGGGTGTCACTCTCACAAATGCGGCCAATGGGAAGCTAGAATGGGCCAGTTCCTAGAGAAGAAGTAAGTCCCATTGATCTCCCATATCGCCATTACATAACCTTACTCTTATCCTCTCATTGATCATCACTTCGTTTTGCAGGTATGTATATTTGGGCCTTTTTGACACCGAAGTGGAGGCAGCAAGGTAAGCACCTGACTCGGAAGGTTGTTTCACCAAAACAATCAATTCTCCAAAAAGCTGCGAGCTTTGAAGATTTATGCATCGCAATTTATTTAATACTTGCAGAGCTTATGACAAGGCAGCGATTAAATTTAATGGAAAGGATGCAGTGACGAACTTCGATGCCAGTATCTACGCCGATGAGCTTGGTTGCTCACGTAAGAAACTAAACAACATGCTTTTAATTTGTCTGCAATGATTCACC
>JXCR01147479.1:344200-360220 GCA_002079205.1 Phalaenopsis hybrid cultivar | reverse complement strand
GAGGACTTTAATAAAAATAAAATATTTTATATGTTGAAAAATATGTTTTATATTTTTGGAAAATCTCTCTAAGGTCAGAGAACCCAGAAAAATTTATTTTGTATTTTTTTTNATTAATGTGAAAATAATTTCACATGGTTCTCCTCTGTTCACTGAGCAAGAGGGTATTTTTATTTTATTTTTAAAAATTTATTATGCAAAGATATGGATTTTTGAAGTTTAAGAGGTATTTTCTGAATTTTTTAAATACCCTATTTATCTATTCAAAACGCGGGCTGACTGGATCCTCAGATTTTTCTTTTATTTTTATGAATTTTTTATGCAAAGATATGGATTTTTAAAGTTTAATAGCTATGCGAATTTATTAAATATCCTATTTATTTATTCAAACCGCGGGCTGACTGGATCCTCGGATCCGTCGCAAAGCCACGCGGTGCGCTGCTATTCAACGCTGCCTTCTGGGTCAGCTACCACGTGTCCCGTTGTTTCGTTCCATAGGATCATCCGGCTTGATCTCCGCCGTTCATTTAATACACGCGAAAATGGACGGTATGCGTTCGTCGTCCCGAATAGACTTAACCGAGAGTCGTCCATTTTAGAACCTTAATATCTTTCTCATTTCTTAATGGATTTTGATTATTATTTTTTTTAAAATGTTCGTCTTGAAGAGACAAATACATTTATATGGTAAACATGATATGAAATCAAGCCATTGTAAATAATGAACTCGCGAAGGCTCGGGAAAGTAAATGAGTTATACCTTTGCTCCGAGAGGTGTAGCCTCAATCAAAGATTTTTCACACCTTCTTTAGATCCCAAAAAGCTTAGGGATGAAGCCTCTGGCTCTGGTGTAAAGCCTATGTATGATTTTGATCAAGGCCGATTTTGGGTGTTGGTTGAGACCTATGGGGACTGGAGGGGGAATTGATGGGGGTTTGGCTTCTTTCACTGTTGTGAAGGTGTAGGGCCAATCTATTCGGAATTTGGTGCTGGGGGTTTGGCTTCTTTCACTGTTGTGAAGGTGTAGGGCCAATCTATTGGGGGTTTGGTGCTCTGTAGGTTGAGAATAAAATTTGTCCCGGTTTCGGGCAGGAATTCAAACCCAAAATTGGATTGCCATGGTGAATTTGAGAGGGGGAAGTGGATTGAAATGTGCTAAGGGTCTCCTAGGGAAGCTCTCTGAGGAGTTTGGTAAGCCTTAGTGAAAATTTTTTACCACACCACTATTCATGGCCATGGGGGTGGATTTTATAGAAATTGGCTAAGGGAAAGCTTAGCTGGCCAATGGAGGGGTTAGCCCCACTGCTTAGCTGTCAAGCAGAGGATCCCTCAGCTCAATTTGGGCTTAGGTGGCTTCTTGGCATGAGTTTCGATTTTGGCCATGTGGGGGCTCATGGATTTGGGCTTTAGCTTAGGTTAAGGTGGCTAACCAAGGGTTGAATCATGGTTAAAGCTTATGATGCTCAGTTAAAATGGCACCATAGGGTATGGACATGTGTTATGACAAGTACCTTGATTTAACCTCTTTATTATCCCTTTAAGAATTTTTTTTAAAAAATTTACCCATGAGTTAAATAAAAAGCTTAACCATGGGTTTGTGTTTGGCTTTAAACTCAACCCTAGAGTCTAAGGTGAGTCATGGTAAGACTCATTTGACCATACCATGCTTAATTGATTTGGATTTGACCATAAGTCCAGGCTTTAAACTCAACCCTAGAGTCTAAGATGAGTTATGGTAAGGCTCATTTGACCATACCAAATTTAAACTCAACCCTAGAGTCTAATATGAGTTAGGGTAAGGCTCATTTGACCATACCAAGCTAAATTGGTTTGGATTTGACCATAAGTCCAAAAAGGTGCATATGAACAAATCTTGTGTTTGGACTAGATTAGGCATGCCAATTGGCCCAATTAAATATGCCATTTGGTGTACGAGACCATGAGGAACAACTTTCATGAAGGGTGAAAGTCATTTTGAGGTCAATTGGTTAATCAATTTGATGGATTTTTTATTTTTGACCCATTTTAAGCATATTGGGCTAAGTTTGGGTCAAACTTGGGCTAGCCATGGGCTAAGTCCAAATTGATTATCGTGGTTGGTGTAAAACATCATAATGAACAATTTTCATGAAGGATTAAAATTGTTTTGAAGTTAATTTGGTGGTCAATTTGAATGGGTTTTGATGGGTTTGGTTTTAGATCTAAATTAAGCATGTAGGGATAAACTTGGGTCAAAATTGGGCTAGATTTGGGCTAAGCTCAAATTAATTATTGGGTTTAGTGTAAAATGTCATGATAAACAACTTTCATGAAGGATGAAAATTGTTTTGAAGGTTACTTGATGGTCAATTTGAATGGNTCATGAAGGATGAAAGTTGTTTTGAAGTCAATTTAGTAGTGAATTTGAATGAATTTTGATAGGTTTTGGTTTTAGACCTAAATTAAGCATGTAGGGCTAAACTTGGGTCAAACTTGGGCTAGCTTTGGGCTAAGCTCAAATTGATTGTTTTTTTTGGTGTAAAATGTCATTATAAACAATTTTCATGAATGATGAAAATTGTTTTGAAGTTGATTTAGTGGATTTTGATGAAATTTGGATTTAGACCCAATTTAGGCATATGGATCTAATTTGGGTCAAACTTAAGATAGCCTTGTGCTAAGCTCAAATTTATTGTTTTGTTTGGTCACAAATGACCTTATAAAGGATTTTAAACAAAAATTTGATGCCAATTTGAGGTTTAAGGCATTCAATTGTTGAGATTTGGGGTGTTAGCCAATATTGGAGCTAATTTGGGAGTTTTGGTCAAAGATTGTAAAATTGACCAAATTGGACCAAGGTGTTGTGGGACAAAATGAAATTAGAAATATTTTGCATTTATTGGGATTTTTTGGAAAATTCATGGAATTTTTGGATTTTTGGGCCATGGAGGGGGCATTTTGGTAATTTGGACCATTTTGTCAGTAATTTTTTGGATTTTGGGTCATGGAGGGGTATCTTGGTAATTTGGCCATTTTTAGAAATTTGGACAAATTTGGATATATTCAAAGTGTTTGGAATGAGTTTTGATCAGTTTTGGGTATTTTGGCCAAATTTGGGTCCCAAGGGCAGTTATGTAATTGNCTTTGGGCTAAGCTCAAATTTATTGTTTTGTTTGGTCACAAATGACCTTATAAAGGATTTTAAACAAAAATTTGATGCCAATTTGAGGTTTAAGGCATTCAATTGTTGAGATTTGGGGTGTTAGCCAATATTGGAGCTAATTTGGGAGTTTTGGTCAAAGATTGTAAAATTGACCAAATTGGACCAAGGTGTTGTGGGACAAAATGAAATTAGAAATATTTTGCATTTATTGGGATTTTTTGGAAAATTCATGGAATTTTTGGATTTTTGGGCCATGGAGGGGGCATTTTGGTAATTTGGACATTTTTGTCAGTTTTGGCAAATTTGGATATATTCAAAGTGTTTGGAATGAGTTTTGATCAGTTTTGGGTATTTTGGCCAAATTTGGGTCCCAAGGGCAGTTATGTAATTGGGAGGTGCCTAAGGGCAAAAGACCAAGTTGGGCATTTCAAGTAGAATTGGATAGAGAACCATTTTAAATGAGTCATAGACCAATGAAATCCCATTTTGGGTCCTCATATATTGGTCTTAGCCAAGGTATTGTGAGGGTATTGTGAAGATATGGTGAGGGTATAGTGTACCTTAGCTCCGAATCAACACCCAGGGTCAATTCTAAGGCCAAGTAACCCTATAGGAACTCTTCTTGAGCTTCCCCATAATGATCTTACCTTCTAAATATTAGAGGTTAGGACCAATATGTGGAACTTCAAGTTGAGTAAAGAAAAGAGTTTTGAGTTTCTAATGGTGAGGGTACCTTTTCTAGTTTTCTAAGACTAGCCAATAGGAAAGTCCTATGGCTAGACCTAGGCTACTAAAGAAGTTTCTAGACCTCAACCAAAAGTGAGGTCAACAGTCTTGTTCTTTGGATTTGAGTTTTAAAAATATATTTATTTTTCTTATATCCATGCTTCGTGAGTAGTTTTCTTTTTTTATCCTTGAGATATGAAGTAATCAAGTAGGTGATTTGGATTTTGTTTGGAACTTCTTTTAATCCGAAAAATTGTGATGATATTTTTACCAGTCCATCATTTACTTTATAAATTGGCCACTTGTATTGTCAAAACCTGTTGAAGAACTTATAGAATTGATAGGGCTAAGATTCCTTGACTTGTATGTATTGCATTCTACTTTGGAAAGAGCAATTCTAGATAATATTTGACGCGTGTAGAATTGATGTCTCTAGAGTGACAAACTAGATTCTTTTATCAATTTGGCCTAGATTTTGGAACTAAGGGTCACTAGTAGGTCTTATAGAGAGAGCACAGTGGGTAATCCAGGAGTGTGAAACTAAAACCTACCCACCACTAATAAACATATCGAAGCCAACTATAGATTAACCAATGTTCTTTATGCTCAGAAAAGGAAAAAGATAAGTACGCTCCTATTTATGACAATACTACATTTAAGTTTCTAAACATATTGAAATCTTATACTGATTATGAATTATTTGTAAGAAGAAAGTGTCATTTATATATTGTTTAAAATCATTACATTTACTTTTTAGTTGCATTTATAGAATTTTAGTAAACTTAATTTCATCACTATTTCCTTAGTTAATAGTTATAATTTAAAGTCAAGGTCTTTTAAAGTTAAAATTCTTGAATTTCATTTTTCTTACTCTTCATAGTTCACTATGAGATCAATATTAGGGTTTTTATATAAAATCCTTTTTTTCCTAAAAAGATATGTATACTTACGTAGTGCCCCTAGTGTGTAAGTTATTTTCTAAATTTTATATCACTTTGATTTTGCTCACTAGCTGCTAAATATAATTTGAGTTAAGTTTTTGGCATATTAAGTAATATAAATATCTGTGTAATTGCAATTGGGTCAAGTTCTTGGCGCCGTTGTCAGAGAACTTAAAGGGACTTAAAAAAATAAAATAAATTAAAAAGAAAATTTGTTTTGGAACTTTATAACTTTGAAACTTTATTTTAAATTTATAAAATATCAAAAATTATTTTTAGAATTATTTCAAATTTTTGAAATAAAAATCATCACAAAAAAATTCAAAATCTTAAAAACAAATAAAAACCGTAAATTAAAAACACAAAAAGATTTATTTTATTTTTATTTATTTAAATTTTTTTATTTTCTGAAATTTACTTATTGTATGCGAAGTTTGGGATCTGAAGATTTAGTACCCTACAATTCTAAATTAGAACAAAATATAAGAAGAATTAGAAAGCAAAAAACAACTCCTTAATTATAAAGAAATGGCAAACAAATGACAAAATCATATAAAAATTTCAACTAATAAAAGAGAGCGTCCAAATTTACGAAAACCTTTAAGGTATTATGCCAACCCTACAGCAGATAAAATTCACTTAAGTATTCAAATTATTGTTGTAGCAGCTAGCTCATTTGAACTTAAACCTACAATAATACAAATGGAGCAAAATAATCAATTTGGGGGAACACCGAGGATCCAAATTTACATCTTGTAAGTTTTTTATAACTTTGAGATAAATTCTAATATGATGTTGTATCGAATGAAGTGATTAAGCTTAGACTTTTTCCTTTTTATTTAAGGGATAAACTAAGATGTGGTTAAATTTATTAGCACTTGGACCTAAAAAAACTTGTGGAGAAATGACACAAAAATTCTTGGTTAAATAGTTTCCTCTTTAAAAAATTACTAAGCTTAGAAATGATATTGTTTTTTTTATGCAGTATGAAGGCGAGTCAATTTATGAGGATTGGGAACGATTTAAGGAACTCATAAAGTGACCACATCATGCATTTCCTAACTAGTTAATTATTCAAACATTTTATTAAGGGTCAAAAGGATCCCTTAGATTTATAATTGGTATTACTACTAGAGGATTTTTAATGTCAAAATCAATTGAAGAAGCTCATGCTTTAATTGAATAAATGACTATTAATATATTTCCATGGCCCTCAAAAAGGGTAAATCCAAAACAATTAGCTAGTATTCATGATAATGATGCTTCAACCATCTTACTATCTCAATTTGCAGTGATTTTTAAGAAATTAGATAGTTATGCTATGACAAATTCTAAAATACTGCAAGCAAGTGAGGAAAATTTATTGGGTCTGATGAATGATTCTTAATCATTAGATTAGTGACATGCAGTTGCTAATAAATCCAACGA
Source organism: Phalaenopsis hybrid cultivar (assembly GCA_002079205.1). Taxonomy (NCBI): domain Eukaryota; kingdom Viridiplantae; phylum Streptophyta; class Magnoliopsida; order Asparagales; family Orchidaceae; genus Phalaenopsis; species Phalaenopsis hybrid cultivar. The sequence goes on along the minus strand of JXCR01147479.1, from coordinate 353,983 downwards.
CCCATATTCTAACTTTTATAACCCTAGAGGGAAATACTACCCTAAATTTAACTGAAATTATTTTGGTATTAGAAATCAGTAATGGGGGAACAATTAAGTAAACCCAATAGGATACTAGAAAAATTAAAGTAATTCTAACTATTAAGCTTATTTTCATCCTCGCTTTAATAACCAATAACTTAAGGAAAAGAAGTTGACTATAGAAGAAATAATTCTGCAAATGGATAATCAAATCCAAAGTAAAAGTGCAGCTATAGGAAATATTGAGAATAAACTGGGATAAATTGTTAACGCACTTAGTAATAGACTCCAAGGAACACTTCCTAGTAATTTTGAGATTAATAAAAAAGACAAAGGAAAAGAACAAGAGAAAGTTAAAGATGTTCAATATAGAAGTGGAAAGGAATTAAATGTGGGAATTCAAAATGAGATTGAAATTGAAAGAGAGATTGAGGAAACTGAAAAACCTAAAAAGACTATTTCTAAAGTCTTAGAACGATATGTCACTCCAACTAAAAGTGACTTTGAAAGACCACCACCTCCTTTTCCTCAAATACTTAGACAACTAAAGCTTGATCAACAATTTTAAAATTTTTTTGAGATATTTAAGAAGCTTACAATGAATATTCCATTTGCAGATGCTTTAGAACAAATGTCAAGTTATGCTGAATTTTTGAATAATGTATTAGACAAAAAGCGGAAGTTTGAAGCTTATAAAGCCTTTCCACTTAGTTAAGAATGCAGTGCAATAATTTAAAAGCAGCCTACTTAAAAGGTTAAAGATCGTGGTGGCTTCACAATACCCTGTGAAATTGGAAAAAAAAATTTATGGAAAAGCCTATTGCAATTTGGGAGCATGTATTAATCTCATGCTTTTATCCATTTCTCAAAGGTTATACTTATGAGAGATTTATCCCACTATTACAACACTTCAATTAGTTGATCAATCTATTATTTATCATAAAAGGGTTATAGAAGATGTACTTGTTAAGGTGGATAAATTTATCTTCACTGTGGATTTCATTGTGCTTGACATGGAAGTAGATAAATAAATACCTATTATTTTGGGGAGACCTTCTCTTGCTATCGGACGTGATATGATTGATGTGCAAAAACGAGAGTTGACCATGAGAGTTGAAGACTAGGAATTAAAATTTAATGTTCTATACTCGATGAGGTAACCAGTTAAAGAAAAATGTTATAGAATCTATATTAGTTATTATATGATTGTTAAGAATTATCCAAAAGAATTTGAAGTCATTTATGAGGAAAAAAGTGAAGCGATATTAGATCAAGAAGGAATTGAAAGTAAAACTGAAAGTGATTTTGAAGAAAAATTGTTAGAGATAAATGCTAAGAATACTAATTATGTTCAAGAAAACTCTGAGATTTTGGATACTACTAAAAATAGTAAATCTCTAATTCCTTCAATTGAAAACCCTCTTGAATCTGCCAAGAAAGTACTTCATACACATTTAAAGTATGCATTCTTAAGAAATTCTTCTACTTTACCTGTGATAGTATCCTAAGATTTAACGAAAGCTTAGGAAGAAAATTTATTGGAGACTTTAAGAAATTAAAAAAAAGCTTTTGGATAAATATTGACAGATATTAAAACAATCAATCCTTCAATTTGTATGCATAAAATTTAAATGGAAGAAATTTATAAACCTAGGCATGATCCTCGAAGAAGATTAAATCTAATGATGAAAGAAGTGGTAAAGAAAAAAAAATAAAAGTGGTTAGATGCTGACATTATTTATCCTATATCTGATATTGCATGGGTTAGTCTTATTCATTGTGTTCCTAATAAAGGAGGAGTGATTGTTGTTGTAAATGAAAAAAATGAATTAATTCCAATAAAAAAATTCAATGGATGACAAATTTGTGTTGATTACAAGAAAATAAATACCACCACTAGGAAGGATTACTTTCCTTTACCTTTCTTGGACCAAATGTTGGATAGACTAGTAGAACAAGAATAATTTTGCTTTTTGGATGGATATCCTGGGTACTACCAAATACCTAATGCTCCTGAGGATCCAGAGAAGACTACATTTAAGAGTCTATATGGGACTTTTAAACATAGAAGTACACCTTTAGTTTATGTAACACACCTGCAACTTTTGAAAGGTGTATGATGTCTATTTTTTGTGACCTAACTGAGAAAGGAATTGAAGTTTTTCTGGAAGATTTCTCAGTCTTTGGAACCTCTTTTGATTCATTCTTAGATCATTTAGCAAACATTTTAAAACACTATGAAGAAACAAATTTAGTTCTTAATTGGAAAAAAAATGTCAAATTATGATCACAGGAGTGATTGTATTGGGCATAAAATTTCTAAAAAGATATTGAAGTTGATGAAGAAAAAAATTCAATTTATTATTGAATTACAGCCTCCTAATTAGGTAACTACTATAAGAAGTTTTCTATGACATGTTAGATTTTATAGGAGGTATTTTACAGACTTTTCTGGAATCGCTAAGCCTCTATGCCATTATTTGGAAAAAGTTACTAAGTTTGATTTTAATGATGATTGACTTAATGCATTCAATTTATGAAAGGAAATGTTAATTACTGCACCTATCATTATTTAAACTAATTGGGAAAAATAATTTGAATTAATATGTGATGAAAGTAATTACGCTACTGAAAATGTTTTAGGACAAAATTACGATAAGATTATGAAAGTTGTATATTAGGCCAACAAAACTCTTAATGAAGCTCAAATTAATTGCACAATAGCTGAAAAAAGAGAGTTTGTTAATAGTTTATATTTTTGATAAATTTAGACCATATTTACTTGGAGCTAAATGCATTGTGCACAATTATCATTCCGCTATTAAATATCTTTTTGTCAAAGAAGGATGATAAGCCAAGATAATCAGACAAGTCCTACATTTGCAAGAATTTGATTTTGAAATAGTTCATAAAAAAAGAGTTCATAATCAAATTGTTGATCATTTATCAAGATTTGAACATGAAAATAAAAATAAGAATGAGGATGTTATAAATGAAAATTTTCCTGATGAAAAACTTTATGCTATTTCTGAATGGCATATACCGTGGTATCCAGATATGGTTAACTACTTAGAAATATTCTATCATACGGATTAATAAGCCACCAGAAGAATAACTTTAAATATGATGCGAGATTTTGCTTTTGAGATGACCCTTATTTTGATAAGAAAATATTGAGATTCAGTCAATGGAAGATGTGTACCAATTATTAAAACCCTTGAATTTATATAAAAATGTCATAAATCCAAATTTGGGGGACACTTTGGTCTACATTATTTTAGGATGTAAATAATTATGTGAAACTTGTGACAGATATCAGAGAGTAGGCAATATTTCTAAACAAAATGAAATGCCCCTAAATTTTACTTTTGAAGTTGAAATTTTTTATGTTTAGGGTTTAGATTTTATAGTACCATTTGTACCATCTTTAGAAAAGAATTACCTCTTATTATCTAAGGACTGTTTCTAAATGGATTGAAGCGTATCCTCACCTCATTGTGATGCTCTGAGAGATTTAAAATTTTTTCAAAAAAAATCCTTACTAGATTTGGAATGGAAAGAGTGATCATTACTCATGGGGGAAGTCATTTTAAGAATTTTAGATTTGACACATTACTTAGAAAATATTGAATTAAACATAGGATAGCCATAACTTATCACATTAATAAGACTGGATTAATAAAGTATCAAATCATGAAATCAGAAAATTTTTGGAGAAAACTGTAAATCCTCGTAGAACTCATTGATCTGATAGACTTATTTCTGCATTTTAGCCTTATTGGACTGCTTTTAAAAATCATAGTTGACCTCACTTTTGGTTGAGATCTAGTTTCCTCTTTAGTAGCCTAGGGACTAGCCATAGGACTTTCCTGTTGACTACTCACTCTAAACTCTTCTTTTCTCAACTTGAAGTTCCACATATTGGTCCTAACCTCTAGCACGTAGTAGGTGGAGTCAATTTGGAGGAGCTCAAGGGGCATCCCCATATGACTACCTGACCTTAAGGTTGACCCTGAGTGTTGGTCTGGATCTGGTTCATTCATTTGCACTCACTGTCACTCACTTTCACTCATAACCTTAAACCCCAACTTTGCTGACTTTTATCCCTTGATCCTTTGGGAGACTCTTGTACATGGTCCCCTACCCACTAGCCTTAGGCTAGGGTTTAGCTAGGACCAGTACATAGAGGACTCAAATGTGAATTCCATTGGTCCATGGATCACATAGAGTGGTTGGGACCCCAATTTTACAAAAATACCCAACATGGCCTCCCCCCCCAAATCTACCCAAATTTTTCTAAACACCCCCAAACCCTAAATTTGGCAAAAAATCCTAAATTCACCCAAAATACCCAAATTTGTTGAAAAATCATTTCAAACAATTTCAAAAGACTCAAATTGCCCAAAACAACCCAAAATTGGCAAGATTACAAAAATGCCCTTAGTACCCCAAACTTACCCATAACCTCCAAAATCATCTCAAATGTCCCCAAAACCAATTTGGTCCCTCCCATTGAGGCCAATTTGACAAATTTTGCATATTTTGACCAAAAGCCTCAAATTGCCCTTAAAGGCCCAATTTTCTGAAATTCACCCCAAATGTCGATCAATCTGACCCCATTCTCCCCCAATATCAATTCTAAACTTAAGTCCATCATACAAAAATTCAATTAAATCCAAATACAAGTCCAATTCACCCTCAATTGAATCAAATTTCAACATAAAAATAAGCTCCAATTTGGCCTAAAATCAAAATCCCATTCAATTAAACCCCCAAATATTTCAATTGCCCTATTTGTGCATAATAAATTGTTTGAAACATGTCCACACGCAAAATTGAGCCTTAAATTGGCTTTGGTCAAGCCTCAATTTTACCTAAAATCAATTGGGACTACAATCACTAAATTTGTCTCAATTTGACCATGTGCCTAAATTCCACCAAATTGAAATCCCTAACCCAAATATTGGCACGCAATAAATGTGGAGAATTCTTCATGACATTACCCTAGACCATTTTGAGCCATCAATTTGGACTTAACCCAACAATAGCCCAACCTAAGCCTAAGTCTAACCCAACACCTTCAAAATTGACCAAATGCCAAAATCCTCCAAATTGAACCTCCAATTCAATTCAAAATTACTTCAAATCATTTCCAAACTCCTCACGACAATCATGTACAAAAAATTGATCAATCATATGGGCTCAATGTCATGGCTAGCCTAACCCAAACCCAACTTCTAACCATTTGGACCTAAATTGAACCCCGTCACTAAAATTGACTTAGCCAAGCCAAACTCACCAAATTAATGCCACCACAGCCATAATTTGGACCCTATCGTCTAGCCTAAACCCACCTAAACCATCTAGGTGACCTATGAACCAATGATCCCTTAATTTAAGGGATCTTAACCATATTTGGGCCTTATTTGAAAATAATTTTGCAGCGACCTCCTCAGCCACCAAAAATAACCACCCAAAGGAGCCCCATTATCCAAAACTTAAAAGTAAACTCACCTGGCTGGCCAAGTTGTATTGGTCACTAAAGCTCTTCATCCATCCACCTGAGCATCAATTTGCGCCCATTAATTAACCCTAGTGGCCAGCCCAAACTTTTCTATTTAATCAGCCCCCTCCATGACTGAAGGGTAGCAAACAAAAATCCTAGGGGAAACTCTGCTAAAATCTCACCAGAGACTATCCAAGCATTCCTAAGCTAGAGCCAACCATCTTCCCTCTCTAGTTCCCTCTGTGAGAGTTCAATTTTCAGCTCAAAATCAGGTCTAAGGCAGGACATTCTTCTCTACAACTCTAAAATGAACCAAACTCAAATTTACTGTGCACACACCATCTCCACAGCAAAAGGAGTTGATCCCCCACAAAGGCCCCCTCTCAAACAGCCTCAAACCTAGCTCTAGACCAACACATGAAATCGAGCTTGATCCAAATCATACCTAGACAATTCACTAGGGCTTGAGGCTTAATTTGGAGGTTCGTTGGACCCAATCAAAGCTAGCACAACCATTTGATTAAGGCCTCCCCTCTCAATAAAATGTATTGAGCTTGAACCCTAGCCCGAGCTTCTTTTGATTCTCCATGTGTAATGACTTGATTTCATGCTTGATCAACCATATATTTATGTTTGTCTTGAGTAGATGAAGGTTTAAAATCAAACCCCATGTGATTTGGTTGAGTCTTGAGAAAAATATTAAGGTTTTAGTGCGAACGGCTTATGGGTTTAGCATTAAAGATGATGACTGAGAGTCATATGATCGCTCTTTTATTCAATGGACCCATGAAATCGTGTCGGACCAACTTTTGGTACATGATTTGCGGGCCGCGTGGTAGCTGATTTGTCCTGCGGAGTCAATTGGTGGAGCGCCGCATGTAAAGCTCAGTGTGGACGAGTTTGTGCTAATGCTGACTGGGTTAAGTAGAAAAATTAGGCTTTTTTTGAATTAAATTAATGTCTGATCTTTGAGAAATCATAAATTTGTGTAGAAAAATCATAAAAATAAAAAAAAATATCCACTTTCTCACTGAACAGAGGAGAATAATGTGGATTAAAAATAAAAAAAATATTCTCTTACTCCCTAATTTTAATGAATTAAATACACTCTAGATTATTTTAATTCAGTATGATCAAGCATTGTTCACCATAGCTTGAAATTTTTAAGGTTTATTTCATATGATAGAGGGGATGTTCACTAATTTCTCTAAAGTCAGAGAGCATCTCTGTGCTTCTAACACTAGTTTTCAAGCAAAGATGATTATTTTGGCTTATTTTAATTATCTAAATTAAAATGTTATCTGAAAAATTATAGGAATAATTTTAGCAGGTTTCATATAGTCAGAGAAGCTTAGGAAAAATTTTATGATGGTTTGAATCACTTTGTACTTTTCTATTATTAACTAAATGCATATATTTTGTTTTAATTTATATAAATTAAATATTATTTAAAAATTGACAAAATCAGTCCCACATTGTGTACAAAAATCATGTTTATCCACTGTAAAAATTTAAAAGTTATTTGGCAAAGTTTGAGCATTAAAGTTGGTTTTCTAAGAAACATTATAGTTTTCTACAAAAATAATTATAATAAAATAAAAACAATTGAGAAAATTATGAAAAATAGTTTTATGAGGTCCTTATGATCAACGGTACTTAGGAAAAATAAAAACTATTTTTGAGAAAATACTTGATTTTGGAGCTTTATTTTGAATTTGGAATAATTAAAAATAATTAAAAATAATTAAAAATGCCAAAAATACAAAAAATATTTCAAAATTTTTTTAATTATTCCCTGATCACTCAAAGCTCATTAGAATACTTTTCCAAATTTTTTTAAGTTAAAAAGAAACTTTAAAAGCTTAAAAAGGAATTTTCCTTATTTTCACAATTAAATAGTTATAATAAAAAATAAAAATAACAAAAATACAAAATTTCATTCTCTGAGTTTTTTTAACTCAAAGAAGTCTAAAGAAACATGAAAAAATAATTTTTGTAATTAAACATTATTTTCCAATTAATTTAACATTGAAATTTGTTAATAATTAAATAATAATAATAAAACTTTAATTCAAACTATTGTGGAATTTTTCCTAAGTATTTCTTCAATTTAGGGAGACCTATAATGATTTTCTCATAAATAAAAAAAATTTATTTTGGATAATCAATTAAATCAATTTTTTTAAAAAAGATTATTTTTTGGAGTTAAATAATTATTTAAGTTAAATTAAAATTTGAAAACCACTGTCGGCACTATTTTTTGGTTGGGGAGTTGCTCGTTGGAAGTTGTCGGCCGCCGGAATCAGAATCTTGTCGCCCACTTTGGAAAGACATTTTTTAATTTACNATATATATATATATATATATATATATATATATATATATATATATATATATATATATATATATATATATATATATATATATATATATATATATATATATATATATATATATATACTTGTAAAAGGAGTTGCTTATGACTCCCTACATGTTGAAGTAAGAAAAAACTAGTACAGACATCAAAAAGGAAATTGGGGACTCTTCTTTTGGTTCAATACAAGAACCAAAGAAATCCCCGAAAAAAGGCTAAGGACCATCCCCCAAAAAGGAAAACTACAATGACTCAACAAAGAAAGAAAAAGAATGTAAGGTTGCATCGGCCCCAAGTAGTCATGTGTCCTTATAGGCAATTCTGAAGTGGAGGACTTCAAGAGTATCACCTTGTAGCAGATAATGGAGGGCTGGTGGAGGATTAACAACAACCTCAGTCTTTTTAGAATGTGATCCATGTTGGGCCAACCAGTTTGCAGGCTGATTCCTTTCCATATAGATGAAAGTGAACTGGATTTGTATCCTGCTACTAAGATCTCTGATTTTGTTTAGCCAGTATGAGTGATGTCAGGGAGCCCCATCCTCATGATTTAAAAGGAGAATAATTACAGCAGATTCCACTTCTAGCTAAATCATATTCCAATTAGCCTTAGTGGCAAGAAGGATTGCCCAATACATAACAATGTGTTCAGTCTCAGTGGCATCATTAGCCAAAAACTGGGGTATAGAAATACAGCAGGCACTTACCCAAATGATTTCTGTAAATTCCTCCCACTCCAGCTCCATTTTTTGTAAAGTTTCCATCAAGGTTAATCTTCACAATGGGATGTTCTGAGGTTTTCCAGTAGACTCTGATACCTTGAATAGGTTCAGAAGTAATAGGTAGACAGGAGTTGGAAATGTTAGGAAATCTTTTCCAGTTGATCATCTTATGAAGATAAGTTAAACAATTTCTAACAATTTTCCCAACATTTCGATTAGCTTCTTCCAACTTGACCTTGTTTCTTTCCATCCAGATGAACCAAGCAATAGTAAAAGGAATAGCAACATACTTTCTCTTCTGCCAGAACAGCCAACACTTGACAAGTGTATCCCAAGTGAACTCTTTCTCATCAATTGTTAACTGATTCAAAAATTGTTTCCGAACTAGTTGAGCAAAATCACGTTCAATGAATAAGTGATTCATAGTTTCCTCCTTCTTCATGCATAACCAGCATTTAGAGGGACCCTCCAATCCCTTCAGCTTGAGAATGTCATCTGTAGGGATCAGTTTATGAAATATTCTCCAACAGAGAAAAGATATGAAGGGGATAGGAATTTATTCCATATATATTCACCCCAAGGTATTTGCTCCCAACTGAAACTTTTGGAGTATATGGCTTTGGTAAGGCATTGGTGGGAAGTAGTCTGCCACAATACTTTGTCAGCTGTACTTCTATTAAACTTTATACTGGCCACTTTACTAATAGTGTGAGGTTGCAGAAGATTAGATAACTTTTTTAGGGACCATTCATCACCATCCCAACAATCACCACTTTCAAATAACTATTATAGATATTGGTGATGGGGGATAACCAGTCTTTGGGGCACCAATTGTCAAGCCAAAACTTGATACCACCTTTTCCCAATTCCTAACTGTAATTGGTTTCAGCAATATGTCTAATTTTCAGCATTTTCACCCAAATCTTAGAATCACCAATTTTCCTTAGGACCAGTGTGGGGTGCTGATCTTTGCAATACTTACCCCACATGAATTTTTCCCACAGGGAATTTTGGGTTCTAAACTTAATCTAGAATTTACAAAAATTAATTTGAAGGAGTTGCTCAAGATCCTTAAAGCCAGTTCCACCAGCAATTTGAGGTTTAGCAACTTTTCTCCAGGAAGCCGATTGCATTTGTTGTCTTTGATATATATATATATA
>JXCR01147479.1:265558-344079 GCA_002079205.1 Phalaenopsis hybrid cultivar | reverse complement strand
ATATATATATATAGTTTAGAAAAATATGAAATCAAACTGACCCCAAATTTTTCATACTTTTAATGAAAGACCATTTATCTATCCCAAAAGATAAATATTAGACTTGAGAATGAGACTCGATAAAAAAAAAAAAAACTAAGAAATATATAACATCTGTTTGGTCTGTGAAACCATTGTATATGTCAAAAAGTTCTCCTATTCAATACGAAAAATTAAATAGGATTTATATTAAGTTGGGTTCAAAAAAATATCCTATAATGGAAAGCTCCTATAGTTAATTAAATTTTAGATAACAAAAGTCACCTATAAAAACTCTCGATAAAAATCAGGAAATATTTTCTTTAAAGAGGTCAAAAGGATTGGACTTTTCAACCAAATCAGAAAAAGAGGTGTGAAATGGGAGTGACTCAAATTTGGAACATTTATTGTAGAATTCAAAGGAAGAGAGACTAGGGGATGTCATAGATCCAGAGGAGAACCTCAGTGACTTCCCAAGCTACCCTATGGTTTGGCTCTAATTTTGAAGAAAATTATTTAAATATTTCATCCTGCAAATTTTATTTTTTTAGAGCTTACATTTTTTTAAAATGATCACACAAATAGCCAGAAAGATGTGAGGATTAGATCACGACGAACGACAACCTCAGAATCCTTAGACAATTTAGGGCTTAGATTGTACAACAGAGCTATACAAAGGCCTAAAGCTGAGTTGAGAATTTCGCTAAGCAGACGACCTCGAAATCTTTTGGCTTGTTATTTAATTCTAAGGAAAGATGAGTTGTTGTATATGGTCTTGCTATTGAAGATGGTCATGCTGCCCACAATGCTTGCTTCAAGCTCATCGTCATGATGAGTTCAAGTATTCTAATGTGTCAAGTTGTGATGTCAAATCTGATGTCCTAATGGTTATAGTTTGTTAAATATTAAGAGGGCATATTAAAGTTGATTAGAGAGACACCGATTAGGATCACATGATTCCCTCATCCCAGTGCCACTATTTTCTTTTGGATTTACTTAGTTAAAATGATTTTACTAAATTCAACTTAATGAATTTCATTATTTCATTTAGATCGTGGGAATCCTCGTTAGCAACTGTAGGTTACCTCCTCCGAATTTTGTGGCGTGCAATTGTTGTTTCGTGATGTTTGTGATTAAATTTTTAGTTGTTTTATATTTTGAATTTTGTGGCGGTAAATTTTATCTTGGTTGATTTTAGATTTAGTTTTAGTTTTAAAGCTACTCTAGTAGTTTTGGTTTTCATCAAGGTGACATCATTGTTTAACATGAAAATTTTGTAAGTATAAAAATACAGTGTGGAAAGTACAAGAGAAGACGATATTGTAAACTATAAAAGCGTACCTGGTGAGTCTTCTTGTTCCACCACCTGAAAGGTTAGTACTTGCGAGGCATGTATATAATTCTGCAAGGAATTTAAATTGCAAGAGTTGATGAAAGTTTAGCTACCAAATTGCAGGCTATGATTATGTTGGATCTTGGAAGATCCTAGTAGATGATTTTAGAGAAAAACATGGCAAGCCCAATTTGCCCTTCAGAATGTCCAATAGGTTTCAAAATGCTCAAGGCATGACCTTAGATCACTTTAAAGATCTCTGGAAATATTTCAAGTTCATTTTGAACTTATCATATTATTCCATTAATCGTCGAAGTTTAGAGTGTGGCTACCCCGTTGGTTAGTGAAACTTGACAATTTAACTATCTCGAGGATAGAATACTCGATTAGTCAATTGATGTTCATTTAAAAGTTATGTGAGTCGGTGCCCCTAAAGAAAGTCTAGGCTACTTAAGATTATGGCGTCCATAATTGAGGTTGGGCTTGTATTGTTTAAAGATTTTAGTTACCAATTATGTTGTCTTCTAAATCCGATCAATTCAGTTCAGATATTGGCTTATGTCTCTACTATGCCTTTAACAATCATGATAGGTGAAAAGGTGATTATAAAAATTTTGATTTAAATGTTATGTATTCTTATCAAATGGTCAATCCATCCTCAACTTTGGGCTTATGAAAAGGTGAATTTCCATCTTTCTAGCTTAAGCACATCACTTAAGAATTGTCTGATCTTAGTTGACTTTGAAGTCATGAAGATTAGGAGGATTATAGTTTTGTTGATGTTGTGTAAGGATAGAGAGTGAGTTTCCACCTTTTAATTTGATTGTGTTTCAATCATCCAAATATGTTTATTAAGATCAAAACTACCCATTTTCCCATTGGTTAATCCTAAATTTTTTCCACTTTTCCCTTTGGAACACTTCACCTCATAACTCTTTAAACACAACTTAAATGACTTTGAGGGTTTAAAGTGGCATATATTAATGAGGTAATTATAATGTTGGAGGAGAACATGCGAACCTCTCAAAATTTTAATTTAATTTAGATAATTATTTAAATTTAGAAGATATGATTTTCAAAGGTTCATTTATTTAATTATTCAAAATAAAGTTTATATTTATGGAAAAATTATTAGAGGTCTCCTAAGGTCAGAGAAACACTTAGGCAAAATTTTATAATTTTTTGAATTAAATTTTTATTACTATAATTTAATTTTTAATGAATTTCAATGATTAAATTAAATAGAAAATAAAGTTTTAATTAGAAAAAAACCTTTTTATATTTTTAATAGACTTCTGTGAATTCAACAAACTCAAAGAACCAAGTTTTGTGTTTTTGTGATTTTTAACTTTATTATTATTATTATTTTAATAGAAAAAAAAAAGAAAACTTCATTTTTAAGGTTTTAAAATTTATATTTTAACTTAGAAAAATTAGGGAAAATATCCTAATGAATTCTAATTGATTAGGGGACATTTCCACTCAGTTTGAACCTTTTTTGTACTTTTGAAAATTTTGATTTTTTTTATAAATTTTAATTTAAAATATATTTTAAATTTGAAATGTTTCCACAAAAAAGGATTTTATTTTTTATAAAATGCCCCTGGTCACAAGGAACTGAGAGAACTAATTTTCATAATTTTTCTAAGCTTTTTTGATTTAATATAATTATTTTTATACAAAAATACAATGTTTCCTTAAAAATCCATTTGAATACCTAAACTTAATCAAATAAATTTCAAATTTTTATATTGGATAGAGATGATTTTTATGAACAGTATGGTTATGATTTTGTTGACTTTTGATAAGTATATAATTTACATAAATTAACAAAATATATTCATATTTAATTTAATATAGAAATTTATAGAATAATCCAAAGCATCATGATATTTTTGTTGGACTTCTCTAACCACAAGAAACCTACTAAAATTGTTCTCATAATTTTCAAAGTGATATTTTGACTTATATAATTAAAATAACCAAAATGGTCTCTTAGCTTGAAAATTAGGTCTAGAAGCATAGAGATGTCCTCCGACCTTGGAAAAATTAAAAGACCTGACCACTATCACAAGCAATGAACCTTAAAAATTTCAAGCCATGGTGGGTATTATTTAGTGATGAAGAATTGAAATACCATAGAGGGTTTTTAATTCATTAAAAATCAAGGAGTAAGAAAAAAAAATTTATTTTTAGACCGTATTATTCTCCTATTTTCATTGAGCAAGAGACTTTTTTTCTTTTATTTTTATGACTTTTTTATGAAAAGTTATGAATTTTTAAAGATATGTTTAATATTTAATTAAGAAAAATCCTAATCTTCTATTCATCCTAGTCACGCGCCGCATCTTCCTTGTTAGCTCCGAACCGGGCGTGCATCTGCTTCTGGTTGGATACCGCCATCCAATTCAGCCCGCTGTTCATGCATCAATAATTGGTCAGGCTTAATCTCGTCCATTCGTTTAATACACGCTTTATTAGATGGCTCTCCATCATCGTCCCTGATAGCTAGAACCTATGAGCCGTCCAAATTTAAAGCCTATGATCTCATCCTAGACTCAACTAAGTCCCTTTAGGTTTGTTCTTATACCTTCATCTACTCTAGATGAGTACATTTATACGGTTACATGGCTATGAAATGGAAGTCCTCTTAAAAAAAAACCAAACTTAGCTGAAAATTAGGGTTGATGAGCTATACCTTTGCCCACAAGGTGAGGCCTCGATTGGGTGCTTATGGGAGCTTCAGTTGAGTATGAAAAATCTACTAAATGTATTTCTTTCCTCTGATGAAAGCTCCTAGTAGGAGTTTGATTAAAGGGTGGATCGGCTTTAGTCTAGGGATGAGTTAGAGGGCTCAACATTGGGGTATTTTGATGGGGATCTTACTCTCTTACTCTGGTGAAGCTCATGAGAAAATAATTTGAATTTGGTTAGTTTTAAGAATGACCGAAATTTGCCCTGATTTTGAGCTTAAAAATTAAGCTCATGTGATGGGGGAAATGGCCAAAGGATGGCTGCAATGGGGCTAGGGAGTCTTCGAGGAGCTCTAGGAGCAATTCAACAGAGATTTCCCAAGGAAATTCTTAAATTTTTTTTTTGAAGCCATGGAGGAGGGGTTTAAGTAAAACAGCCTAGGGTGGCTGTCATGGCTTCCAATTAGGTGAAATGTTGAGCTGAGGTGGAGGGCTTCAAGGTGCTAAGGGCCTATCAGGATAGAGCAGCATGGATGGGTTATTTTGGAATTAAATTAGGAAGGGTGGCTCTTTGTTTTTGGATTTTTTGAGAACTAGGCTGGCCGACAGGTCCAGGGGTGATGGCCAAGAGGTTAGGTGAGCCAAAGGAGGCTTAATCATAATTTACCCTCAATGGCAAGTAATGATGGGGAAGATATTTTGATTATGGCTCAAAAATGGGGATAATGGTCCATAGCTTTCTTGAGTGGGTTTTGGATGGTTTAACCTGGTCCAAAGAGTGTATTTGGTGGTTGTGGTGTCATTAATATGGTGGCTTAGGATGACAAAGTTGATTTTGGTGCATGGGTTTAATTTGGGTCAAAAAGGCTAAAATTTGGGTTTGGGTTAGGCTAGCCATGACTTTGAGCTCAATTGATTGATCAACATTGTGTAGATGATTGTAATAAAGATTTTTGGTGAAGGATTGAAGTAATTTTAAGGTCAATTAAAAGATCAATTTGAAGGATTTTGGAATTTTGGTCAATTTGGGCATGTTGGACTAGACTTGGGTCTATGTTGGGCTAAGCCCAAATAGATGGTTGGAAATGGTCCATAAGAATGTCATGAAGAGTTTTAAACATAAATTGGGTGTCTATTTAGGGGTTAGGGCATTCTATTGGGTGGAATTTGGAGACATAGCCAATTTGGGGAAAACCAAGGCCAATTAAATGTTCAATTTGGTGTGTATGAGTGTTATGAAGATTTTAGTACTCAAATTAGAGCAAATTGAGTAGGGTATGGAGTTAAATTAAGTGTGATTATGTCATAGAGTCAAAATTGGGGGTTTTGATTTGGATCAAAATTGATCTAAAATCATGGGCCAATTAGGCTTGGATTGGGTTTGGATTGGTCATATGAATGGTGAATTTGACTTTAGAATTGAAATTGAGGGAAATTGGGTCTAAATTGATGGTCATTTAGGATGAATTTGGGGAAATTGAGCCTTTAAAGACAATTTGGGGGTTTTGGTCAAAATGGTCAAATTGGCCAAACTATGTCCAAATGAAGTGTCCAAATTGGTTTTCGAGACATTTGAAGTGGTTTTGGCTATTTTGGGAAAGTTTGGGTATTTTGAAATGGTTTGAATTAATATTTTGAATAAATTTGGGTATTTTGGGTGAAATTGGTATTTTTGGCCAAATTTGGGATTTGGGGGTGTTTAGGTAATTTGGGTAGGTTTGGAGATAAAAAGGGAAAATTGGAAACTTTGGAAGAATTGGTGTGCTGACCACCTTGCATGAGCTATGGACCAATGAAATCCCCATTTGGATTTGGGTTCTTTATGTACTGGTCTTAGCTAAACCCTAGCCTAGGGCTAGAGATTCTAGGGGACCATCTACATGAGTCTCCCAAAAGATCAAGGGATCAAATTCAACAAATTAAGGTTTAGGGTTGTGAGTGGATATACGTGATAGTGAGTGTAGTGAGTGAACTAGCTCTAGACCAACACCTAGGGTCAACCTTAAGGTCAAACTGTTTTATGGGGACTCTCATTAATATTCTCTATACTGACCCCACCTACTAAGTGCTAGAGGTTAGGACCAATATGTTGAACTTCAAGTTAAGGAAGGAAGAATTTAGAATTTCTAATGGTGTGGGTTCCTTTTCTAGTTTTCTTAGAATAGCCAACATGAAAATGTAGAATTTCTAATGGTGAGAGTTCCTTGTCTAGTTTTCTAAGAATAGTCAATAAGAAAATACTATGGCTAGACCTTAGGCAACTAAAGAGGGAAAACTAAACCTCAACCAAAAGTGAGGTCAACAAATGGACCCCTAATAGGTGTGGTGTGCTAGGCAAAGCACACCACAAGAATTGGCATTGATCAACAAGATCAAAAAAACCAACACAGACTCCTACGTCAACATACCTAAAAAGGAGTGTAGAATTCAAGTGCTAGTTGTTCCCGCTGGGGAATTAGCAGGTGAATATTCGCTCGAATTTAAGAAGTAGAAATTCTCACTCAGGATTTGAGAGTAGGTTTCAAATTATCAAGTTTTAAGTGTTTTCAAAGGAGGGGAGTCAGTATTTAGGTACTAACTCTAAGGTGGGAATTTGAAATTTAGGCATCAATTCCAACGAGCAAGAGTCAAAATTTTGGTACCGATCTCAAAAATAACGGAATAAAAATTTAGGTACTGACCCCAAATGAGGATTGAAATTTATGTATTAATTCCAAAAAGGAGAGAGAGTTAGAATTTAGGTATCAACCTCAAAAACAGGGAATCAGAAGTTAGGAACTGATTTTAGAATGAGAATTGAAATTTAGGTATCAATTACAAAAATGAGAGATTGTCGGAATTTATGTACCAACCTCAAAAGGAGGAAATCAGAAGTTATGGACTGATTTAAGAATGAGAATTGAAATTTATGTAGCAATTTCAAAAAGGAGAGAGAGTCAAAATTTAGATACCGACCTCATAAGGAGGGAATCAGAAGTTAGGGATTGATTCCGAAATAAGGATTAAAATTTAGGTATCAATTCCAAAAGAGTAGAGCGAGTCAGAATTTTAGGTACCGACCTCAAAAGTAGGGAATCAAAAGTTAGAGATTGATTCCGGCATGAGAATTGAAATTTAGGTATCAATTCCTGAAAAGAGAGAGAGTCGGAATTTAGGTACCGACCTTAAAAGGAGGGAATAGTTAGGGACTAATTCTAGAATGAGAACTAAAATTTAGTTATCAATCTCAAAAAGAAAGTCAATATTTAGGTACCGACCTCAAAATGAAGAAATCAGAAGTTAGGTACTGACCCCAAGATGAGAGTTGAAATTTAAGTGTCAATCTCAAAAAGAGGGTCAAAATTTAGGGACCGATCTTCAGAATAGGGAATCAGAAGTTAAGGACTGATTCCAAAATGAGAAATTAAATTTAAGTATCAATCTCAGAAAGAGGGTTGGAAGTTAGGGATCGACCTTAAAAGGAGGGAATCAGAATTTAGGGACTGATACTAAAATGAGAATTGAAATTCAATTATCAATCTCAGAAAGAGTGTTGGAATCTTAAAGGAGGGAATCCAAATTTAGGGATTGATTCAAAAATGAGAATTGAAATTAAAGTATCAATCTCAGAAAGAGAGTCAGAAGTTAGGGACCAACCTCGAGAGGAGGGATTCAGAAGTTAGGGTCTGATTCCGAGATGAGAGTTGAAATTTAAGTATCAATCTTAGAGAAAGAGTTGAAATTTAGGTACAAAACTCGAAAGGACAGAATCTGAATTTAGGTATTCATTCCAAAATGAGAATTGAAATTTAGGGATCAATCTTAGATAAAAGTCGGAATTTAGGTATCGAACTCGAAAGGAGAGAATTAGAATTTAGGAACTGATTCCAAATTGAGAATTGAAATTTAAGTATCAATCTCAGAAAGAGAATTATAATTTAGGAACCAAACTCAAAAGGAGGGAATCAAAATTTAGAGACTAATTCCAAAATGAGAATTGAAGTTTAAGTATCAATCTCAGAAAGAGGATCGAAACTTAGGGACCGACCTCAAAAAGAGGGAATCAAAAGTTAGGGACTGATTCCAAATGGAGAATTGAAATTTAGGGATCAATCTCAGAAAAGAGATCAGATGTTAGGGACCGACCTCAAAAAGGTGGAATTAGAAGTTACGGACTGATTCCAAAATGATAATTAAAATTTAAGGATCAATCTCAAAAAAATAATCGGAAGTTAGGGACCGACCTCAAAAAGAGGGTATCAGAATGTAAGTACTTATTCCAAATTGTGAATGGAAATTGAACAGAGAATTTGTGGTGTTGAATCCATAGAGACGTGTCATGTGATAATGTTGAATTTAGTGAGGAAGATATGTGAAATTTTGTGTGATTTAGTGCAGACAAGGATGGTCGTGCTGCGCGAGCAAAGAGTAAGAGACCTAGAAATCGAGAGAAACAACTCAACAGATTTATTTTCATTTTTCTCATTGTTTTTATCACGTTTAATTTTCAAAATATGTTTTACAAAATTTAATTTTTGTTGGTTGATTGATTTTCAAATGAGTGTTTTATTTGAACTTTATTATTAAATTTTAATTGTTTTGTTCTTTGTTCTTTGTAGTTCAGAAGCAACATATGGTTCTATGGCTTTCTATCCATCATACAAAAGAGAAATTAAACAAACAAAAAAAACTTTAAAAATGTTACAAATGTTACATATTGAGTATAGGATAAAGCTTCAAAAGTTACAATATGCTGAATGCATCAAAGTACATCTGAAAATATCTCATGATGGGTACATATCATAAGTTGAGCATATATGATATATATATCATCATATTTGCTATGTAGAAACACATTAAAATGATATCCCTTAAATGTCCATCTTCGGTGGAGTGAGCTCCGGATCAAGCTGACCTACTAAGCCACGCTCCAAGACAAGAGTTCCCTTTACATGTGCTTAGAGGTGCAACCCTCTCATAGCTCGTAAGGTAGTAGTTCTTACAACTCTATATCTGGTTGAAATTCATATGACATTTTTCTGTCATCCATTCTTCGGAAAGTTACAAACACCCTGCGTTGTCGTACCCCTGGAATGCAATCCTTAGCGATGTCTGCTTCATTTCCTTTACGAACCAGCACTAAACCCACTGGTAGCAGAATCTCTACGGATCCTCTGAACTCACTGGGGCCAATGACATCTATTTCTTTTTCGAATAAAATGTTGCTTTTCTCATGAAAGAGACCGTGCAAAAAAGTCTCACAAAATCATGATGGTATATATGCGAGGGAATACAATCACCTTCATTGTATATATTAAGGATACAGCTATTGGGAATATAATTGTCTGGCAGTATGCTCCATAGGACCATTCTCTTGATCATCCATTTTATTATGTGAGGTAGCGGGTCCACCTCGTCGTATCTCAAAATCCCCTGGGATTTCCTTGTCTGTCCTCGGTGAAATTGTAACATCAACCACATTGTATGGTCATTCTGACTTTTTCACGCATTCATTTCCATGGCTCAGAATAGGTTCTTTACATCAGAAAGCATGTTAGACCCCTGTATCTTAGATCAAAGATGCAGTTAAGAATACTTCTTTCTTCACTTTTGGAGAAGACTCCGGTATATAGTTTGAAGCCTTCCTGTATATTAATGAAACTTCCTTGAACTTCTTCGTAGAAGTCAAATTTCCTTTTGTTCACTTTACTCATTTTGAGGATGCTCTTGTGGTAAAGATCAGCGGTTATTGAGGATGCTCCCTCATTTCAATGTCGGTAGGAATCTAGGCTAGTGTTGTTTTGGTATCCAGCGGGATATATGACTCCCCATTGGGTTATCGGTGACCTGAAGTTTGTCATCGGTGGACGTGTACTCCTCCAGAGTATTGTACCATTCTAGGTGGAGAACATTGCAGTATGGGCATTCCACAAACGCCCTTGTAGCTAGTGTACGTGTGGGAAGTTTGGCTTTTCATGTCAGGCAACCCGTAGAATGATCATCTGAAACTCCTAGTATCTCCAGCTCTGTAGCAAACTCGGACTCATCCTCTATGACAAGCGGGCTGGAGGAAGTCACTCTCTTAGCTGGATCATAGATTTTTCCCTCAGGAATAGGGGTAAGTAAATTTTTTGCTTCCTATTAGCATCTTCTTTCTTCATGTAGGAAATCTCTATGTTTTTAGTGATTGGCGTTTCTGCTTTGAGTTCTTCGTAGTGGTGCATCTGGCCATCTCTCGCCATTAGCAGCGACTAGGCCTCCGGTTGGTCCAGTTATCATAGACAACATGTGATTAGTCCCCTCCATTGAACTTGCTATACTATCACATTTTTCCCTTTCGGTGAGGAATTCTCTCTGGTTCTGATCTTCAATAGTGATGGTAGCCCTTATTTTTCTAGAAAGATAACCACGTCCATCAGGGGACCCTCACAATCCATGTCGACTTGAATGAAGTCCATGTAAAAGTTTATGGTGCCACCTTTCCATGCCATTTCCTCGTTAAGTGCAAGGTTCCAACTATCTTTAAAGCAAAAATCAGCTTCTTTCTTGATATTTTTTCTGCAGACGACAGGAAAAACATCGGTGTGTTGAAATTTAGCAGGAACAAGAACAAAATAAAGTGTTGTTTAGAAAAAAATTTAGCTTATGTTAGTGGGAAAATCATTTATTTATGTGTATATATTTTGTTTAATTTAGTAAAATATGAAACTTTTAACGTAGAAAAGATTAAATCAAAGTATGTAACTCCAAAAGTTTTCATTTTTTTGAGGTTAATTTTATTACAAAATTTTGGACCCGGTCACGGACTTTTGGTCAGATAAATGACCCCAGAACAATCAAAATTTCAGAAAGGCAATTCCAAGAAGCGTCAAGTTGCATAGTATGTCTTCAAGTATCTTCTGTTGATCGACAACATGGGTCTTTCACCTAAAAAATCCACTAGCTGGTAGGCTCCTCCTATGTAGACTTTCTCTACGACAAATGGTTCTTCACAAGTTGGCTCAAATTTTCCACCTATCTTGCGGTGTGCAGGAATAGGTTTTTTGAGAACAAGAACAAGATCACCAATTTTGAATGTCCTTGGGCGGACAAATTTGTCATAGGCTTGTACCATCTTTACTTGGTAAAGCTCCTGAAGATGTTGTGCTTCAAGTCGTTTTCCTTCGAGACTTTCCTATTCTTCAAGTCTAAGTTTTGCGCTTTCTTCCGTTGTAAGTTGATTGGTGATAACAACTCTAAGAGATGGCATATGGACCTCTAGCAGTAGTACAGCCTCAGACCCATACACGAGCACATAGGGTGTACACTAAGTGGGAGCCTTGAACATTGTCTGGTAGGCCCACTAAGCCATTTGCCCTGGGATAGTAAATCGTAGAGTATCTTCAGTCTATCCAATGCAGCTTGATGAACTTGTTGATTTTTATGCTTTGAAGGCTATCCCATTGTCGAAGATTATTCTACGTGGAACTCCAAAATGATAGACGACTTGGCTTTTGAAAAATTGATGTGATGTGTTGTAACCTCTCGTAACGACTCTACCTCTGCCCATTTAGAAAAGTAATATGTAGCGGTAAGAATAAATATGTGCCCTTTGGAGGATAGAGGGCTATCGAACCTATTATGTACATGCCCCAACACATGAATGGCAATGAGGCGACTGTTGGGTGTAGCAAATTTGGAGGTTGGTGCAAGACCACCCCATGCACTTGGCACTGGTGACATCTTCTAGTTGTATCCATGGAGTCGAGCATCATCGCTAACCATCAATATCCGAGTCTCTTGATCTTCATTTTCATCTTTGGCCCTGATTGGTGAGCATCACATAATCTGACATGTACTTCTTTGAATATATTATGTGCTTCTACTTTGCTCAGACAGCGCAGCCACATCCGATCAAATGATCTTCTATAGAGGACATCACCCACTAAGGCGTATGACATAGCCCTTTTTGTGAAGTGGTATGCTGCTGACTTGTCTTCTGGTAGTTTTCTAGTTTGCAGATATTCTTTTAATAGCTTACGTCAAACTTCATTGATATCAGCAACCACAATCATCTTTTCTTCTTCTTTTCTGAGCTTGTGTAGATTGTCGAGGTCGATTCAAGACAAAAACTATCTTCCTTGTACTGTGATGTCAATGGAATCCTCCGGGGGACATGTCAATTCTTTTGCAATCTTTGCTAAAGCGTCTGCGTAGGCATTATCTCTTGAAGGAATCTGATAGAAAGTTATGTTGGGAATCTGCTCCAGGAGCTTCATCACGTACTGATGGTATTCTACTAACTTTTGTTTCAAAATCTTGTATTGTCTAGTGACTTGTTGGATGATGAGCTGTGAGTTGCCATAGATAACAATATCTATTATATCAATCAAGATTTCTAATTCCAACCCATTAATTAAGGCTTCATATTCTACTTCGTTGTTGGTACACAGTTCTGTCATGTGGTATGAGAACCTCAACATACCCTTATCTGGTGTGATGAAAACCAAACAAAAACCTGCATTGCCTGGTAGAACTGTGCCTGATCCTTTGTCTTTTATGGTTGTCAAAGCTCCATTGAAATACATCTCCCAACGTTGTGCACTAGAGAATTCCATTTGTAGAACTTGTTCAACTGGTAACTCGTCATTAAGAGGGGACCCAACTGAAAGTGGGTGTGCAACAAGAAAGTCTGCCAAAATCTGTCCCTTGATAGCACGGAGGGGAACAAGGGTTATATTAAATTGCCACAAAATCACTGACCGTCTTTCTAGACATCCAGAGAGTGTTGGTCGGGTCATTAAATATTGTAACAGATTAACTTTTGAGATTATAGCAATTGACACATCAAAAATATATGCATTTTTAGCCCCATATTTTATACTCATTTTTTGTTATATTACACTTTAATGAAAGGTATTTTTATATTTTCTTGCAGATTGTTGAATTTTAGGACTAGAAGTAAAAAGGATGAAATTTGAAGCAAAAATGAAGAAGTTAAAAATTTGTTAAGCACTGACGGCACCAAACAAGGCACTAATTGATAGAGAGCGGCAATTAAGTAAATGAACAATGGCGTCGACGGTGCCAGAATGGACGTCGATGGCGCTTATGGCAGTTCAGGCCCTATTTCTAGAAGATTCAACAAATCTGGAAGCTTGTTGAAGAGTTTTTGGATGAACCTATTGGAGAACCGACTCTAGGCTCTATTTGGGATAGAAATTAATCAGAAAAACTCTCTCTCTTGGTCATTATTATCCCCCACTTCATTCCTCTTCATCCCTCCTTGTTCATTTTTTCCACACATTGCCTCCATACACTTTTTCCATTTTCATTCCACCACCATTTAGGAGTCTATTAGTGATTTTTCTTTAAGAGTTTAGAGTTTTTGTGGAGAGATTAAGTGTGAATTCTTCTATAAGAGTGTTGGAGAAGGAGAAAAGTGAGAGATTTCTTCTTATACAATTCCTAAAAGAAGCTACAAGGGATTAGCCTTGAGAAAGAGTTTTAGATAAGTGTTGTTTGTTTATTATTATTGTATGAACTTACTTTTATATAAAAATTTTTTTTTGTTTAATCTTTTTCAAGAAGTCTGAGTAGTTTACTTTATCTTTCTCCATACTCTGAGATATGGCGAAATGAAGTGATAATATGGATGTGCCAATATTAAGTTATAAAACAAATTGTGATGGTTTTTCAACTCTAAACTTAATTTACTTTTTGATCTGCCCAATTGAATTGTTAAAATGTGTTGTGAAACATGTGAACCGAGAAATGGAGTGAATTCTACAATAGAGTGAGGATCACATTTGATTCCATGAAGGAGAATTTTGTTCATGGAATTAAGTGAAAATAAATAGGGAAATATACTTTATTGAGTGTAGAATTGGTGAATCTTTAGGGTGACAGAATAAAATCCTTAATTCAATCTTAGTGTTTAAAAACTAAAGCAAGAGTTAGCCTTCAGGTGAAAGGAAGTGGGAGCTTTGGAGTGGGAGTCAATATCCTCCCAGCCTAACCACGGATTTAGGTATTAAACCTATAATTAGCCAATGATTTTTAATAACACTGTATCAGGGCAGAGAATTAAAACTACTCCTATTTGACACAATACATATTAGAACTACTTATCTCATCTCATTTTATCAAAATCTCATTGTAGCGGGAAAAATGCTTTTTCACATAAAAAATCTTCATCACATAAACTTAGTTTAATAGTTTAGTAGTTACGGTTTAAACTTTGTATTTCAGTTTTATTATTAGCTAAATAATTTAGTTCTAATAATATCACAGTTGAAATGAGTGACAGTAATTTTGTTTTGACTTTCTATGATTTTCCTAGTAAATTTATCATTTAAAATTTAAACCTTCCACATGGGATCCATATTTGAGGCTAAAATAGAAAGTCCTTTATTACTTGATAACGATACGTATACTTGCACAAAATCCCAACATTAATTGCCTAAATTTTGTATTCACAAGATATTGCATCAAACTTTTGGCACTGTTGCATAGCGGAGTCAACTATATAATTTTTACACAACTTTATTCTTGGGATCAAGTTTTCGCGCTGTTACTGGGGATGGTAATGATAAATTAAATAGATTTGGTTAATTAGGAAATTTAGAGATAAAATAATAATAAAAAGAAAAAAAAATTGAAAAATAAAAAATCCAAAAAGAAATATATTTTTATTTAAGAGTTGTTTTTAAGAAATTTTTCTTTGCTTATTATATTTGCTTATGCAAAATCTTGGATATGAATGTTTAGTACCTTACGATTCAGAATTAGAGCGTACTATTAGAAATAAAAAAAAAAAAACAAATTAAAATTTAAAACAAATGGTAAATAAATTAAATAATCAAATAAACGAAAATCGACAAAGACCATTAAAAGATTATGCTAATCAAACGGCAGATGAGCTTCACTTGACTATTAAAAATCCTGATATTACTGCTAATTCATTTGATCTTAAACCTACTATTATGAAAATGATACAAAATAATCATTTTGAAGAAACACCTACTGAAGATCCAAACTTACATCTTGCTAGTTTTCTTGAAATTTGTGCTAATTTAAAATATGACGGAGTGTCTAATGATGATGTTAGACTTAGACTTTTTCCTTTTTTCATTAAGGGATAAAGCCAAGGCTTGATTAAATTCATATTATTAGAACTTGGGGAGAACTATCACAAAAATTCTTGGCTAAATATTTTCCACCCTAAAAAATTTAGAACTTGGGGAGAACTATCACAAAAATTCTTGGCTAAATATTTTCCACCCTCGAAAACCCCTAAGCTTAGAAATGATATTACATCTTAGCTAAATATTTTCCACCCTAAAAAACTGCTAAGCTTAGAAATGATATTACATCTTTTTATCAATTTAAAGGGGAATAGATATATGAAGCTTCAGAAAGATTTAGAGTTCTTATTCGAAAATGTCCACACCATGCTCTACCAGATTGGTTAATAATTCAAACATTTTATAATAGATTAGTAGGATCACTTAGATCTATTATAGATGCTGCTTCGGGTGGATCACTAATGTCAAAACCTTTTGATGAAGCATATTCTTTAATTGAAGAAATTACTAATAACAATTTTCAATGGCCCTCTGAAAGGGTAAATCCTGAGAGAGTAGCTAGTATTCATGATTCTGATGTAATGTTTATTTTAGAATCTCAAATTGCTGCTATTTCAAAGAAGATTGATCAGATAGGAGTGAACTATTCTCAAATACCCCCAGTATTAGAGGAAAATTCAGTTAGACAGATCATTGATACTCAATCATCTTATGAAACTTTAAATGCTATAAGTAATCAAAATAATAATCCCTATTCTAACTTTTATAATCTTGGATGGAAAAATCACCTTAATATTAGTTGGAATAATTATAACAATTCAGTGAATGCCTCCGGAAATTTGAACAACCAAGGAAATCTTAGTTATCAACCTTATTATTCTCCTGGATTTAACTCTAATCCTAACCCACAAGCTAAGGAAAAGAAGTTGACGATGGAAAATGTGATGTTTAACATGGGAAATCAAATATATAATCAAGGGGTTGGTATTAGAAATATTGAAAATCAATTAAAAAATTTTGCTACTGCACTCAGTAACAGACCTTCGGGAATTCTTCTGAATACGGTGGAAGTTAATCCAAAAGATCAAAATAAGGAGCAAATTAAAGCTATTCAATACGAAGTGGGAAAGAAGTTGAAGCAAGGATCCAAAGAGAAACTGAAGTTGATGAAGTGAAGGAAGAAAAAGAAAGTGACCAAAATGAAAATGAACAAACACAAGGTCCTTTAGAAAAGCCATTACCTACGTTTCATCAAAGTCTAAAGTAGAAGAACAAAGATAAAAATTTCACAAAATTTTTTGTAATCCTTAAGAAGTTAACGATAAACTATCCTTTTGTTGAAGCTTTGGAACAAATGCCAAGTTATGTGAAATTTATGATGGATATACTAAATAGAAAAAGGAAATTTACAGATAATGAGACAGTTGCACTCAGTGAAGAGTGTAGTGCTATTATTAAAAAAAAGCTTCCTGAAAAATTAAGAGATTCTGGTAGTTTTACTATACCTTGTGCTATTGGTGAAAAGTTTTTTTGAAAAGCTTTATGTGATTTAGAAGCGAGTATCAATCTTTAAATGTTTAGATTTGAGAGAGATTTCCCCTACTACTATAACTCTTCAGTTAGTTGATCGATCAATAACTTATTCAAAAGGAGGTATAGAGGATGTATTAGTAAAAGTGGATAAATTTATTTTCCTTATAGACTTTACAGTATTGGATATGGAGGAAGATAACGAAATTCCTATTATTTATGACAGACCATTTCTTGCAACAGGGAGAGTTGTGATAGATGTGCAAACAGGAGAATTAATAATGAAAGTTAATGATCAAGTAGTAACATTTAATATTGCAAAAGCTATGAAATATCTAGCAATAAAAAAAATAAAGAATGTTTTAAGATGGAAGTAACTGATTATCTGAGTAATGAGCAATTTAAGAAAGAGTTTGAAGACAAATTAAGGCAAGGAGAATTTTTTGAAAATAAGGACAAAATAAAAAAAAAAGATTTAAATTATATTTAGGCCAAATTTGAAACTTTAGACTTGTCGGAAAAAAATAATAAAAATCTTATTCTATTAAGTATTAAACCACCTGAACTTTAACCGAAAAGATTACCTGCCCATTTAAAATGTGTGTTTTTAGGAGTGTCGTTTACAGTTTTTTTTTATTGTATCTTCAGAATTAATTGAAATTAAAGAACAAAAATTAATAGAGAAGTTTAAAATATATAAAAAGGCTTTTGGATGGACTTTAACAGATATTAAAGGAATGAGTCATTCTATTAGTCAGAATTTTATTAAATGAATAATATGATCCTAAAGCTGGTCCTCAAAGGAGATTAAACCGAATAATGAAAGAAGTTATTAAAAAATAAATTTTAAAATGGCTAGATGCTGGAATTATATATCCTATTTCAGACAGTGCTTGGGTAATTCCAATTCACTGTGTTTCGAAGAAATGAGGAGTCACCGTTAAAGAAAATAAGAAAAATGATGTAATAACAATAAGACAAGTTACTGGTTAGCGAATTTGTATTGACTACAGAAAATTCAAAATGGCCATCATAAAAGATCACATTCCCTTACCTTTTCTAGACCAAATATTGGATAGATTTGCTGAGAACAAATATAATTGCTTTTTAGATAGATACACCGGTTATCACCAAATTCTAATTACTCCAAAGGATCATGAGAAGAGAACGCTTACAAGCCCAAATGGAACATTTGTTTTCCATATCATGACTTTGGACTATGCAATGCACCTGCAACATTTTAAAGATGTATGATGTCAATTATTAGTAATTTTATCAAACATGGAATGGAAGTGTTTATGGATGATATTTCAGTATTCAAAACTTCATTTGAATTATGTTTAAATAATTTAAATAAAGTTCTGAAAGTATGTAAAAAAATCAACCTAGTACTAAATTGGGAAAAATGTCAATTTATGGTTGTAAGAAGAATTGTACTTTGGCATAAAATTTTTGAAAATGGCATGAAAGTAGACCCTACTAAAATTCAAGTTATTAAAAAATTACCATCTCTAACTAATGTTAAAGGGTTAAGAAGCTTTTTAGGACATGCTGGTTTCTACAAGCATTACATAAAATTTTTTTCTAAAATAACCAAACCATTATGCCAACTTTTACAAAAAGACACAAAATTTGATTTTAATAAGGAATGCATAAGAGCATTTCAATTATTGAAAGAAAAATTAATCACTACACTTATAATAGTTCCACCTTATTGGAAGGTACCATTTGAAATAATGTGAGATGCTAGTGATTATGCTATTGGGGATGTTTTAGCACAAAGACACAATAAAGTTTTAAAATTAACATATTACGCTAGTAAAACTCTAAATGATGCTCAAATTAGCTATACTACTACTGAAAGAAAGTTACTCGCTATTGTTTATGCCTTTGATAAATTTAGACCTTACTTAATTAGAACTAAATGTATAGTGCATACAGATCATTTTGCTATTAAATACATGATGCAAAAGAAGGATGCTAAATCAAAATTAAATAGTTAGATAGTTAGACTTTTCTGTAGTTGATAGAAAGGGAAATGATAATCAAATAGCCGATCATTTGTCTAGACTAGAAAGAGAAATATTAACTAATTTTGCAAATCAAATTTTAGAAAATTTCCCTAATGAAAAATTCTATAGTATTGATGAAATGAATATACTATGCCTTTTGGACTATTCTAAAAAGGAATTAGAAATGAAGCATATGATAATGCAAAAATCTATAAAGAGAATATAAAAATATGGCATGATCGGAAGATTATTAAAAAGAAGTTTCAACCTTGACAAGAAGTTTTACTATATAATACAAGATTAATAATTATTTCTAGGAAAACTGAAATTCAGATGGTTTGGACCATTTAAAGTGATTAAATTTTATCATTATAGAACTGTTGTTATTAAAGATCCTAACACTGGAAAGATATTTAAAGTTAGTGGGCATCGATTTAAACATTATTATGAAAGGCACATACGACAATTTAAATAAGTTTTAATGTCAAGCCAACCCAACTAATCAAATTATATGTCGGGTTGACGACGTTGAACCAAGCGCTTTGTGCGAGGCAACCCATATATAAATATATATGTTATTTTTGTGTGATCTGTGGTTTTTTGCTCTAAATTTTTTTTTGTGGCACCAGATCTGGGAATTTTTCCTTTTTTTTTTATTGTTTCGTGTTTTAGGTTTGGTCTTTTCTTCGTTTAGTCTGCTCTGTTTGTAGCTTCCATGATTCTTTTCTATTCTGTGTTTGTACTTCGAATTTTTCCTTCTCGGATCAAATTTTGGGGCCTCTATGGCCCCTACCTTTGTTGAAGCTGTTGCAGGTTCTAAGGTTTCTTCCATGGAGTTGGCAAATAGTATGAACTTTCCTTCTGATTTTTATGCTTCTCTTGCTCTTGGTGGAGAAAATAATTTTATTAGGAAAACTGGTAAGAAAGGAGGCAAGCTTGTGTTATTTTTGTCTGACTCGGAGAACTCTACTCTTGCTGCATTTTTTTGCTTATATTTAGTTGAGAAATTTTTATATGGCTGTCCTAAGTTAGATTTTCTGTGCAAACACTTTGAAAAATTGAAGCTTGTTGGTAATTGGAAAGTTGGCCCTTTGGATGGTCGTCACATTATGATTCAATTGTCAAGTGAGGTGGATTATACTCGAATCTTTGCTTCGTGTTTGATGCATTTTGAAAATGTGCTCATGAAAGTCCTTAAGTGGTCTGTGGATTTTGATTTGAGAGTGGAACTTATGATTATTTCGGTATGGCTCCATTTATCGGGGTTGAAAGTCCATGTTTTTAGTCACGAAATTCTATTTTCTATTGTTGCTATGTTTGGTAAGACATTAAAGTTAGATGCTCCTACGTTTCATTTAACTAGGCCTTCTATGGCTAGAATTCTTGTCTAATGTGATGTGACATTACCTCTCCCTGACGAGATATGGATTGGATCAGCCCCCAACGATTATTGGCAACAGGTACAATTGGAAAGACATCCTTACTATTGTGGACATTATAGAATGTTTGGTCATGATGATGTTCAATGTTTTAATCTCCATCCAGAACTACAAAAGAGGAACGGAGGGAAATCTCAACATAAAAGTTAAGAAGGCTCCACTGGCTCCGACTTCGTTGATGATTGAGAAAGATACTATTTTTCCATACTCTACTACTATGGATGGTGGTGGTGGGGGTACTATTGTGCCTGACTCTGTAATGGATTATGGTATAGTTGATAGTTCTCGGGACTTGGATGATAGTCATAATATTCCAAATACATTTGCCCCTTCTTCTTCTCATAAGAATATGGGGAATGAAGTATAAGGGTGCCACGACAATGTTAAACCTATGGGGTATTTGGTTGGAAATATGAATGATGATGGTCCTTATCCTAATAATTCCATGGAAAAGGACTCCCATTTACAGGGGAAGAAGGGGGACAATGTACCTGGTACTGATTTAACAATGTGTGAGGTTTCTAACCTCCTTGTAGAGGAATGGCAAATTCAGAAATCACGACGGAGACGGAAAAATAGGAGCTATGAATTGGTTAATCTTAAGCTTGGAAGTAATCTTGAGTCTATCGATCATTCTCATTTGGATGGGGAAATTAGACAAACCAGGACTAGATCTTCTAGAAAGGGTGTTTCTTCTAGCCATGTTTAATATCCTAATCTGGAATATCAGGGGAGTTACGGATCCAAACTCCCTTGGATGGTTGAAATTGTTAACTAGGATCCATAAAATTGGTATTTTTTCTATTTTGGAGGCTTTGGTTTCTTCTAATCATGACCGTATCTTATCTAAATTTAAACAATTTTATTTATTTCATAACCGTTCTAACAAAATTTGGCTTTTTTTGGAGGAAGCATATTACTCTTGATATCATTATTGATGATACTCAGTTCATCCATACTCATTTCACGTTAGATGATTATTCAGGTTGGCTAACCTTTGTTTATGCTAGCACCGTGACTTCAGCTCGTTATGATTTATGGAACAAAATTACTAGCATGGGTAGTATAATTTTTTATAATTGGATGGTGGGAGGAGACTTTAATATGATCTTACATAATGATGAGAAATCGGGTGGTCGTCCGCCTGTTTCATCTTTGATTAATAATTTTGGCAAGGCTATTGTAGATATAGGCTTAACTGATTTGGGGCTTGTTGGCTCCAAGTACACTTGGAAGCGAGGAAAAGTGTTTGAGCGTATTGACAGATGTTTTCTTAATCAAGCCTGGTTTGCCTCTTATCATTTTTCTCAGGTTCATCATCTTTGTAGTTTGGGTTCGGATCACAAACCTGTTTTACTGTTTTTTGATTTTTTTAAAAACTTCTAATTATCACTTCAATCATTTAAATGTTTGGTCTAAGCATGATGATTTTTTGAGACTTGTTGCTGATAATTGGAAATTTCCTGAGTTTGGGAATGCTTGGTTCTGACTTTGGAAACTTCATAAAAGGGTTGACAGTGCTTTAAGAACTTGGAACTGGGATGTGTTTGGTGACATTCATGCCAGGGTGACTAAGGACAAACATACTGTTCATTATCTACAAGCACTAGATGAATCTAACAATGATATTGTCTCTCAGCTACAAGTTCCACATAATTAACTTATGGCTGCCTCGCTCCAGAAGGAGGAATTTTTGCAACAGAAGGCTCGGGAGACTCATTTTCTGCAAGGGGATAAAAATACAAAATATTTTCATGCTTGCATTAAACAGCGTCGGGCTAATAATTTTATTATTCAAATTAAAGATGATGGGGGAATTGGATTACTAGTACTCGAGATTTGGAGGATAGTGTCGTTTAGTTTTTTCAAAATGTTTTTCTTTCTCGGTAGAGTGTTGGCACCATTGACTATGTTCTTTTTAATGATTTTCGAGATTATACGGAATGTTTAGACCTTTGTTGTATTCCGACCGCTAAGGATTTTTTAAGGCTTTTTCTGAAATTAATGATAATAGAGCCCCTGGTTCGGACGACTTCACCTCTGATTTTTTATTAAATTTTGGAATATTATTCAGAATGATGTGGTGTGAGCCATCCAGAGTTTCTTCAAGTGTGAGATCCCAAGAAAGTATTTCTTCGCTTCCACTATGGTTTTGATTCCCAAAGCAGCCCATAAAACTAGTTGGGAGCATTTCCGTCTGATTTCTCTCACTTCGGTTATTTCTAAGGTGATTAGCAAAATTGTTGTTAAGCCCTCCAGCCCCATTTAAACCAGATTATGTCTCCAAACGAATCTGCTTTTATTCAAGGTCGAGGTATTACCGACAAGATTATGCTTGCCCAAGAATTACTTTTGGATATTGATAAGAAGTGTTGGGGTGGTAATATGATTGCTAAGCTTGACATTTGCAAAGCTTATGACTCTCTTAATTGGACTTTTATTTTGGGGATTGTCGGCGCTATTTCGGGGGTTTGTGGGGATTTGCTCATAAGAAGCTGTCAGTCGCCGGAATTGAAATCCCGTCGCCCTTTTCGGAAGGACGTTGAAGTATGAAATCAAACTAACCCCATTTTTTTCATAGTGTAAAATGAAAGAGCACTATACTTCAACTCTTGTATCTATCCCCAAGGATAAACACAAGACTTGAGGATGAGACTCAATCAAATAAACTAAGGAAAGTATGACGTCTGTTTGGTCTGCGAAACCTTTGTATTTGCTGACAAGTTCCCCTATTTAATATAAAGGATTAAATATGGTTTATATTAAGCTGGGTTCGGACATGCTTCCTATAATGACAAGCCCCTATAGTTAATTACATCTTAAATGACCAAAGTCACTTAAGAAGAGTCTCGATAAAAATTAGGAAATATTATCTTCAAGGAATTTTAAACGGTAGGACTTTTTAATGAAATCGGAAGTAGAGGTGTGAAAGGGGCTTGGTTCAAATTTGGAACATTTTATTGTAGAATCCAAAGGAGGAAGAACTAGGGGATGTCATGGATCCTAGAGGAGAACCTCGATGACTTCCCAAGCTATCCTAATGTTTGGTTTAAATTTAGAGGAGAAAAATTTAAGTGTTTCATCCTGCCAATTTTATTAATTAGGGCATACATTCATGTGAAATAATCACACAAATAGCTTGGAAGATATGAGGATTTAGGTCATGACAAACGACAACCTCAGAATCCTAAGACGAGTTAGGGCTTTTATTATATAACAGGGCTATGCAAAGGCGTAAAGATGATGTGAGGATTTACGTTTCGAAGTCCTATGGCTTTGTTGTTTAAGTCTAAGGAAGAAAGATTGGTTTAGCTGGGGAAGACAAGGGCTATGCAAAGGCCTAAAGATAAGGTGAGGATTTACGTTGCATAAGCAAGCAACCTCCAATAGGGCTATACAAAGGCCTAAATATAAGGTGAGGATTTACGTTGCATAAGCAAGCAACCTCAAAGTCTTATGGCTTTGTTGTTTAAGTCTAAGGAAGGAAGATTGGTTTAGCTGGGGAAGACAGGTTTTTTTGTTGAAGATGGTCGTGCTGCCCACCATGCTAGCTCCAAGTTCCTCACCGTGACAAGTTTGAGTTTTCTAGTGTGTCAAGTTATAATTTCAAATCAGGAGGCCCTATGGTTGAAGTTCCTTAAAATTTATGAGGGCATATTAAAGTTAATTAGAGCGATAACGGTTAGGATCCTACAGTTCCCTTATTTTGACACTCTATTGGATTTACTTAGTCCAAATGAACTTACTAAACCCAACTTAATGAGTTCCATAATTTCATTTAAGTCGTTGGAAGCCTCGTTAGCAACCATAGGTTACCTCCTCCAAGGGATTCTCGATCATCTAGAAAGACTGTGGGAAGCCTCGTTAGCAACCGTAGGTTACCTCCTCTGAGGGATTCTCGATCATCAGATAGAGACGTCTTAATTTAGTTGCAATTGTAGTTTTGTGTGATGTTTGTGATTAAATTTTGAGTTATTTTAAATTTTGAATGTTGTGGGGTTGGATTTTATCTTGGTTTATTTTAGTTTTGGTTTTGGGCTTTGGTTTTGGTTAACATGCAAGTTTATGTTTTTTTCATACATGTAGGTAACTGCAAGCATAAAAAAGAAAAAACGTAAGCATAAAGAGAAGCATGTAAGGAAAAGGCACAAGAAAGAAGGTACTATAAACTGTAAAAGCGTACCTAGCGAGTCTTCTCGTTCCCCCACCTGAAACTTTAAAATGCATGTGAGGGCATTTATGAAGAGCACGAAAAGTAAAGTTCTGGTGGTTTTCCTAACTCTATGTTGTATTTTGGCGAGTCCTTAAAAGTTTAATTAAGGATAATTTTTTTGTTTCCTAACTCTATGTTGTATTTTGGTGAGACCTTAAAAGTTTAATTAAGGATAATTTTTTTGAGTCAAAGTATATTAATAATAGACCTCTGAGGTATCCAACAAGTTAAGAGGAGGAAGCAGGTCCATGCCTCCCTCTCAACAACTGGTTAAAAGCCTCGAGTTCATTTAAACTTATTATGTCGCTTAATGGTTCATCCTGTGCATACTTCTAATGCTCTGTGAACATTGATGTCTTAATTATCCCTAAGAAAGTGGTAATTATCATTTATCATTTAATTTGAAAATTATGTGAGCGAATTTATTAATTAGGCTTAGCCAATTTTTTAATTAGGCTTAGTGGTGTTTGAAGGATGTTTGATTATGTTATGTTTATTTCTCTAATCCTCATTTTGTCAATTTTGATTTGGCCTAAGCCACCACTAAGCCCTTAAGACCTAGGTGAGTGTCTTAATTGGTTTTGAAAAGGTTAAGCTTTAAGTGGTGATGATTCATAATTTAAATTTTCATTTGAAAATCAAAATAGGGGTAATAAATTGATTAATTATTGACTTCAAAAGTCATACCCCTAAGTCCAAGATCATTTAATTTTAATAAACTTCCAAATTTTAATAATTTAGAAATTTATTAACTTAATTAAGAAAGTGAGATTGGTTTCTACCAATTAACCCCTTATGTTCCAACATCAAATAAATTGATTAAGATCAGAGGTTTCCCATTTCCCTCCATGACTTAAGCTTAAATGTTAATTAAGGCTAAATTTCCAAAATTACACATTTGCCCCTAAGGCTCTAACACTTCATAATTTGTCAAATGCAATTCAAATGACTTTAAAATTTTTATCCTACCTCATTCACGGGTCAATTAAGACATCAGAGGAGAAAATGTGATTTTTCAGAATTTAATTTATTTTATATAAATATTTTCATGCAAAAATAGGACTTTTCAAAGAAAATTCCTAACTTGACCAAGGTAAATTCTAATCCTTTGAAATTTTTACTGAAGGTAGACCGAGACCAGATAAGCCTTTGGACCAAATTTCATGATTTGTTGAATTCTCAGTGATTTATCAGAATTATTTTAAGTTATTGGTTATTTAATAAAAATAAGATAGTTTAAATGATGAAAATTAAGTTTTGTGTCTTTTAAAAATCTGTTTGAGGATAGAGAACCCAAAGGAGCAAATTTCATATTTTTCTTTGATTTATTGGAATTATTTTAGTGAAAAAGTTCATATTTCTCAAATTTTTCTTTGATTTATTGGAATTATTTTAGTGAAAACTCATTTTTAGTCTTTAAAAGTTGAAATTAAATATCTTTATTTAGAAAATCAGGAAAAATATTCTAATTGTTCCTAAGTGATTGGGAAAATAAATATCTTTATTTAGAAAATCAGGAAAAATATTTTAATTGTTCCTAAGTGATTAGGAAACAATTTAGAACATTTCCATGAATTCAATATCTTTATTTAGAAAATCAGGAAAAATATTCTAATTGTTCCTAAGTGATTAGGAATCAATTCAGAACATTTCCATGAATTTTGTTATTTTTGTGTTTTTTATGAATTTTTAAATATTTAAAATAGGCAAAAAATCAAGTTTTTATTCTAAAAATTATTTTACTATTATAAAATATCCCTAATCATAGAGAACTTAAAAAAATTTTTATTTAAAATATTAATTTATTTTTAAAAAATATCCCTGATCACAGAGAACTCAAAAAACTAAGTTTCATAATTTTTTGAGTTATATTTTGATTTTTAAAAATCATTTAAGTGTCAAAAGTGGTATTTAGCTTTAAAAATCAACTTAAGTAATCAAACGAACTCAAAATATTT
The DNA here is from genome assembly GCA_002079205.1 of Phalaenopsis hybrid cultivar. Taxonomy (NCBI): domain Eukaryota; kingdom Viridiplantae; phylum Streptophyta; class Magnoliopsida; order Asparagales; family Orchidaceae; genus Phalaenopsis; species Phalaenopsis hybrid cultivar. The sequence goes on along the minus strand of JXCR01147479.1, from coordinate 317,838 downwards.
TGAAATTCTTATAGTGAGTTCTCTGGATCATAAACCATAGTAGAGATCAAAATTTACGTCATTTAAATGTTTATATTTTCCAAAATTAATTATCTTAGTGATTTAGTGTTTGTAAAATTTAAGTGCATTTTAATTAAATGTTTAAATTTTCCAAAATTAATTATCTTAGTGATTTAGTATTTGTAAAATTTAAGGGCATTTTAAATGACTTGAACCATGAAAATATTTAATGATGAGTTCTATGGATCATAAATCACAGTGGAGATTAAAAATCAAGTCATTTAAATGTTTAAATTTTCCAAAATTAATTATTTTAGTGATTTAGTGTTTGTAAAATTTAAGTGCATTTGAAATGACTTGACCTATGAAATTATTTTCAAAAGCTTCTCTGGTCATGGTGGACCTTCCAAAGTTTTCTTAGAATTTTCTGATCAATATGATAATTTCCATGATTATTTTAAGGAAATAATGTGCAAGAACTTAAAAAAATATGGATCTTTGTATAGGAACCTCCTCTAACTTTAGAAAAATTAGAGGAGGTTTCCCTTGCCAGAGGCTACAACATGCCAACATTTCAAGCCAAGGTGATGTATCAATATGCATGGAGAGTCAAATGATTCCAAACAGTGTTTAATTAATTAAAAATATTTTATGCATTAAATGGACTTGAAATTTATTCCACATTATTTTCCTCTGTTCACTGAGCAAGAGGGTTTTTTTATTTTATTTTTGTGATTTTTCTACACAAAGTTATGGATTTTTGAAATTTAGGGAGTTTAAATAAATAGAAAAAGCCCTATTTTTCTACTTATCCATGCGACACCATGTAGATCCTAGGCAGCTCCAAAACTCCACGCGGCGCGCTCCTATTTGATGCCGCCATCCACTCCAGCAGCCACGCGTCCCGCTGTTTTTGTAAAGAAACGTTGATTGGCTTCATCTTGGCCATCCATTTGATACACGCGTGATCGGACGGCGCATGGTCATCCTCCTCTACGGCTTAGGCCGACAGTCGTCCACCTTCAAGGCTTATGATCTCTCTCATTTCTCAACTAAATTAAATGAATTTTTTGTTAAAATGCTTGTCTTAGTGTGACGAGCACATTCATACGGTTAATGTGTCATGAAATCAAGCCCAAATAAATGGAGAATCAAAATAGTCTCGAGAGGAGGAGAAGTTTTATACCTTTGCTCTGAGAAGGGAGGCTTCAATCAAAGGTGATCGACATGTTTTTTGGGGTCCAAGGAGGCTAGGGATTAAGCCTCTTGCTGTGGTGTAAGGCCTAAGTATGAATTTGACCAAGCTCGATTTCAGGTGTTGGTTTAGAGCTATGGTGGAGGCTATTTCAGAGGGTAATTTGATGGGACTTTGTCTTCTCTTGTTGTTGTGAAGGTGTGGGGACAAGCAATTGAAGTTTGGTGGAGTTTTTGAGAGATGTCCTGTTTCTGTCCTAATTTTTAAGCTCAAAATTAGGGTTATACAGGGGGAATCAAGACAATGGAGTGATTGGAGTGGGCTGTGAAGATCTCAAGGAAGCTCTGTGAGTGATTTCGGAGGCTCTCTTTGAGAAAAAATTTGGCACACCTCACAAGGCCGTGGAGGTGAGTCTTTATAAAAATGGCCATGGGGTGGCTCTCAGGGCACAAGTTTGGGTGCATTGTGGTGCTTAGGTGGAGGGCAGAGGAGCTCTTCAATTTAATTTGGATGAGCTGGCCTCTAGGATTGATTTGGGTGAGGTGCCATGGGGGAGGCTCTTGGTTTTGAGCTTTTCCGGCCACTAGGCTTGTCGGCTGGCCAAGGGGAAGGTAGCTAGGAGCTCAGGGAACCCAGGGGAATTTGCCACAGCAATTTAGTGCATTAATACCTAATTTTGGTAAGGATATCTTAAGCACATGCATTTTTGGAAATAATATCCTTTAATTTGGGGAATCTTTAGTCCATGGCATGATTTAGGTGATTTCAGAGTGTTTAGAGTGGTCACTAAGTCCAACTAATGGCTGGGGTGGAGTTAATTTGGTGACTTTAGGGTAGTTACGTCACATTTAGTGCATGGGTCCAAATGGGTTCAAATGAAGAAGTCTTGGGTTTGGTCTAGCTAGCCATATCAATTGGCCCAATTAATTATTGAATTTGGTGTAGATGATCATAAGGAACAACTTTGGTGAAGGATGGAAGTGGTTTTGAGCTCAATTGAAGGATTAATTTGAGGGAATTTTGAACTTTAATCAATTTGGTCATGTTGGGCTAGGCTTGGGCCTAGCTTGGGTTAGCCTTGGGCTGAGTCCATGTTGATTATTGTAAATGGTCAAAGGACCTCATGAAGAGTTTTCAACATGAATTGGATGCCAATTTGGAGGTTAAGGCAATCAATTAGGTGAAATTTAGGGTCTAGCATGGGTTAGCCTTGGGCTAAGTCCAAATTGATTGTTTTAAATGGTCAATATGGGCCTCATGAAGAGTTTTCAACATGAATTGGATGCCAATTTGGAGGTTAAGGATATCAATTGGGCGAAATTTGGGGACTTAGCCAATTTTGGGCTAAATTTAGGAATTTTGGATTTAGACCAAAATCAAATGGATTTGAGGCTTCACCAAGGCCAATTGATGGTTGATTTTGATGTGTAATAAAGTTATGAATATTTTTTAGCATTAATTGGGGCCAATTGAGTAGGCTATAGGTTCAGTTTGGTAAGATTAGGTCATATGGTCAAAATTGAGGTTTTCACCTAAATCAAAATTGGGCTCAAATCATGGACCATTTAAGCTTGTAATTGATTTAGTTTGGTCATATCAAAAGTTAATTTGAGTTTAGGATTGAAATTTTGATCAATTGAGATCAAATTGATGGACATTTGAGTTGGATTTGGGGAAATTTGGGTCTTTAAATGAAAATTTGGGGATTTTTGTTAAAGATGGTCAATTTAGCCAAATTGGGTCATGTGGTAGTTGAGAGAAATGAAATTGAAAATATTTGGGAATTATTGAAATTTTATGGGAATTTTTTGAAATTTTTAGGATTTTGGGCTATGGAGGGATATTTTGGTAATTTGGCCATCATTGGATATTTTGGGTAGTTTTGGATAATTTGGAGGTTTTCAAAAGGTTTGAAATGAATTTTTATCAAATTTGTATCTTTTGGGAAAACTTGGGAATTTTGGCAAAGTTTAGGTTTTCAAGGGTGTTTAGGTAATTTGGGGTGCTGAGGGGCAAAAGGGTAGGTTGGGTATCCTGGTAGAGTTGGAGTGCCAACTACCATCAATAAGCCATGGACCAATGGAAACCCCATTTTAGGTCCTCTATGTAGTGGTCTTAGCTAAATCATAGCCCTAGGGCTAGTAGGTTTAGGGGACCATCTACATGAGTATCCCAAAAGATCTAGGGACCTAGGCTAGAAATTTGATTTCAGGGTTGTGAGTGATTGTGAGTACATATAAGTGTAGTGAGTGCCTCAGCTCCAGACCAACACCCTGGTTCAACTTAAGGTCCAGCAGTCCTAAGGGTGACCATCTTGAGTTTCCCCCATAGTGACCCCACCTACAACGTGTTTAGAGGTTGAGAGCAATATGTGGAACTTCAAGTTGAGTGGAGAAGAGTTTAGAATATCAAAGGTTCAGCAATCCTAAGGGTGACTCATCTTGAGTTTCCTTACAGTGACCCCACCTACTATATTTTAGAGGTTGAGACCAACATGTGGAACTTCAAGTTGAGTAGAGAAGAGTTTGGAATTTCTAGAGGTGAGGGTGCCTTTTCTAGTTTTCTAAGAATGGTCAATCAAAAAATCCTATGGCTAGACCTTAGCCTACTAAAGAGGAAAAAACTAAACCTCAACCAAAAATGAGGTCAATAAATGGACCCCCAATAGGTGTGATGTGTTGGGCAAGCACACCACGCGTATTTGCATTGACCGAGGAGATCAACAAAAACCAATACAAACTCCTAAGTGAAAAGACCCGGAAGTATGTGTAGAGTTGTGTGTGTGATTTGTTTCTGCTGGGGAATTAACAGGTGAGTGTTCTATCAAGTCAAAAAGTAGGGACTCTCGTTGAGGATTGGAGAGTGGACTTTGAGTTATGAAATTTTACAATGTTCTAGAGGATGGGAACCAGTATGCAAGTGCTGACCCCGAGGTGGGAATTGAAATTTAGATATGAATTCAAAAAGAGGGAGAGAGTCAGAATGTAAGGACTGACCTCAAATGTAATGAATCAAAAATGTAGGACTAAGAATTGAAATGTATGTCAATTCTCAAAAGTGAGTGTCGGAATGTTAAGACCGACCTCGAATGAAATGAATCAGAAATATGAAAATGAGAATTGAAACGTATAACAATTCTTAAAAGAGAGTGTCGGAATGTAACGACCGACCTCGAATGTAATGAATCAGAAATGTAGGGATGATTCGAAAATGAGAATTGAAATGTAGGTCAATTCTCAAAGGAGGGTGTTGGAATGTAAGGTCCGACCTCAAATGTAATGAATCAAAAATGTAGGATTGATTCAGAAATGAGAATTGAAATGTAGGTTAATTCTTAAAAGAGAGTTTGTAGTGTTGAATTTACAGAAATGTATCATGTGAAAAAGGTTGATCCTGTTGAAGGAGATCTGTAAAGCTTTGTGAGTTTTTGTGAAGAATGTGAAATTCTGCGGGGTTGTGCAGAGAGTTAGTGTAGATAACGATGGTTGTGCACGCACAAAGAGTAGGAAATTCCGAAAAATGGAAGAATCTACTCAACAGGTTTGTTTTATTTTCTTGTTGTTTTTATCACATTTAATCTTTCAAAATATGTTTTTAAAGATTTAATTTTAATTGGTTGATTTTCAAAAGAAATTTATTTTGTTATTCACTCATTTGTGATTCTTTTTCATTTATGTTTTATTTATTATTGAAGATTTGTTGTTTCGTTCTTTGTTCATTGAAATTCTGAACCATCGCATGGTTCACGGCTTTCATCCATCGTAAAAAAAGGCAACTGACAAAAAGGCACAATTTGAGAGAAATTTCCAATAATTTGCTCTAAAAGAGATGTCATAAATCAGACATAGGCTAACGCCTCAAAAGGTACATTATGTAATCCATGTCAAAATACATTGAGAATCATCTCATGCTATGAATACATCGTAGACTGAATATATCAGATACATGTCATGTAATTAAAAGAAAGAAAGTGAACCCTCTGTACCAGGTATGTTGAGCTCCTGATCAAGCAGACCTTCTAAGTCATGCTCCAGGGTAAGAGTTCCCTTCGCATGCACTTAGAGGTACAACCTTCTCACAGCTCGTACAAAAATAACTCTTCAAATTCTGGGTCTTGCTGGAATCCATACGGTATTTTATTGTTGTCCATTCTTTGTAAGGTTACAGACACCCTATGGTGTCGTACTTCTGGAATTTGGGGTGTAACGTGTTCGACTCGTTTATATTTCGAGCTCAAAAAGTGTGTTCGTGTTCGGCTCATTTGCTTAACGAGCCGAACATGAGCTGTTTACGAACAAAGAGTCCTTTGAACAACCCTAATCATGTCGCTATAAGATAATAAATGTTTGAGCAAGACTTAAAAATTATTATTTATATTAAAACATCATTTGAATCTAATTTAATAATTTTTATTTTATTTCTTTAATCAATATTTTAATTGATTATAAATCTTTGTAGCCTTGTAGTCAATTAGATTTTTTTAAAATTCTACTTTATATATATATATATATATATATATAAACTTGATGAGTAGTATTTCGAGCCAAAACGAGCCGAACACAAACGAACACATCTTAAGTTTGTGTTCGGCTCGTTAACTTATCGAACAAAATTAACGAGCCAAACACGAGCTTCTTAACGAGCCGAACACGAGCTGTTCGCGAACAACGAGCCGTTTTGACAGCCCTACCTGGAATGCAGTGCTTGGCAATGTTTGCACCATTGCCCTTCAGGACCAAAACTGAACCAACTGGCAATGGAATATCCACAGCTCCTCTGAATTCTCCAAGGCCGACAACCTCGATTTCTTTTCCAAATAGAATATTGGTTTTACCGATGAACGAGACCATGCAGAAAGGTCTCACAAAGTCATGATGGTCGATGTGTGGGGGAATGCAGTCACCTTCTTCATAAATGTTAATGATGCAACTGTTGGGAATTCAAGTAGCAGGTAGAATATTCCACTTGACCATTCTCTTAATCATCCATTTTATCATTGGTGGCAACGGATCCACTTGGTTGTATCTGAGGATCCCAGGAGGATTCCCCTGTCTGTCATTTGTGAAGTTGTAGCAACAGCCGCATTGGATGGTGATTCTTCCCTTTCCCCTCATTCATTTCCTTGGGTCAGAATATGTCATTTCCATGAGAAGGCCCGCTCGGCCTTTATCCTTTAAATTGAAGATACAATCCAGAATGCTTTTTTAATCACTTTCAAAAAAAAAACCTGGTATATAGCTCCAGGCCTTCCAATATGTTGATAAACATCCCCAGAACTTCTTCATAAAACTCAAACTCTCTTCTAGTCACCTGAGTTATTTTGTAGTATTCCATCATACCAAGAGTCGGCAGTTGTCGCGGGCGCTGCTTCTTTCGAGCATTGGCGGGAACCCAAACTGGTNTACCAGGAGTGGGCAGTTATCACGAGCGTTCCTTCCTTCGAGCATTGGCTGGAATCCAAACTGGCATTGGTTGATCCGGAACATGAAATTCAGCCTCTAATGGGATGTATGACCCTGGGCTCCATGGTATACATTCGTCTGTCCCTAATGGGATATATGGCTCATCTGTCGCGAAGTCTGAAGTCTGAGACCTGTTAGTGCTTGAAGTGTATTTTTCCAATGTACTGAAGTGTTGTAAATGTAAAACGTTGCAATCCGAACAATCTATAAATGCGTCTGTGACTGATGTCCCGGCTGGTACCTCAACATTGCATGTTGGGCAACCCTTGCATAAGATATCTGAAACTGGGAGCACATCTGATTCTGTCACAAATCCTGACTCTTCATCCGTAGTGGGCATCCTGGAAGAAGTTTCTCTCAGATATGGGTCATAAATATGTCCCTCAGGAATGGGGGTAAGAAAATTGTTCACGTCTCTCTGGCGTTTGCATTTCTTGTCGTAAAAAGGCTCTCTGCTTCTTTTGGCAGGCATTTCTGTACTGCGTCCTGCAGAGCGGAGTATTAGGTAATTGTTCATTACAGGCGGCTATCAGGTCCCTTGCTGGAGTAGCTACCATGGAGGCCAGACGGATGGGCCCCTCCATCGAATCTCGTTCCTCTATCACGTTTTTACCTTTGCATGACACATTGTCTTGAGTGGTTACCCTCAACAGTGAAGGCAATCTCTCCTTTTCTTTACTGCTGACTATGTCCATTGGAGGACCCTCGTAGTCCATATCAACTTGGATGAAATCCATGTTGAAATCTATGACACCTCTTTATGGCGCAATCTCCTCATTCAGTGCGAGGTTTCAGCCATCCTAGAAAGCAAAGATTAGCCTTTGTCCTGACATTTTTCTGTAGACGACATGAAAAAAATCAGTGGGCCAAAGCTTGACATGAAAAAAAACAAAACAAAGTATTTATTAAAGTAATATTTAGTTTGTTTTGGTGAAGAGGATTATTCATTTTATGTGTGAGTCTCGTTTAATTTAGTAGGGTATTTAAATTCAAAAGTAGAAAAGAGAACGTGTGAAGTTCAAAATTTTTTTTCTCAAAATTTTCATTATAATGAGGTTAATTAAAAAATTTGGACCCGATCATAGAGATTTGACCACATAGATAACCCTAAAATAATCAAAGTTTCAAAGTTTCAAAGAAAGCAGAGGCACGAGGCATCGAGCAGCTTCAGGTTGCGTAATAGGTTTTCAGGTATCATCCATTTATTGGTAACATGGGTCTTTCGCCCTGGAAGTCCACTAAATGGTAGGCTCCTCCTGTGTAGACCTTCTCAAGGACAAATGGTCCCTCCCAAGTTGGCTCGAATTTTCCAGCTATTTTGTGGCGTGCAAGAATAGGTCTTTTGAGCACAAGCACGAGGTCACCAACATTGAATGTCTTTGGGCGGACAAATTTCTCATGGGCTTGTACCACCTTCACCTGGTAGAGCTCCAAATATTGTTGGGCTTCTAGTTGTTTTCCCTCGAGAATCTCCAGTTCTTCAAGTTTGAGTTTTGCACTTTCTTCCATTTTGAGTTGGTTGACAACGGCGACTCTGAGAGATGGTGTCTGGATTTCTAGTGGTAGCACAGCCTCTGCCGATACACGAGCGCATAGGGTGTACACCGAGTGGGAGTCTTGAAAGTCATCTGGTAGGCCCACAAGGCTTCTAATAGATTATTGTGCCAATCCCGTTTATTTTCATCAAGTATTTTCTTCAAAATTCTACCAGTGTCTTGTTGAAAGCTTCAACCAGACCATTTGCTCTGGGATAGTAAATTGTACAGTATCTCTAATCTATCCCAATTCTTCTAATGAAATTTTTGATCTTTGTACTTTTGAAAGCTGTCCCATTGTCAGAGATTATTCTTCGCGGTACTCCAAAAAAGTAGACTATTTGGCTTTTGAAAAATTGAAGGACGTGTTGCGTCGTAAACTCACGTAATGGTAATGCCTTTACCCATTTGGAGAAGTAATCTGTAGAGGCAAGTATAAACCTGTGTCCTATGGAATATGGAGGGTCTATCGGACCTATTATGTCCGTATCCCAACACTCGAATGGCCACGAGGTAATAGTTGGGTGTAGCACATTCGGAGGCTGGTGTAAGACCACCCCATGCACTTGCATTGGTGACATCTTCTGGCTGTATCCATGCAATCGGACATCATTGTTGGCCAATAATACCCGAGTCTTTTGATCTTCATTTTCATTTTTGGCCTTGACTGGTGAGCACCACACAATCCGGCATGTACTTCTTTGATAATATTATGTGCTTCAGCTCTGCTTAAACACCATAGCCACATCTGGTCGAATGATCTTCTGTGGAGAACATTTCCTACCAGGGCATAAGACATAGCCCTCCTTGTGATGTGGTGTGCCTCAGACTTATTTTCTGGTAGCTTTCCAGCATGCAAATATTTTATTAATGGCTTACACCAATCTTTGTTGATGTTTGCAACTGTATTTATTGTTTCTTCTTTTCCAAGCTTGTGTAGAGTTTCAAATTCGTTTCAAGACAAGACTCATCTTCCTTGCACCGTGACTTTGATGAAATCCTCTGGGGTACATGTCATTTCCTTAGCGAGTTTTGCTTGAGCGTCGGCATGGGCATTATCTCCCTGAGGAATCCGGTAGAAAGTCACCTCAGGAATCTGCTCCAAGAGCTTCATTGTGTACTGATGGTACTCTGCTAATCTTGGTTTCAGAATCTGTATTGTCCGGTGACCTGGATGACAAGTTGAGAGTCACCATAAATGGCAATGTTCGTTATATCCATTGAAATTGCCAATGCCGTTGAGAGTCACCATAAATGGCAATGTTCGTTATATCCATTGAGATTGCCAATTCCAATCCGGTTGATTAAAGCTTCATATTCTGCTTCATTGTTGGTGCACGACTCTTTCAGGTGGTATGAGAACCTTAACATACCCTTATATGGCGTAATAAAGATCAAACCGATCCCTTCTTTCCCTGGTATAATTGTGCCTGATCCTTTATCTTTCCTGGCTGACGAAGCGCCATCAAAATACATTTCTCAGTGTTGCACATTAGAAAATTCCATTTGTACTATTTGCTCATCTGATAACTCGTCGTTGAGAGAGGACCCAGCTGGTAGTGGGTATGCAGCTAAAAAATTTGCTAGTATCTGACCCTTGATAGCATGAAGGGAACAAAAGTTATATCAAATTGCAATAAGATCATTGACCATCTTACCAAACGTCCGGAGAGTGTTGGTCGGGTCATCAAATATTGCAATGGATTAACTTTCGGGATTAGGGCAATCTTATTAGAAAACATGTAATGTCTAAGCTTTTGGGCGATGAAAATTAACGTCAGATAATGCTTCTAAATTGGTGGATACCTTAACTCCACTGGTATTAGACAACTCAAGTAGTAGAGTGCATTTTCTTTACCCTCATCATTGACTTGGTCTAAGACGGCTCTGAGAGAGTCATCCAAAGCACGGTATAAAGTATCAATTGGGATAGGGGCTACCAAAATAGGAGGTGTCATTAAATATTGTTTAACGTCCTCAAAGGCCCACTGGCATTTCTCTTCCCAAGTAAATTTGGCATCCTTTTTAATTAATGTCGAGAAAGGCTAACACCTACTTGAGATATTAGAAATAAAGCGTCTCAGATATTCCAACTTCCCTCGGAAGGAACGTAGCTGTTTCAAGGTTTTAGGAGGAGGCATTTCCAAGATAGTTTTAATTTTATCTGAGTCGATCTCAATTCGTCGATGACGGACAATGAATCCTAGAAATTTCCCGAAGGTAACGCCAAAGGCACACTTTAAGGGATTCATTTTAAGGGCATATCGTCATAACCGTTCAAACACGATCCTAAAATCATACAAATGGTCTATTTTTGTTTACTTTTGATGATCAAATCATCCATGTAGCATTCTACTTGGTTGTGAATGAGGCCGTCAAAAATATTTATCATTACACGCTGATATGTTGCTCCGGTGTTCTTTAGGCCAAACGACATTGTTACGTAGCAGAAAATTCCAATCAGTGTTCTGAAAGCTATAAGTGTTGCATCCTCGGGAGCCATCTTGATTTGGTTGTATCCCGATGAGCCATCCATGAAGGAAAAATTTCATGTGTTGAAGTGATATCCACCATCATCTCTAGTATGGGTAGTGGAAACTCGTCTTCTGGACATGCCTTGTTCAAATCTCTGAAGTCGACACAAATGCAGATCTATCCATTTTTCTTCTTAGAAGGTATAGTATTAGCCAACCATATGGGATACTGCTCCTCTTTCACAAAGTTGGCATTTATCAACTTCTTCACTTCATCGATGACTTGTTGTTCTATTTTAAGGTGCATTCTCCTGGGAGTTTATTTTACTGGGGTTATATTCTTGTCCACCCCAAGTTTATGGGCTGCAACCTCTGCTGACAGTCTTGGAATTTCATCGTAGCTCCATGTGAAGCAATCTTTTAATTCTGTTAATAGTTTAACCAATTTTGTCGATTCTTCATCATCAAGTAGAGAACTTATAAATGTAGGTCGGGGTCATTCTTCAGTCCCGAGGTTAATCTCTTTCAATTCATCGATAGTAAATTTGATTTCCTCCTCAAATTCTGGCAGAGCATCTTCTATTGGTTGATCAGTAGAGTCATCCTCTACATCGTGGCAATCCTCTTCCAATTCACCAGTAACAACCATGCAAAATTTAGAATCGTCGACTGGGCCGGCTGTTCCAAACCCGAGACCAACTTTTAAATTTGGAGTTCAACTTTTACAATTCCATAACTTTACAAAAAGTTGAAATTTATCTTTTGGCATATGTTTTAGTAAGTGTCCCTGTTGAATTTACTTTTGAACACAAGCCATAATTTTTTAAGAAGTTGAAATTTATCTTTTGGCATTTGTTTTGGTAAGTGTCCTTGTTAAATTAACTTCTGAACACAAGGTGTTTTGGTAAGTGTCCCTGTTGAATTAACTTTTGAACACAAGGCGAGAAGTAACCAAAAGATAGTTGTTTTGGTAAGTGTCCCTGTTGAATTAACTTTTGAACACAAGGCGAGAAGTAAACAAAAGGCATTTCCATTAATTAATTAGAATCAACATCCAAATTTACATGTTTTTCAAGCTCAGTAGAGGTAGAAGCGCGGTAAAATTTGATCAGCTTTGAACTAACACTATTTACATGTTTTTCAAGCTCAGTAGAGGTAGAAGCACGGTAAAATTTGATCGTCTTTGAACAAACACTACGGATAGTATTCACATAGTGGTTTATCCGATCATACATTATTTCATATTCATTCTTCTATGTATCCTCTCGGATATCTCGTACTGAGGTTTCTTCTGCTTTATCATCATTATTTGATCTTCAGAACTTTCTTCATCACCAATGTTGATGGTTGGTGTAGTCCGTTCAACAATTAAATTGATCTTTCCTCATCCACGTCCCCGGCCTCGACCGCGGGTGCATGAACTAGAAGAACCTCCACCAACTCGTTGTAAGGGAGTGGAAGATGGTTGTTGAAGCGGAGTTGTTTGGCTTCCTCTTTGTGATTCTTCTAAATCTTCATTTTTATTTGTCCAAATCTCTCACGAGAAGATAATCTTCTTTGGAGGCGCATAATAGGCAGCATCTTCATGGAACCAACTTCATGCATTGAAAATGGTTGTAGATCTCCCTTGATGCAATTTTCTTGATCATCTTTGCAGTATTTGATGCACTGGTGTAGAGATGATGGAACCATATTGTGCTCATGAATCCATGGTCGACCCAATAGAGCGTTAAAATAGGTCTCGGCGTCGATGATATGAAATTTAGCGGTTGTCACAAGTTCTCCAACCTTCATAAGTAATGTAATTGATCCAAGGGCTCTTTCTCCCTTTTGGTTGAATCCTCTTAACATCATCTTATTGGTTGTAAGCTTTTGAGCTTCAATATCCAAATAGGCCAATGTCTGTAGGCTCATCGAGTTAAGAGTGCTCCAGGATCCACTAAGACTATAGATAACACAAATCTGCCAATGTTGACGGAGATGTAGAGCAGACGGTTGTGGTCGGAGGTACCGAGCAGCAAATCATCTGTAAAGGTTACCCCTGACTGTTCTCTCAATGAGCAAACTTCATCTGAGAATGTGCTAGCCAACTGAGCTAAGTAATTTTATGGATCAAGCAAAGATGTAACTAGAGATTCTCTCAGCTCCTTTGACAGGATCAGAGCGTCGTAGATGCTTAGTCGGGCAGGCAACTTCCTAAGATGAGCTAGCACGTTGTAGTCTACTTTGTAGGATCCTCCAATTTTATCTTGATCATGTGGTTCTTCCACTGGTGGAGGTGGGGGTATGTGTTCTCGAGTCATTATCTGTTTTCCTTTATCTGTTGGAGCTATTCTTGGTAGTAACACTTTTCTGCTCCTTAAGTTACTTCTATGATTTCTTCTCCTTGAGATATCATTGTTGAATCTTCCAATTTTTTTTCCTCTTCGTTGGAAAGATCTAAGTTGATGGCAAATAGTGTACCATGATGCTCAAGAACTGGCTCCTCGTTATTGGTGTTGTCGTAAGCGATATCATTGATTTCTTCTTTGGACTTGACAACGAGTTCATCAGGCTCGAGTACAATTTGAGGATCATTTTGGGAATCGAGATCGCAGCTAGATCGGTCATAATCAATTACACTATCACCAGAAACAGTCAGTACAATTTGAGGATCATTTTGGGGATCGTGATCGCAACTAGCTTGGTTATAATCAGTCACATTATTACCAGAAATAGTCAAAAAATCGAGATCGCAACCAGCTTGGTTATAATCAGTCACGTTATTACTAGAAATAGTCAAAACGTAGCCTGAATCACAACCATTATATTCATAAGACCCCGGAGGAACAAAAAGATAATCATACAAAGTCAAGGGTTCGAGGATTTTCTTCCCCAAATCTGAGACAACCAATCTAGTAAAGGCAGCCCCTATCTTACCCCCCGTGCTATCAATCTTGGCAGTGAAGCTATTCTTCTTCTTGTTCTTTGTCCTTGATGATGACTGATCTCCTAATGAAACCTTCATCTCGGGCTCGGTATGTTGCGGACTCTGAATGGGGCCTTGTTTTGATGCAGATTGAATCTTGTTTAGTATTTTCTTGGACGATCTACTTCAGACCTCATTCCATTCTTCTTAGGTAATTGTAAACACTTTTCAATGAATCCTGTATTTTTTTAAGGACCCTCTTGAGTTCATCCCAAGTTGTACTCCATCCATCTATTCCAGCATACAGATCAATTGAGGAGATTGGTTCAGCCAAAATCATGTTTATGGAACCTTTTTCATGTTCTTTTAAATATTCTTTCGGGATTGTAATGTTCTCTTCCTTGAGTTTCTTCTTGAGTCAGTCCTTAAAGACGAAACACTTGTCTATAGTGTGCCCACGCAACCGGTGGTATAGGCAATAATTTGGTTCATTCGTCTTATCCACCTCTTCGGATTTCTTTGGATCAGGTAGTTTGAATTCTAGTTTCTTCGTCAGGCTTTTGAATATTTTAGGTATGGCTTCATCCTTGAAAGAATACACAACTTTCTGTCGCCCTAACAAGGAAATTCTTTTACCCACTGTTCGAGGTAATCCCTCCTGAGGCGGCCATTAGTTGAACTGATTGCTCTGTTTCTGAGAGTACTGTGACGAAGACTGGCGATGCTCTTCTGCATATATCTTTATCGGCTTCTTTCCTTTGTTGACAGTCCCGACTACTCCTGATTTCTTTTCAAACACTCTGGTCACCTTAGCCTTTTCATGTGGCTCGATGTGCTTCATTTCTTCTTGAAGACTGTTGGCTTTACTGAGTAGCTTCTCAAAAAATTGGATGGTGATTCCCTTAAGCATGAAAGCTACTGGCCCATGGATGCTCTTGAGTAGAATCTCAATCTCTTAAAGTTCTTGTAGCTAAGGTTAACATTTCATGCTAAGGTTTCTCCACCTCAAAATATAGTCTACCAAGGTTTCACTAGGCTTTTGCTTCTCTATCGTGAGCTCTCCAATAGACACATGATGTCGCGCCCCGGCAAATCTTTTCACAAATGACTGTTCCAACTCAGAAAATGTTTTAACTAATATGTTGGGCAAGTCAGCGTAACAGTTGAAAGCAATTCTTGACAAGCTGCTCATGAATTTCTAGCAGAGTAGAGCTTCATTATTCCTCGTGTTGCCACAACTGGCTCGGATATGTGCTATGTGCTGTCTGGAATTTCTAGTCCCATCGAATATCTTGAAGTTTGGGGTCACAAAACCCTTAGGGAAAGGTAAGGCATCAAACTCCTCTGGGTAAGGTCTACCCTTTAAAATTGATGCACCGACCTTAGATTGAGCTAAGGCGTCCCGCACTTGTTCAACCATTTGCTTGAATTCCTTTTCTGGCATGGAACCTGATGGAGAATCTTTCTTTGGTTGTTCATCTTTGTCTGCTGAAGTAGCCTCTCATATTTCATCCGTGATGTATATGATTTCTGGCTGATTAATCTCTGGAGAAGCCAATCTCGGTGCTTGTCATTACCCCTGAAAGGTGGTCATGGCGGTCATAGCTGCAGTCATCTGTTCTATTCTTTTCTCCAGTAGCCTAGCTTGCTCATCCCTTAGGAGGATAACCCTACGAAGCTCATCTACGGCGTTCTCTTTGATGTGAGGTTGAACCTCGTGCGCAGATGTGGCAGCTCTAATTTCAACATGGACATCCATGAAATCCTCCTCCAGGTAATCATTGTAATCAAAATCTTCATTGTCACTTTTGACGGAAACTCCGTGCTCTCGAGCTAACTCAGAAATCTTAATCATGAGTTTCTCAACTTCCTCTGCAATTATTGATTCCTTGATTGCTTTAAGATCTGGAGGACCTTGGTGGATATCCTCTACTTGCTCCTCCATCTCGCTGGCTATTGTCGCGACGATGTTGAATATTTCAAGCACTGGTTTTACTTCCTGTCCTGCAGGCTCACTGAACTGTATTGGTGCAGCGACCTTGGGTACCCATACCCTCTTCTTTTTTATGATAATGTGTCAGGACGGGGCGTCTTAGTAGAAACACCGGTATGTCGAGGGAAGGTATGCTCCCCATGGTGTAGATCGGCTACAGTGTCAGGTAATCCTTTTGTCTTTTTCTTTGGGATTGCAGGAATGATGGGTAAGATCTTTGGACCCAGTCTCGACTTAACCGATCAACGGCCTGTGGTTTTGGTGGCAGTATGATTAATACTAATCACTGCGGTATCAACTCTGTTCCCTAAGCGGAGCTAAACAGGAATGCGAGTAGGCGGTGCTCCAGTTGTCTTACGGGATTGTCTGGCGGATTTGATGCCTTTCAAAATTTCCTTCTTGGCACGAGGGGAAATTTATTCTCCCACTCATTTAAGTAACTCGCTAACTGAACATCCTTCATTGGTAGCAAGCCTTCTAAAAACAGCGCTAACTCAAGTGATAGGAGTGAACTTCTTTTCCTCCTCACCATGTCCATGAAGTGATGGTAATGCGGCAGCGATCCTCCGGATACTCTCATATCCATCAGTATCTATCAGAGGATGGAATCTACTCCCTCGTAGGAGTGGATAACTTTCCGGTATTACTTCTTAATCTTGATGAGGTTCCTCCTCAACGGGTGTCTCCTCGAGAGCTTGGGCTTTAATGGCCCTCCAAACTCTTCTATTGTGGTTCCTCCTTTGAGTTCGGGTCAATGGTACAGTCCTTGAGCTTGACCCGATTTTAAACACGGGTGGTGGGAAAGTTAATCCCTAAGTTGGATCTTCAACAATCATCACTTCCTTCCCCTTAGCAGCAGCGGGGATAGCAGGTTTGGTGGGTACCTTGACGGCAGCAGCTTTAGCCTTCTTGCATGCTGGGAAGTCTTGAAGGCAATTCAAACAGAATTCTGCAGGCGGTTCTTGTATTTTCGGAGCAACGATCTTCATTACCAAAAATGAGGCTTTCCTGAGGATGATCTCTAGATCTTCAAATCCGGCTCCAAATTTGATGGTAGGAGCGATGTTGCGGGCTTCGTGACTTGTCGGCAGGTTGCACAAAAAAGTCAGCGTCGGTTAGGCCATCACAGCAGGCTTTAAAAACAGAAAATTTCAGGGTTAGCTATATGGCCAAAAACCTTGTAATCTTCAGTGCAAGCACTGAAAAATAGAGGTTGATCTGTAGACCGGGCGGGTCTTAATTTATGGGTATTTAAAAAAAATTAAGGGGTGTAAAATTTAATTAATGCAAGAAAGTTTCAAAGTGCACGCAACACAACAAGAATTGGTTTAGTTTTCGGAATAGCAACTCAAATTTGGAAGGGAGATGTGAAATATTTCAGGACCCAGTGCGCGACCCAATTAGTGGTAGAAAATGCACAGGTGGAACTAGTCCACCGACTCACTTACTGGGGATCCAACTCCATATAAAAATTTAAAGAGTCCTTAATGGTCTTCTGAGCCCCTCTGTTAAAAAATGGTTGAACAGCTAGTCCTGAAGTCCTTGGAGTTGATTGTACCTTCCCAAGACAGAAATGGGTAAAGTATGTCAACGTAAGAAGGGTAATTTGGTCCAAGAGGGGCAAGGATACATTACCGATGTGTGGAGATAATATTTCTTGATTTTTATGGAGAGAAAAACTTTTCCCCAGCGATGTCGCCAGAAGCTGTTGGCGCTATTTTGGGGGTTTGTGGGGAGTTGCCCGTAAGAAGCTGTCGGTCGCCAGAATTGAAATCTTGTCGCCTGCTTCGAGAGGACGTTGAAGTATAAAATCAAATNACCATAAGAAATCCAAATCTAGCAAATTTGGCTCAAATCCACCAAGAAATCTCCACGAAAAGATTTGCCCTAACTTCAAAATCACAATCTTAATAGGAAGAAGACAACGACAGGAGAAAAAATGGTGATTTTTTGGGTTATTTTTCCCCTTTAACCGTTCGCAAACCGGTTTTCGTGAACTGGTGCTTAAGCGTGGATAAGTGGTGCTTAGGCGCCTGCCTCTCGGATTATATCGCGCTTAAGCGTGAGAATGTGGTGATTAGGCGCCAATGCACGATTTTTGATATTTTTGAACTGTCGGCGTTATTTCGGGTTGGTTTGTGGGGTTGCCCGTAAGAAGCTGTCGGTCGCCGAAATCGAAATCCCGTTGCTCGCNAAGACTTGAGGATGAGGCTCGATCAAATAAACTAAGGAAAGTATGACATCCGTTTGGCCTGCAAAACTTTTGTATTTGCCGACAAGTTCCCCTAATTAATATAAAGGATTAAATAGGGCTTATATTAAGCTGGGTTCGGACATGCTTCCTATAAGAGCAAGCCCTATAGTTAATTACATCTTAAATGACCAAAGTCACTTAAGAAGACTCTCGATAAAAGTCAAGAAAGTAGTTAATTACATCTTAAATGACCAAAGTCACCTAAGAAGACTCTCGATAAAAATCATGAAATATTCTTAAATGACCAAAGCCACCTAAGAAGACTCTCGATAAAAATCAAGAAAAATTATCTTCAAAGAATTTCAAAGGGTAGGACTCTTCAACGCTTTTAAATGACCAAAGTCACCTAAGAAGACTCTCGATAAAAATCAGGAAATATTATCTTCAAAGAATAGCTGGGTTTGGACATGCTTCTTATAAGGGCAAGCCCCTATAGTTAATTACATCTTAAATGACTAAAGTCACTTAAGAAGACTCTCGATAAAAATCAAGAAAAATTATCTTCAAGGAATTTCAAAGAGTAGGACAAGTCACTTAAGAAGACTCTCGATAAAAATCAAGAAATATTATCTTCAAGGAATTTCAAAGGAAGTCACTTAAGAAGACTCTCGATAAAAATCAGGAAATATTATCTTCAAGGAATTTCAAAGAGTCGGACTTTTCAATGAAATCCGACGTATAGGTGTGAAAGAGGATTGGTTCAAATTTGGAACATTTTTTTGTAAATCCATAGGAGGAAGAACTAGGGGATGTCATGGATCCTAGAGGAGAACCTCGGTGACTTTCCAAGCTATCCTAATGTTTGGTTTAAATTTAAAGGAGAAAAATTTAAGCATTTCATCTTGCCAATTTTATTAGTTAGGGCTTATATTCGTGTGAAACAATCACACAAATAGTCTGAAAGATATGAGAATTTAGGTTGTGAAAAACAACAACCTCGGAATCCTAAGACGAGTTAGGGCTTATTTTGTATTGTAGGGCTATGCAAAGGCCTAAAGATGATTCAAGGATTTATGTTACATAAGCAACAAACCTCGAAGTCCTATGGCTTTGTTGTTTAAGTCTAAGGTAGGAAGATTGCTGGGGAAGACAGGTTTTACTATTGAAGATTGTCGAGTTGCCCACCATGCTAGCTTCAAGTTCCTCACCGCGACGAGTTCAAGTTTTCTGGTGTGTCAAGTTATAATGTCAAATCAGGTGGCCCTATGGTTGAAGAAGGTTGATACCGAAAAAGAAAAGGATCATGAATACATAGATTTAGAGTATCCATTTACACCAATGAAAATTACTGTGGAAAAACCTCCACCACCGTTTCCTCAAAGATTGAAGCAACACAAACAGAATAAACAATTTTCCAAATTTTTAGAAATTCTTAAGAAGTTAACAGTAAATATTCCCTTTGTAGAAGCTTTAGAGCAAATGCCCAATTATGTGAAATTTATGAAAGATATTCTGAACAAGAAAAGGAAGTTCACGGATAACAAAACTGTTGCACTTAGCGAAGAGTTTAGTGCAATTACTTGGAAAAATCTTCCTGAAAAATTTAAAGATCCTGGCAGTTCCACTATACCATGTGTTATTGGTGAAAAATTTTATGGAAGAGCTTTTTGTGATTTGGGAGCCAGCATTAACCTTATGCCTCTATCAATTTTCAAAAGATTAGGATTAGGAGAAGTCCCGCCTACTTCTGTAACTCTACAGTTAGTGGATCGTTCAGTTACATATCCTAAGGGAGTTATAGAAGATGTGTTAGTAAAAGTTGATAAATTTATCTTTCCTGTGGATTTCATTATTTTAGATATGGATGAAGATAAAGAAATACCTATTATTTTAGGGAGACCATTTTTAGCTACAGGAAAAGCTATGATATATGTTCAAAAAGGAGAGTTAACTATGAGAGTTAATGATCAATAAGTTACTTTTAACATTGTGAAATCTATGAAATACCCTACAGTTGAAAGAGATAATGAATGTTTTCGCATGGAAACTAGTGAACATCTATTAAAAGAACATTTTAAAGAACATTTTGAAGAGAAAGAACAATTTGAAGAGAGAGACGAAATTATTCTGGACGAATTAGAAAATGAAGAATTAGATTATGTTCAAGAAAGATTTGAGATGTTGGATATTACGGAAAATGTCGATAAGAATCTATTTCCATCAATTATAAAACCACCTGAACTTGAGATGAAAGTATTTCCTAGCCACTTGAAGTATGTGTTTTTAGGAGACTCATCTACATTACTTGTTATTATATCTTTAGAATTAAATGTTTTGCAAGAGCAAAGATTGTTAGATACATTGAAAATATATAAGAAAGCTTTTGGTTGGACCTTAGCTAATATTAAGGGAATANATGTGGACAGTTGCTAGTATAAATTGTTTTCTGCTACGAATGAGGCCTTGGATGAGGTTATTTCTTTTCTTATTGATGGAAGAGGAACCTGGAAAGTGAAGAATGGTGTTAAGGTACACTTTCCTCTTTGTATGCTAAATGTAGTATCTAAGGCCTGACAGTACTTTATTTCTGGAAGAATGATACCGACTAATCATCATAGTGAGGTTACCAAGGATAGAGCCATCGTGAACTTCTGTATTTAGTAGATGCAAAGGGTAAATATACGCTCTATTACTTTTAGAAACACTTGATCCATTGCTTTGGAAGAGACAATTGGTGATTTGGCACACCCTACACATATCTTCACACTTTGTGAACAGGCAAGATTTGACTTTAGAATGACTGAGGAGAGGATCGAGCCTCTAAAACCTATTGGGCCTGCTAGCATAAAGACATATGAATCTCATGTTGAATGGAGATGTAGAAGTAGGACTAGGGATATTCCTTCTACTTCGAGGACCTCTACTTCTAGTGACCTTACTCTTCGAGAACTGATGGAGCAGATGATGATCCAACTGGGAGATATCTTAAGGATGGATCATAGAATGGAAAAAAATGGAGGCCAGAAATGCTCACACTGATGATTTGATAAGAAAAAAGTTCTAATATAATGTTGCTTATGATGATGCGATGGTGAGGTACAAGAATGGCAATCATTCAGTTTAGTTTCCTACTCACCTTGTTTTTACCCCGTGTCAGCTGTAAAATTTGGATGTGAAAGAAGAAGATGATGATGATTGGTGATCTTTCTTTCTTTTTATGTTTTATTGTACTTTGTTATGTTGTTATTTGTTTTTGTTATATTGTTGAGACTGTTTGTAGTTAGATTGTGAGACTTTACTTTATTTTAAATATTAAGTTGTGAACTCTAGAATTGTAAAACTGTTTGTTATTTGAAAGCCAGTTTAGTTCAGTTGTTAGTTGTTAGTATTTTGTTAAATGAATTGTAATTAACTCTTTCTCAGCAGATTTTATATGTATTATGTGTTATTTAATGTTTTAAGTTTTGTAGCTTTTCATATTAGCACGTGCAATATTTCAGAATTAAGTTTCAAAATCAGAACCTTAAACAGGTAAGTCTTTTCATTATGTATTTAAAGATTTTTTTCACCCTTTATTTTTTCAGTTATTCATGCTAAATCTTTTAAAAATTTAAGTTTGGGGGGTGGGGGGAAGAAAAATTCCTTTTTAAAGAAAGAAACTTAATTTTATTTTTCCTCACTTAGCTATATTTTCAAAATTTTTAAATCTAACATGACCTTTGATATTAGGGGATAACTTTAGATAACTATATTTATGTTTCTAAATATATAGTAAACTTAAGTAAAAAATTTTAATTATAAAGGTTAATTTTAGAGAGTAAGATATTTGGTATAAGAGAATAAGACTATATTTTTCTATTTTAAGTAAAGAAATTTGTATTTTTGAAGTATTAAAAATCTTAAAGAGTCATGTAAGAAGAAAATAATTAAACTTTATGAAATCTTTAAGCTAATGTAAATTTGTTAAGTGAAGAAATGTGAAAAGTTTTTTACTTTAAGAAAAAGATAGTGAAGCTTAAAATCATTAAAGATTATCCAGATATAATAATCCTCACATAAGAAAAGGGTAAAAAGAAAAAGAAAAGAATAGAAAAGAAAAAGGATTGAAAATGATCCTGAAAAGAAAAGAAAAAAAAAGAAAAAGATAATGTGGGGAGAAGCTCGAGGAGATGCCTAATTAAAAATTGGCTTCACTTGAATCAACTTAAAGAAGAAGGCTTGGCTACATTTTCTAAACTTATATTTGAGTATTAACTTATTTAATACTAAAGTTTCATGAAGTTCTTTTTCATATGAATACACTAAGTGGCTTTAATATGTCAATTTGCAATTTTTCTTGAAAGAATAGAGAATCAGAAATCTTAGACTTGATTGATGGATATTCTTATACCTTTAGTATTAACTAGAGTTATTTTAAATTTTTATGAAGTTATATTATTATGTTTAGTGGACTAAAATATGGAAATCTAGAAGTTAAATTCTTTAGCATAAGTCATATTTTTAGTAGTAAAGGAGTTACTTGAGGACAATAACAATAAGTTTGGGGGATTTTGATACACAAAAAATATATGCATTTTTAGACCCATATTTTATACTCATTTTTTTTGATACACCAAAAATATATGCATTTTTAGACCCATATTTTATACTCATTTTTTGTGACATTGCACTTTAATGGAAGTTATTTTTCATGTTTTCTTGCAGGTTGTTAAATTTTAGGACTTGGAGCAAAAAAGAAGCAAAAAGGATGAAATTTGGAGTCAAAATGAAGAAGTTGAAAATTTGTTCAGTGCCGACTACGCCGTTTGACAGAGAGCAGCAAATTAAATTGTGAACCGCTGGCGCGGACGGCGCCAGTGTCGGTTCACTCTATTTCTAGAAGATTTGACAAATTTATAAGCTTTTTGAAGAGTTTTTGGATGCACCTATTGGAGAACCGACTCTAGGCTCTATTTGGGGTTGAAATTGATCAGAAAATTCATTCCTTTTTTGCTATTCCTCACGTCAATTCAATCTCTTACACACCATACACTTTTCCATCTTCATTCCACCACCATTTTGGAGTCTATTAGTGATTTTTCTTTAATAATTTCAAGTTTTTGTGTTGAGATTAAGTGTGAATTCTTCTCTAAGAGTGTTGGAGAAGGAGAAATGTGAGAGATTTCTTCATCCTACATTACCTAGGAAAGGCTACAAGAGATTTGCTTTGAGAAAGAGTTTCAGATAAATGTTGTTTGTTTTTTAGTGTTGTATAAACTTTCTTTTATATATGAAAATTGTGTTTTTTTGTGTCTTTCTCATGAAGTTTGACTAGTTTCCTTTATCTTTCTCTCTACTCTGAGATATGGTGAAATGAAGAGATAATATGGATGTGCCAATGTTGAAATATAAAATAAATTGTGATGATTTTTTAACTCTGAACTTAATTTACTTTTTGATCTGGCCAATTGAATTTTTAAAATTTGTTGTGAAACATATAATCGGAGAAATGGAGTATAAGTTCTACAACAGAGTGAGGATCACATTTGATTCCATAAAGGAGAAATTTGTTCATGGAATTAAGTGTAAATAAATAAAAAAATATACATTATTAGGTGTAAAATTGGAGATTTTAGGGTGACAGACTAAATTCCCCAATTTGGTCTTAATGTTTAAAGAACTAAAGTGAGAGTTAGCCTTCTGGTGAAGGGAAGTGGGAGCTCTGGAGTGGGAGCCCGTATCCTCCTAGCCTACCCACGGATTTAGGGACTAAACCTGGGATTAGCAAATGAATTTCTATAACACTGTATCAGGCTAGAGAATTAAAACTGCTCCTATTTAGCACAATACATATTAAAACCATTTATTTCATTTCATTTTATAAAAAATCTCATTGTAGTGGGAAAGATGCTTTTTCACATAAGAAATCTTCATCACATAAACATTGTTTAATAGTTTAGTAGTTATTGTTTAAACTTTGTACTTTAGTTTTGCTAGTAGTTAAATAATTTATTTCTGATAATATCTCAATATTTGAAATTAGTGTTAGTAATTTCATTTTACTTTTTGTGAATTTTCTAGTTAATTTATCATTTCAACTTTAAACCTTCCCCGTGGGAATGATATTTGGTGCTTAAATAGAAAGTCCTTTATTACTTGATACCAATACACATACTTGCATAGAATCCCAACATAAATTGCTTAAATTTCTAATTCATAAACTATTGCATCAAGCTTTTGCCACCGTTGCATAGCGGAGTCAACTTTATATATTTTGCACAACTATATTCTCGGGATCAGTTACTTTTCTCCCTGTGTACTAAAGTTAATTCAACGGGGATATGTGTCAAATTAAATGCTAAAAGATAAGCTACAACTTTTTGAGAAATTGTGGAATGTTAAAGTTTGAACCCCTAACTCAAAAGAAGGTCTCAGACTTGGTACTGTAGGACCAATCGATGACTTTGAATTTTGTATGGTTGTTACTACCAGATTGGAAGAGGATTGCCTCGATGTAGAGGATGACTATCAAGATCTATTAATAGGTGATGCCCTACCAAAATTTGAAGAAAAAATGAAATCAATAGTGGATGAATTAAAAGAAATCAGCCTCAGGATTGAGGAGCTGCCCCGACCCACCTTTATAAGTTCTCTACTCAACAAGGAAGAATCTACAGAATTGATAAAATTATTTTTAGAATTTAAATATTACTTCACGTGGAGTTATGATGAAATGCCTGGGTCAGCGGAAGTTGCAATTCATAAACTCGGGGTGGACAAAGATATGACCCCTATAAAGCAAGCTCCAAGAAAAATACACCTCGAGATAGAGCAACAAGTCATTGTCAAGGTGAAGAAGTTAACAGACACTAACTTTATAAGAGAAGAGCAATACCCCACATTGTTAGCCAACATTATACCAGTTAAGAAGAAAAATAGACAAATACGTGTATGTGTTGACTTCAAGGATTTAAACAAAGCATGTCCAAAAGATGAGTTTCTGTTATCGATACTAGATTTAATGGTGGACATTGCATTGACACATGAGATTTTCTCTTTTATGGTTGGATCGTCAGGATACAACCAAATTAAGATGGCTCCAGAAGATGCAGCACTTATAGCTTTCAGAACACTGATTGAAGTTTTTTGCTACACAGTGATGCCATTTGGGTTAAAGAATTCCAGAGTAACATATCAACGTGCAATGACAAAAATCTTTGACGACCTCATTCAAAACCACGTGAATGATTTGGTCATCAAAAGTAAATAAAAATAGACCATTTATATGATTTGAGGATCGTGTTTGAATAATTACGACAATATAATCTCAAGATAAATCCCTTAAAGTGCGCCTTCGGCGTCACCTTCAAGAAATTTCTAGGATTCATTTTCCATCATCGGGGAATCAAGATTGACTCGGATAAGATTAAAGTTATCTTTGAAATGCCTCCTCCCAAAACCATGAAACAACTACGTTCCTTCTAAGGAAAGTTAACATATCTGAGACGCTTTATTGCAAATCTCTCAGTTAGGTGTCAACCCTTCTCGGCATTATTTAAAAGGGATGTTGAATTTGTTTGGGAAGAGAAATGCCAGCATGCCTTTGAGGACGTTAAGCGATACTTACTGTTAACTCCTATTTTGGCAGCCACTATCTCAGGAAAACTGTTGATACTTTATGCCATGACCTCATATGACTCTTTCGGAGCCCTGTTGGGTCAGGTGAATGACAAGGGCAAGACAAATCCACTCTACTATTTGAGTCGTCGTCTAATACCGACATGAAAGTATCCGTCTATTAAGAAGCATTGTCTAGCTTTAATTTTCACTGCCCAAAAGCTTAGGCATTACATGCTTTCTCATAAAATTACCCCTATTTTGAAAGTTAATCCATTGCAATTTTCGATGACCTGACCAACACTTTTCGGAAGTTTAGCAAGATGGTCAATGATTTTATTGCAATTTGATATAACTTTTATTCCCCTCCGCGCTATCAAGGGATAAAATTTAGCAAATTTTCTAGCAGCGCACCCACTTCCAACTGGGTTCTCAATGATGAATTGGTAGATGAATAGACACTACAAGTAGAACCGTCCAGTGCCAGGCATTGGGAAATGTACTTTGATGGAGCTTCTTCAACCAGAAAGGACAAAGGATTGAAAATGGTTATTGATCCCGAAACTGTTGATATGCAACTGTATAACAATAATTTTGATTATATTTTTCACTCATATTTCCTTATTTCACAACAAAACCAAAAACTTGATCATAAAGAAAAATAAGAATTTAACTTTTAATTTATATATATTGGGATACTACACAAGTATACATATCATTATCAAGTAATACATGACTTTTTTTATTATGAACTGAATATTGAACCCAAATGCAAGATATGCAATATGTACTTTTTGGAAAACTTTCTACTTTTAAAAAGATAATTATTTAAATTCTAAAAGTTTTTCCTAAAGTTTAAATATTTTTGGTAATTTTAATATTTTGACAAAAATAGTACAAACTTAAAAAGATAACTTGAGTTTTTGTAGAAGAAAAGCACTAAATATCAAAATATCTTTCTCCTTATCATGAATCAGTAATAAGTATAGTAATTTTGTTGTGGAAATATGCATATTGTGTTGTGTCAAATAGGAGCAATAATATACTTTACTCTTACTAGAGATGCTATAAAGAACATTGGCTAATTTAAAGTTTGAATAGTTCTGAAGACCGGTTAGGAAGGGAAGATATTAGCTCTCACTCTAGATTTTCCTCGATTTTCACCCTGGGGGCTAACATCTCATATCAGAACCTAAAACAATAAACCAAGTTGGGGGCTTTAACTTGTCATTGCTAACATCTCGTATCAGAACCTAAAACAATAAACCAAGTTGGGGGCTTTAACTTGTCACTTGAAAGTCCTCTAACTCTACACCCTTCAATAAATATTTATCTATTTATTTGCACTCAATCATATAAACTACATTCTCATTCATACATCCTCATGTGATGCTTTCCAATTATTGATTGAGACAATACTAGCCCGGTTCTTATATGTTCTCACAATAAATTTTAACATCTGGATTGGCCAAACAAGAAGTAAATGAAGTACATGGATTTAAATCATCACAACTTCTTCCAACATTAAAGATCAATACTCTCCACAACTTCCATCCAAGACTTAATTACTAATAATTTTAAAAAGAAAGATAATGAAAACTACTCAGAATCCATGGAGAAAACAAAATCACACTTTAGTTTAAAAGTAGAAATCATTGTCAAACAAAGAACATGTCTCAATTAAAACTAAAAGTAGTCTTAACAAAATATAAAAACTTATCTCAAGTCTTCCACCAAACTCTTGAAGTTTCTTTGAATCTCTTCTCTTTTACAACACTCTCAATATAAAACTAAAATAAAAAGGATAAATATGTGGTGCCTGAAAATCTCTCCAACTAACTCCCCAATTTTTGAACTTTCAAAACTTTCCCAGTACTTTCAGGACCCCTTTCAAAGTCTCAAGCTTCCTTCTTTTGTAATTCTCCAAATGGTGCATTGATATCTCTTCAAAATGGGTCTCGATTCGATATATTTCTTCAAGAGATGCATTCTTTTGCAATAATTTTAGTCTATGGTGGTTATAACCACCTATTAAGCCAATGGATGCCTACAAAATCTCTTTAAAATTCACAGAAACCCAATTTACTCGTCCAATAACCACCGCTGGCACTTAAGCGTGGGGCCTCTAGCGCTTAGGCGTGGCTTTCTCTATTTAACCGGCGCTTGAGCGTCAGATCGGCGCTTAGGCGCCAAAACTCTTTTGCACATTTTTCACCTTTTTGCTCCAAATTTGATCCTTTTTCACTTCTTTAAGCACTTTTTACCCTTTCTACCTATATCCACAAGAAAAACACAAAAATACCTTCCATTAAAGTGCAATATCTCAAAAATAGATATAAAAATGTGTCTAAAAACACTATATATTTTAGGTGTATCAAAATCCCCCAAACTTAAAATGTTACTTATCCTCAAGTGACACTTCAATCTTTAAAAACTAAATATATATGATATGTATATGAGTTTGTTTAGGAGTTACTAAAAATATTAATGTTTAGAAATTCTTAATGTTAAGAAAGATAAAAAAAATGAGTTTCTATCTAATTCAGAAATGTATTGTAGATTTTCCCAAATTTAGAATTTAGTTCTTTTATTATCTCCATTTAAAAATTTTCATTAAAAATAATTTTAATTACTTTATTATATCTATAAGCTTAAGAGTATCTCAAGTTTTATACTTTAAAAAGATCAACTGTAGAACTAATTTTTGATTAGACACTAATCCTCAAGCTTCTCCTCCCTCACTTTTTCTTCTTCTTCTTCTTTTCCTTTTTCTTTTCTTTTTGTTTTTCTTTTTTTTAGGCAAGGATTACTACATCTGGATAGACCTTTAATAATTTTGAATTCTACTTTTCTTTTCCTAAAGCAAAGTCTTGATACAAAATTTTTACTTATAAATATAATAATAGCTTTGAAAATTATTTTTAATAAAAGAAATTTAAGTATTAAAAATAAAAGTCTAAATTTCTAAAATTTTCAAAAATACAATGTTTCTTACTAAAGATAGTTACTTATATTAATCATTTTCTACACTAAAAACTTTTAACTTAAAGTTTTTCTTCATTACTCAAAATTTCAACTAAATTCTCTTACTCATTTCTAAAATCAAATTTCACTTCCTTAATATAACTTCATATACATGATCAATATTTATTTTCAAATCAAATTCACTTGTAGTTCATTTGAGAACAAATAAAATTCAAGTTTTAAAAATATTTTTCATCCCCCCCCCCAAACTTAAATTTTTAACAGATTAAACAATTTATCATTAAATATATATAAACAAGAATGAAAATTAAAATAGCTGCTAATAGAAATTTTTATACCCTAATGATATAAGTATAAAACTAAAAACAAGATTAAAATTTTATTTGATCAAATTTTTTAATAATTTTATTTCAATTCAACATGTAGAGATTCAATAGACTTCCAAATAGTGGGTATAAACATAAAAACAAACTACACACTAACTTGACTTCACAATCTCAACATAAAAACAAATTCACAAACATGATAAAAGAAAAATACAGGGTAGCAATTTCTTAAATTTAATATTTAAAACCTAAGTTAGCAAGATTATAGAATTAAGTTAAGTTCTAAACTAACTAAATCACAAAACTCACACCAATTACTACCCGAGAATTTTAAAACAAACTACTAACTAACATAAACATCACAATAGCAATAAAATACAAAAGTCCAAAACACAATATATAGTACATATCATCACAAAGATGGAAATGTAACAGTACCACACCACATAGTCCACAACATAAAAAAAAAACAACACATCCCAAATCTCAAGTCCAAAGCACATAGTCTAACAGATTTTACAAACATAAAAATCTCTCAATTCTACTCCTCATCTTCTTAGTCACCTCTATACATCTTTTCTGCCGGTTCATAATCAGGATATCAAGGATATGAAGGAAATTGCACTTCTAGGTCACCCCTAATTAGGTTCTCCAGAGATGAGTGGAATTTCTGTTCATAATCACTCTTTCTCCTACTATACCTATCAGTATGCTCTGCAAAATGCTATAAACTCTAAACTTTATCAGCAGTAAAATTAATATGATCCATCATCCTCTGCAATAATTGATCTTGGGTCTCAGTAGACTCACCTCTAGTGTAGAAGCACGTGAGGTAGATGGTCTAGATGTAGAAGCAATAGAGATAGAAGCATCAGACGTCTCTATTACATAACTCCTAGAAAATCCTCCTCTCCAGCCAAAAATAGAATGCTCAGAATAAGTCTTCACATTCACCTTAGTGATGGGCTTTAGAGGTAACAACACTTCCTCCCAGCTAACATATTTAACTCTAGCCTGCTCACATAAAGAAAAAGATCAAGGAAGCAAATCCCAGACCTGCAGTAGTAACGACAGTGGCAGAACTGATGATAGTCTAATAAATCAAAGCTCCTATGTTGATGAGCTTTCCTTCCTGGATATAATAATTTAACGCCGTTCTCTCTCTGGTCACTTCACTGAGATGATTTTTTGGTAGTAGATAAGCAGAAATTAAATAGTGCCAGGCCTTTGAAGGTGCACATAACTTTGAAGTTGGGAAGTTGACTCTCCTCTCATTAGTGATCTTCCAAAGTCCTCTTCCAATAGTCAAGTAAGAAATAATATCGTCTAAATCTGCTTCAGTCGGACTATAATTTGCATAAAAACATAATGTATCAGGTGGCAGATGATAAAACAAGTTGATTATCTCCGGTGAAAAAGGTACCAACTTTCCTCAAACCATGACTCTATTGTCTTCAGCCTCACGGAGGTTTGCATAGAACTCCCTAACAACAGAAATAACCGCCACAACAGAGAAATAGCAGAATCGTTCCCACTGCCAATGAACAATCAAATCCTCTACGTCTCCACCTGGATTCCTAAAACACCACTCCTGAATTAGTTTCCATGATTACAACGCATCACTGTACCGATCCCGAGCCTTTGAACTAACAAATTTACTCGAATAGAAAGGGTTATTTCCTTTGTTTCTCTTTATTCTTGGTGCCATTCTACAAATCTTATAAATTCCAAAAATAACTTCAAAAATCAAGTCCAAATTACAAAATTAAATTTCCAAAGTATAAACTACACTTCTAATGCAATTTCCATATATTTTTTTCTCATTTTTCACAATGAATAGTAAATTTTTGAATTTCTCTAAATGTGCTCAAAATACATAGTGAAATCCAAAATTTTTGCATAAAAGTAAAGCTCTTACCTCAAGGAACTTGGATCTAGCAAATTTCTCTTATTTCCACTAAGAAATCTTCACTTTAGATGTGCCCTAGCCCTAAAAAATTGCAAACTCGAGAGGTTGAGGGTGACGGTGGCGTTAAAAATGGTGATTTTTGGGCTGAAATTTTACTTTTAACTGTTTGCGAACAGATTTTTGTGAACCGGTGCTTAAGCGTGGGTAAATGATGATTAGGCACCTGCCTCTCGGGTTGGCTCGTGCTTAAGCACGAGATGTGGCGCTTAGACACCAGTGCACGATTTTCAAAATTTTCAAATTAAAGTAAAATGCACTATTTGCCTAAGTAAACCACCCCTAAATGGTCTCATGGCACTTAAATGATTTTTTTCAACTTCATATAACTGCCCTCTTTCTCAAAATTCTCCATAATAACTATTTCACTTTGAGGCTAAAAATAACACAAATTTTCACACAAATAAACTTATATTAATTCACAAACAACTACAAATTCCCTTAAACACTTAATTCTCACTTCAAATAGTCTTGAATGAGAAGATTTTCCTAAATACAAATACACAACAATCATTTCACAATTAAACACATATAAGAAGTCATAAATACTAATAACAAAACTTAAAAACTAAACTACTTGAAAATAACAACTTATGACACACAAATTCTAACACTAAACTTAATTTCATTCTTCATTTAAAGGAAAAAACTTCTGTCTTTCATTAGTCTCTCCAAGAATATAGAGTTGATAAAACGGACAGTGGTGACGAGCTTTGATACTATCTTCTTCAACCCACTTCAGCTTTATGGACATCGTCTTATCCACTTCCTCTATATAACTTGTGTGGATAAATTGCATCTTCAATTACCATCCAATATGCTCTAGATGTACATGCAACTCAAGTACCTTGGTCTCCAATAAAGCCATATTATTCTCAATTTTGTTGATCTTCTTTGATATCCCTTCAATAATAACAGCTAAGAAATCAATACATCTCTTGTGCACTTTTGACTAATGAACTTCTTCCTCATGGCTTCTTCCTTCTTCTTCAAATCCATCTCCCATGAAAATTGACTAATGAACCTCTTCCTCATGGTTTCTTCCTTCTTCTTCAAATCCATCTCCCATGAAGACATCTTCTCTAAATCTAACTTTATCTTAGACTTTTAGGGCTAGAAATGATCTAGGGTGAATTTCCTTCACAAAAACCTTCACTTTATAGGCCTAAATCCTTCCAATAACTCTTAGACAAATTTAGAATTTTCCTTGGCATGTTTTTACAAACTAATTGGTGGTTAAACCTTCTAGAATATTAATTTTGCACATGTTTTTAAACTTCCACGCTTAAGCGCCAGTGCGCATTTTTTGCACTAGTCAACTTTACATCCAAATTCTCATTCTAACATGTCTTGGTCACTAAACAAAGTCTTAATTTTTTTTACTAACACATAATAGTTTCAAAAATACTACCCAAATTTTCTTAATCACCTACAAATCAACAATCAAAATAAAAACACTNAGCTCATTTAATTGCAATAATCTTATCTCACCAGCATCTTTCAAATTATAATTGAACTCTTTAATCACCCAATATGCTTTATGCTCAAGTTCAACTGATAAGTGACAAGCTTTCTCAAATATTAGCCTATATGGGGATATTTCTATAGGAATCCTGTATGCAGTCCTATAAGCCCACAAAGCATAGTCAAGTTTAACTGACCAATCCATTTTTGTTGGATTCATAGATTTTTCCATAATTCTTTTAATTTCTCGATTGTATAATTTAGCCAAACCACTTGTCTGAGGATGATAAGCAGTAGCAATCCTATGATTTATATGATATTTCTTTAATAACTTCTCCATTATGGCATTTCTGAAATGACTTCCCCATCAGTAATGATAACTCTTGGCATCCCAAATCTACAAAATATGTTCATTTTCAAAAATTTTGCAACTCTTTAAGCATTACGTTGAGGTAAAGGACCATATTTTATCCAGATACATAGTCCAATACTAACAGAATATATAAATTTCTGAAAGATGGTATAAATGGTCCCATGAAATCTAATCCCCAAACATCAAATATTTCAACTTCTAGCATATAATTGAGGGGCATCTCATTTCTTCTAGAAATGTTGCCTACTCGTTGACATCTATCACAAGTTTTGATATAAGCATTTTTATTTTATCAACACCAAAATGTCCCCCAAAATCAGAATTATGAAATTTTTGGGGAATTTCATAAGTTTTTCTAATGGTACACATCTTCGAATAATTAGATCATTTCCTTATTTATATGAAAATGGGTCATCCAAAAAATAAGTCTTAGCTTCACAAAAAATTTCCTCTTTTGTTGTTATGTCATTCCATAGGGTATAATATCGCTAACAATAAAGTTCACAATGTCGGCATACCACGGAACACGCCACTCATTAATAGTGAACAACTTTTTGTTTGGAAAATGATCATTAGTTTCTTTTTCAAAATAGAGTGGTTTTTCTAACTCAAGCCTGGACAAATGATCAGCAATTTGATCTTCAATCCCCTTTTGATCTACTATTTCAAAACAAAATTCTTGTAAAAGAAGAATCCATCTTATAAGTCAAGGTTTAGCATCCTTCGTTTTCATTAGAGTGGTTTAGCATCTTTCAAAAGTCCTTAATATATCAGGAGGAATTGTATTAGGTCATCAAATATCAGTACATGCCATAAATGCTTAGTAATCTTAGAAAGGTCCTCAATATATCACTGTAGAATCCAACATGTCCTAAAAAACTCCTAATTTCCCTTACATTTTTGTTGGATAAGGTAAATTAGCGATTACTTGAATTTTAGCAGGATCTACTTCCATACCATTTTTTGATATTTTATGACCTAATACAATTCCTCTTGCTACCATAAATTGACATTTTTTGTAATTAAGGACTTAATTTATTTCTTCATAGCACTTAAGAACTTTAGATAAATATTCTAAGCATGAGTCAAATGAAGTTTCAAACACTGAAAAATCATCTGTGAATACTTCAATCCTTTTTTTCAATTAAATCACAAAAAATTGCTATCATACATCTTGGAAATGTAGCAGGGGCAGTACATAAACCAAAGGGCATCCTTCTAAAAGCAAAAGTACCATAAGGAATGGTAAAAGTTGTTTTCTCTTGATCCTCAAGAGATATTTGTATTTGGTGATAACCAGCATATCCATTCAGAAAATAAAGGTATTTATGCCCAGCTAGATTATCCAACATTTGATCTAGAAAGGGTAATGAAAAATGATCTTTCCTAGTGTCAAGATTTAATTTTCTATAATCAGTGCATATTTGCCACCCTGTAACTTGTCTAATAGGTATTAATTCATTATGTTCATTCATACTTACAGTTACTCCTCCTTTCTTAGGAATGCAGTGAATTGGACCAACCCATTCACTATCTGAAATAAGGTAGATAACCAACATCTAACCACTTAAAATTTTTTTTCTTAACAACTTCTTTCATAACAGGATTCAGTCTCCTTTGAGGATCAGCCCTGGTTTGTAGTTCTCTTCCATATGAAGTCTATGCATATAAATTGAAGGACTAATTTCTTTAATATCAGCAATTGTCCATCCAATGGCTTTCTTAAAATTTTTTAAACTTTTCATCAACCTTTCTTCGTCTTCCATCATTAATTTGGAGAAAATTAAAACTGGTAAAGTAGAGGAATCTCCTAAAAAAGGCATATTTTAAATGTTTAGGAAGTAACTTCAGCTCAAGTTCTGGATGTTTTTCAATTGATGGACAAAATGATTTATATTTGTCTATCGTGTCCAAAATTTCAAAACTTTCTCGAACATAGTTTGAATCTTCCTTAAAATGTTCTTCACATTGATCTAATTTCTCTTCTTGCTCGTGTTCCAAATCTTTTTCTTCAGATTTTTCTTCATAATTAGTCTTGAAATGGAATTCGCTCAGAATATTATAACATCCATTCTATAAAATTCATCATCTTACCTTTTGCAGGATATTTCATTGATCTTGAAATGTTAAAAGTAACAGTTTGATCATTGATGCGCATAGTTAATTCCCCTTTCTGTACATCTATCATTGCTCTTCTTGTGGCTAGGAAATGTCCCCTCAAAATGATAGGTATCTCAATCATTGCTCTTCTTGTGGCTAGGAAATGTCTCCCCAAAATGATAGGTATCTCTTTATCTTTGTCCATATCTAGCATAATGAAATCAACATGAAAGATAAATTGATCCACTTTCACTAGGACATCCTCTATAACTCCTTTAGGGTATGTTATCAAACGATCTGCTAACTGCAAAGTTACAGTAGCAGGGGTTATTTCTCATAATTAAATCTTTTGAATATTGGTAATGACATAAGATTAATGCTTGCACCTTTATCACATAAAGCTTTCCCATAAAATTTGTCTCCTATTGCACATGGAATTGTAAAGCTACCAGAATCTTTAATCTTTTTAGGAAGCTTTTTCTTAATTATAGCACTACACTCCTCACTAAGTGCAACAGTCTCATTATCTTAAAACTTCCTTTTTTTGTTGAGAATATACTTCATAAACTTTACATAGCTTGACATTTATTCTAAGGCTTCAGCAAATGGAATATTAATTGTAAGCTTCTTAAATATTTCCAAAAAATTTAAAAATTCCTTATCCAACTTATGCTGATGAAGTCTCTGAGAAAATGGAGGTGGTGGTTTTTCCAAATCAATTTTTAGTGGTCTCTGAGGAAATGTAGTTGGTGGTTTTTCTAAATCAATTTTTGGCAGAGAAATAGGTCTTTCAGAATCTTTCGGAGCATCGTCTTTTTATTCTTCAATTTCTTCTCTCTCTACTTCAATTTCTTTTTGAACCCTACCTTCCAACTCTCTTATGTTTCTATGTTGAACAACTTTTACTTGCTCTTTATTCTGGTCTTTTGTATTTGATTCAGTATTACTAGGAAGTGTTCCTTAGGAGCTATTACTTAATGAATTTGTTATTTGCCCAAGTTGATTCTTAATATATCTAATTGTAGCTCTTTGACTTTGTAATTGATTTCCCATTTATAACACCACTTCTTCTATAGACAACTTACTCTCCTTAACTTTTGTATTATTATTGAAACCTGAAGGATAAGTAGATCTATATTTATTATTCGTTTGATTGTTCCAGTTTCCCAATGGGTTTCCTTGGTTTGTTCCCCCATTGCTGATTATTACCACCCAAATTGTTATTCCTTAAAGTTGATGGTTTTTCCAACCTGGGTTATAATAATTTGAATATGGGTTATTCTGCTTATTATTTATGACATTCAACTTTTATAATGATGTTTGAGAATCCACCATTTGGCGTAATGAATTCTCTTCAATCTTGGAAATTGGTTGAGAAAAAATTATTCCAAATTGGTCTAACTTCCTTGAAATTGCAACAACTTTATTTGCTAACATAGTAAATGCATCAGATTCATGAATATTGGCTACTTTCTTAGGATTCACCCTCTCAGAAAGTTATTGAAAATTGATGGTAGTCATTTCTTCAATTAAAGCATAGGCGTCATGAAATGGTTTTAACATCAATGAACCACCAGCAGCGACATCGATAATTGATCTAAGAGATCTAACTAATCCATTATAAAAAGTTTGAATTATTAACCAATCTGGTATAGCATGGTGTGGACACTTTCTTAGGAGTTCTTTAAATCTTTCCCATGCTTCATAAATAGATTCCCCTTAAATCTGATTCAGAGATGTAATATCATTTCTAAGCTTTGTAGTTTTTGATGGTGGAAAATATTTAGCAAGGAATTTTTGTGCTAAATCAACCCAAGTTCTGATAGATCCAGGTGCTAATGAATTAAACCACATCTTCGCTTTATCCCTCAGTGAGAAAGGAAATAACATAAGTCTTATGACATCATCTGATACACCATCGTATTTAAATGTAGCACACAATTCTACAAAATTGGAAAGATGTAAATTTGGATCTTCAGTTGGTGATCCCCCAAACTGATTATTTGGTACCATTTGGATAATAGCTGGTTTAAGCTCAAATGAATTAACCACTATATTAGGTTTTCGAATACTACAATGAAGTTCATCTACAGTAGGGTTGACATAATATCTTAAAGGTCTAAACTCTTGATGAATTTCAGCATTTTCATCATTTTAGTTTTTATTTCTGTAATTTTTTTGGATTTTTCAAGATTTTTAATTTTTTTGGTTTTTCTGATTTTTCTTACAGTTCTTTCTAACTCAAAATTGTAGGGCACTAGTCCTTCAGAACCTAAACTACACATACACTAACATAAAATAAAATAAAACTAAACACACACAAAATAAAATACAATAACTTAAATTTTAAATAAGACTTTCTAAAAATAGAAATTTGCTTTTAAATTAAAGGATTCTTTATAATTTTCACTTCACTTCCCCCGATAACGACGCCAAAAACTTCATCCCAAAACTGTTTATATGCAACATTATAACAATAATTCTGATTATACTTTGCACTTTTATTTCCTTATTTCACAAAAAAACTAAAAACTTGATCTTGAAGAAAAATAAGAATTTAACTTTTAATTTATATATATTAGGATACTACGGAAATATATGTATCGTTATCAAATAATATAGGACTTTTTTATTAAGACCTGAATATCGAACCCACGGGGAGAATACACAATATGCACTATTGAACAACAAACGATTTTTAATAAAAAGATAATTATCTAAACTAAAGATGATTTTTGCAGTAATGAAATTTTAAATATTTATGGTATTTTCAATATTTTGATAGAACAATAACAATTTAAAAACATAACTAATTTTTTTCTAGAAGAAAAACACTAAATATGAAAATATCTTTCTTCTTGTTATGAATCAATAATAAGTATAGGAATTTTGTTATGGAAGTATGCAAATTGTCTTGTGTCAAATAAAAAACATTCTTTACCCTTACTAGAGTTGCTATAAAGAACATTGGCTAATTTAAAGTTTGAATAGTTCTGAAGATCGGCTAGGCAGAACCCTTACTAGAGATGATATAAAGAACATTGGCTAATTTAAAGTTTGAATAGTTCTGAAGACAGGCTAGGCCCTTACTAGAGATGCTATAAAGAATATTGGCTAATTTAAAGTTTGAATAGTTTTGAAGACCGACCTTACTAGAGATGCTATAAAGAACATTGGCTAATTTAAAGTTTGAATAGTTCTAAAGACCAGATAGGTAGGGAAGATACCATGTATAGGAATTCTATTGTGAAAGTATGCAAATTGTGTTGTGTCAAATAGGAGCAATAATATTCTTTACCCTTACTGTTGTGGAAGTATGCAAATTGTGTTGTGCCAAATATGAGTAATAATATTCTTTACCCCTTACTAGAGATGTTATAAAGAACATTGGCTAATTTAAAGTTTGAATAGTTCTGAAGACCATCTAGGTAGGGAAGTACTTGCTCTCACTCTAAAGTTCCCTTGATTCCCTCTACCTGGGGGCTAACATCTCGTATCAGAATCTAAAATAATAAACCAAGTTGGGGGCTTTAACCTATCACTTTAAAGTCCTCTAACTCTACACCCTTCAAAAATTATTTCTAAACCAAGTTGGGGGCTTTAACCTGTCACTTTAAAGTCCTCTAACTCTACACCCATCAATGACTATTTCTGGGGGCTTTAACCTAACTTTAAAGTCCTCTAACTCTACACCCATCAATGAATATTTCCCTATTTATTTGCACTCAATAATAAACGTCTACATCCATAATGATTATTTCCCTATTTATTTGCACTAAATCATATGAATTACATTCTCATTCATACAACCTCATGCGATTCCTATTTATTTGCACTCAATCATATGAACTACATTCTCATTCATATAACCTCATGTGATTCTTAAAACCAAGTTGGGGGTTTTAACCTGTCACTTTAAATTCTTCTAACTCTACACCCTTCAATGATTATTTCCAATGGGGGCTTTAACCTCTCACTTTAAAGTCCTCTAAATCTACACTCATCAATGAATATTTTCCTACCGTTTAACCTGTCACTTTAAAGTCCTCTAACTCTACACCCTTCAATGAATATTTCCCTATTTATGCACTCAATCATATGAACTACATTCTCATTCATACAACCTCATGTGATTCTTTCTAATTGTAGACTGAGACAATACCAGCCTGGTTCTTGCATGTTCTCACAAAAAAATTTAAGATCTGGATTGGTCAAATCAAGAAGTAAATGAAGTACATGGATTTAAATCATCACAACTTCTTCCAACATTAAAGATCAATACTCTCCACAACTTCTGTCTAACACTTAATTACTTATCATTTTAAGAAGAAAGATAAAAAAAACTACTAAGAATCCATGAGAAAAAAAAAACCACACTTTAGTTTAAGAGTAGAAATCATTGTCAAACAAACAACAAGTCTCAATTAAAACCAAAAGTAGTCTAAAAAAAGATAAAAATTTATCTCAAGTCCTCCACTAAACTCTTAAAATTCCTTTGAATCTATTCTCTTTTTCAACACTCTCAATATAAAAATAAAATAAAAAGGATAAATATGTGGTGCCTGAAAATCTCTCCAACTAATTCCCCAATTTTAGAACTTTTAAAACTTTCCCAGCACTTTCAGGACCCCTTTCAAAGTCTCAATCTTCCTTCTTTTATAATTCTCCAAAAGGTGTCTTGGTATCTCTTCAAAATGTATCTTGATTCGATATATTTCCCTAAAAGATGTATCCTTTTGCAATAATTTTCATCCATGGTGGTTGTAACCACCTATTAAGCCAATAGTTACCTCAAAAACATCTTTAAAATTTGCAAAAATTGAATTTACTCATCCAATAACTGCCAGTGGCACTTAAGCACAGGTCTTCTGGCACCTAAGCGTGACCTTCTCTATTTGACCAGCGCTTAAGCGCCAGATCTGGCGCTTAGGCGTCAAAACACTTTTGCCCAATTTTTTACTTATTTGCTCCAAATTTGACCCTTCTTCACTCCTTTAAGCATTTTTCACATTTTTACCTGTACCTGAAAGAAAAACAAAAAATACACCTTCCATTAAAGTGTAATATCTCAAAAATAGGTATAAAAATGTGTCTAAAAACACTATATATTTTAGGCGTATCGGTTATACCAGGTAAAGTAGGAATTGGGTTGATTTTCATCATGCCAAATAAGGGTATGTTGAGATTCTCGTACCATGTGACAGAGCCGTGTACAGACAACGAAGTAGAATATAAAGCACTAATCACTGGATTGAAATTGACAATCTTAATGGATATAAAAAAAAATTATCATCTATGGTGATTCACAACTCGTCATCCAACAAGTTGTCGGACAATACAAGATTTTAAAAGATCACCGATACACAAAGAAGCTCCTTGAACAGATTCCCATTGTGACTCTTTACCAGTTTCCTCGAGGAGATAACACCCATGTCGATGCTCTAGCAAAGCTTGCCAAGGAACTGACATGTTCACCAAAGGATTCCATCGACATTATAGTACAAGAACGATGAGTTTTGTCTCGGATCAACCTTGATAATTTACATAAACTCAAAAAAGAAGAAGGAATGATGATTGCAGTTGCTGACATCAACGAAGACTAACGTAAGACATTGATAGAATAATTGCAAACTAGAAAGCTACCATAGGATAAGTCTAAGGCATATCACATCACGAGAAGGGCTATGTCATATGCTCTAGTTGGTGATTTCCTCTACAGAAGATCATTTGATAAGATGTGGCAGCGATGTCTGAGCATAGAAAAAGCACAAAATATTTTCAAAGAAGTACATGCCGGATTGTGTGGCGCTCACCAGTCAGGGCCAAGGATGAAAATGAAGATCAAAAGACTTAGGTCTTATTGGCCGGCAATGATATTTGATTGCATAGATATAGCTAGAAGGTGTCACCTTTGCCAAGTGCATGGTGTGGTCTTACACCAACCTCTGAATGTGTTACACCCAACTGTTACCTCGTGGCCATTCGAGTGTTGGGGCATAGACACAATAGGTTTGATAGACCCTTCATCCTCTAAGGGACATAGATTTATTGTTTCCGCTAAGGATTACTTCTCTAAGTGAACAAAGGCAGCGCCATTACGAGAGGTTACAAAATAGCAAGTTCTGCAATTTTTTAAGAGCCAGATCATCTACCGTTTCAGTGTACCGATTAGAGTGATTTTTTATAACGGAACAGCCTTCAAGAGCATAAAGATCAATAACTTCGTCAAAAGACATGGGATAGACTAGAGGTACTCTACGATTTACTATCCAAAGGTAAACAAACTAGTTGAGGCCTTCAACAAAATGCTCGTGCAAATCTTAAGGAAAACATGGGATGAAAACAAAAGAGATTGGCATAATAAACTATTAGAAACTCTGTGGGCATACCAGACAATGTTCAGAACTGTCACTCAATGTACACCCTACGCACTTGTGTACTGGTCTGAGGTTGTATTGCCACTAGAAGTTCAAATATTTTCTCTTAGAGTCGCAGTCACCAATCAAATTACAACTGAAAAAAGTGCAAAACTCAGACTTGAAGAATTGGAAAGTCTCAAGGGAAAATGAATAGAAGCACAGCAACATTTGGAGCTTTACCAAGCGAGGATGGTGCATGCTCATGACAAATTGGTCCGCCCGAGTGCGTTTAAAGTTGGTGACCTTATTTTCATTCTCAAAAGACATATTCTTGCACACCGCAAGATAGGTGAAAAAATTGAACCAACTTGGGAGGGACCATTCTTCATAGAGTAAGTTTACTCGGGAGGAGCTTACCAGTTGGTGGATTTCTGAGACGAAAGACCTATGCTGCCGATCAATGAACGATATTTGAAGACATACTACTCAACGTGATGCTGCTTGAAATCAAACTTCTTTTTGAAACTTTGATTGTTCTAAGGTTATTTTATTGGCCAAGTGTCTTTGACTAGGTCCAAAATTTTGTAATAAATTAACCTCAATAAAATAAAAATTTTGGAATTTGTTCACTTTAATTTTCTCCTTTTATCTCTAATTTTGAAATTCCACTAAATTAAAATAAATTAAATAAAAAATTGGCATGTGTATCAAATTAAAACTTATGTTTAATAAGTGCTTCATTTTTGTTCATGTTCATGCTGAATTTCAGCGCACTTATGTTTTTCTGTCTTCTGCAGAAACATATCGGGACAAAAGCTGATTTTGCCTTTAGAGGCAGCTTGAATCTTGCACTGAACAAAGAAAGGGCAGCTTAAGGTGGCATCGTATATTTTGACTTAGACTTCGACAAGTTCAATGTAAACTATGAGGGTTAGCTGCTAAGAGAAAGAAGGATTACCATCAGTATTGAGGATCGGTACTAAAGAAGACTCCTCTCTCAACAGGAAGAAAGTGATAGGACAACAAAATTTGATGGAAGGGACTAGTCGTTTACCGTCCATTATAACTGTGCTAATAGGGGATTTAATCGGTGCTGATGAAGAAAGGCTGTCAAATGCATCACTAAGAAGAACTCAATGCCGAAATGCTAATCGTCATAAGCAAAGATCGTTTCTATGAGAAGAAAAGAGACGACTAAAGGAGGAAGAAATAGATTCACCCGTATTTCTAAGAGGAAAATTTACAATC
The DNA here is from genome assembly GCA_002079205.1 of Phalaenopsis hybrid cultivar. Taxonomy (NCBI): domain Eukaryota; kingdom Viridiplantae; phylum Streptophyta; class Magnoliopsida; order Asparagales; family Orchidaceae; genus Phalaenopsis; species Phalaenopsis hybrid cultivar. The sequence continues at coordinate 275,660 of JXCR01147479.1, read as the reverse complement.
CTTGCATGGAAGTGTCTTCTATTAATCTACCTGCTACAGAGGATGAGTTTGAGTTTCTTGCAGAGTAGATACTACCAGCAGCTCCAGATGAACTTTATAGGGGTTGCCCGATGTGTAACGTGAGTTTACTACATAAGCATCAATAGGAGGAGCATTATGGAATGCCTAACATGTAATGTTCTCCATTTAGATCATTACAATTCCTTTGAGGAGTTCGTAGTCGCTGACACGGAACGTCAGGAGATAGTTTACCTGGATACTGAGTCATATATTTCATTACCTACAGAGCCAAGTTAGACATGGTATCCTACAGATATGGAGATGAGGGAGCCACCTCGACGATCTTAGAAATTGAATTGGAAAGGATGAACAGAGTTAAAAAATGAGAATTTGAATTCTATGAGGCAATACAAGGAAATTTTGTCAACATTCTGGAAGGCCTGGAGCTGTATATAGGAGTCTTCTCTGAAAATGATGAAAGAAAAATTCTAGACTGTATTTTTGAACTGAGAGAGAGATGTGGAGCTAGTTTTCTAATGGAGATAACTTATTCAGAACCATGAAAGTGGATGCGCGAAAAAGGCAGAATAACCATCCAATGTGGTTGTTGCTACAATTTCACCAAAGATAGGCAAGGGAACCCCCCAAGTATCTTAAGAAATGATGAGGTGGATCTTATGCCTCTGAAATAAAGAGGATGATCAAGAAGATGGTCAGATGTAGTATACTACCAGCTAATTGCATTCCAAATAGATGTATAATCAATATCTATGATGAAGGAGATTGTATTCCCCCGCACATAGATGATCCTGATTGTTTATATGCAACAGTATAACAATGTATGCAATTATATTCTTTGCTTATCTTTCCTACTTTGCAACAGCACCAAAAACCTAATCCTGAAAAAATAAGAATTTAACTTTTTAATTTACATATATATATATATTAGGATACTACACAAGTATACATATTGTTATCAAGAAACATTAGAATTTTTTATTAAGACCCGAATATCGAACCTACAGGGAGTGTTCACAATATGCACTTCTAAATAACAAACTTTCTATTTCAAAAAGACAATTAATTAAACTATAGATATTCTTACCAAAATTAAAATTCAATTCTTTTTGGTATTTTTGATATTTTGACAAAACATAAACAAATTTTAAATATAACTTGAGTTTATGTACAATAAAAGCATGAAATATCTTTCTACTTATCATGAATCAATAATAAGTATAGAAATTTTGTTGTGGAAGTATTCAAATTGTGTTGTGCCAAATATGAGAAATATTATTCTTTACCCTTACTAGAGATTCTATAAAGAATAATGACTAATTTAAATTTTGAATAGTTCTGAAGACCGGCTAGTCAAGGAAGATACCAGCTCTCACTCTAGTGTTCCCTTGATTCCCTCCACCTGGGGGATAACATCTCGTATAATCTAAAATAATAAACCAAGTTGGGGGCTTTAGCCTGTCAATCCAAATTCCTCTAACTCTACACCCTTCAAAGATTATTTCCCTATTTATTTGCAATAAATCATATGAATTACATTCTCATTCATACAACCTCATATGATTCTTTCCAATTTATTGACTGAGACAATACCATCCCGGTTCTTACATGTTCTCACAACAAATTTTAACATCTAGATGGGTTAGATGAAGAAGTAAATGAAGTACATGGAATTAATCCATCACAACTTTTTTCAACATTAAAGATTAATACTCTCCACAAATTCCATCCAACACTTTAATTACTTATCATTTTAAGGAGAAAGATAAAAAAACTACTCAGAATCCATGGAGAAAACAAAACCATACTTTAGTTTAAAAGTAGAAATCACTGTCAAACCAACAATAAGTCTCGATTAAAACCAAAAGTAGTTTAAAAATAAAAATAAAAACTTATCTCAAATCCTCCACCAAACTCTTGAAGTTCCTTTGAATTTCTTCTCTCTTACAACACTCTTACTCTCACAATAAATCTAAAAACAAAAAGGATAAAGTAAATTTTTGGTGCCTGAAAAATCTGTCCAAAAGTTTCTCCATGAACTATTTCAAGAACTTCTCAGGACTCTTCCCATTTTTCTCTCCACTTCCTTTTTTTATAATTTTCCAAGAGGTGCCTTGGTATCTCTTCAAAATGTGTCCTGATTCTATGTATTTTCCAAGGGATGCCTCCTTTCACAAGTCTTTAGCAAATAGGTGCCTCAATTGTCCCTTCAAAATTTGGCAAAATGAATTAACCTGCCAAATAACTGCCTCTGGCGCTTAGGCGCCAAAACACTTTTGCACTATTTTTGCATTTTTGCTCCAAATTTGATTCTTTTTCACTTGTTTTAGCATTTTTCACCTTTTTTACTTGTACCTAAAAGAAAAACACACAAATACCTTCCACTAAAGCTCAATATCTCAAAAATAGGTATAAAAATGTTTCTAAAACACTATATATTTTAGGTGTTAAAATCACCAAAACTTAAAATGTTACTTGTCCTCAAGTGACACTTCAATCTTTAAAAATTAAACAATTATGATATTTATATGAGTTTCTTTAGGAGTTACTAAAATTTAGATTTAGAAATATATTAGTCCAATTTAGAAAAAAAATATTTAGTAAATGAGACCAACTTAAAGTTTAGAAATTTTTAATGTTAAGAAATATGAAAATATGAGTTTCTATCTAACTCAGAAATACTGTAGACTTTCCAAATATAGAATTCAGTCATTTTATTATCTCCACTTAAGAAAAGTTTATTAAGAATAATTTTACTTACTATATTATATCCTTATACTTTAAAAAGATCAAATGTGGAACCACTTTTTGATTAGGCACTAATCCTCAAGCTTCTCCTCCCTAATTTTTTTTGTTTTTATTTTTCTTCTTTCGTTTTCTTTTTCTTTTTTTTTTCTTTTTCTTTTTTCTTTTTTAGGCAAGGATTACTATATCTGGATATGCCTTTAATATTTTTGAACTCCACTTCTCCTTTCCTAAAGCAAAGTCCTGATAAAAATCTTTTACTTATGATATATTAATAGCTTTGAAAATTATTTTTAATAAAAGAAATTTAAGTATTAAAAATAAAAGTCTAAATTTCTAAATTTTTTAAGAATAAATTTTTTTTTACTAAAGATAGTTACACTATATTTAACATTTTCTACACTAAATATTTTTAACTGAAAGTTTTTCTTCATTACTATGAATTTTAACAAAATTTTCTTACTCATTTCTATAATCAAAATTTACTTTCATAATATAACTTCATATACATGATCATTTTTCTTTTTAAATTAAATTTACTTGTAGCACATTTGAGAACAAATAAAATTCAAGTTTTGAAAATATTTTTCATCCCCCCCCAAACTTAAATTTTAACAAGATTAAATAGCTTAGCTGCAGATACATATAAGCAGGAATAAAAATTTAAATAACATGCTTACAGGAATTTTTATACCCTAATTATATAAGTATAAAACAAAAAATAGGAGTAGAATTAATTTTTGATCAATTTTCTATCATTTTAATTTTAATTCAACATGTAGAGATTCATTAGACTTCTAAGTAGTGGGTACATACATAAAAACAAACAAACACACTAACTTTGATTTCACAGTTTAAACATAAACATAAACACACTAATAAGATAAAAGAAAAATATAGGGTAGCAATTTTCTGAAATTAAAGTTTAAATTTAAAGCTAGCAAGATTTTTAACTTTTCAAAAGACATAAAAATAAGTTAAATCCTAACTAACTAAAACACATTACTCAACACACAACAACAATTATGACCCTAAAATTTAAAACAAAATACCAACAGAACACAAACATCATAATAACAATTAAACAAAAAAAATCCAACACATCACATAGTCCAAACAAGTACAGAAATTCAAATGTCTCAAGTTCACACGACGTAGTCTATCACATATTACAAATATAAAAACAACTTACTCCTCCTCCTCATCATCTGAATTACCACCATTCCGGACATCTGTAGGCACATAATTAAGGTGAGTGAAATTCCTCATCATAATCACTATGCCTTCTAGCATGCCCATCAATAAGTTCAACAAAATGCTCAAGATTTTGAACCTTATCTACGGTATAATTAATAATATCCATCATTCTCTGCAACAATTGATCCTGAGTTTTAGTAGACTCACCTCTAGAAGTAGATCCTTGCGAGGTAGATGGCTCGATGTAGAAGTAGCAGAGGTGGATGCAGCAGATGTCGACATTCCATAACTTCTCGAAAATCCTCCTCTCCAACAAAAAATAGAGTGCTCAGAATACAAATTCACATTTAAACTTGTAATTGGTTTTAGAGGCAGCAACACTTATTCTTAGCTATCATATCTCACACCAGCCTGCTCACACACAGAAAAGATCAAGGAAGCAAATCTCAGACCTGCAGTAGTAGTGGCAGTGGCAAAACTGATGATAGTCTGATAAATCAAAGCTCCAATATTGATAAGCTTGCCTTCCTGAATACAATAATTCAATGTTGCTCTCTCCCTCGTAACTTCACTAGGATGATTTGTCCGTAACAGACGAGCTGAAATAAAGTAGTGCCATGCCTTCGATGGTACACTTAACTTTGAAGTGGAAATGTTGAATCTCCTCTCATTTGTAATTTTCCAGAGTCCCCTTCTAACAGTCAAATATAAAATAATCTCATCCAGTTTCATCTCAGTCAGACTATAGTTTGCATAAAAACATAAAGTATCAGGCAGTAAATGGTAGAACATATTGATTACCTCCGGTGAAAAAGGTACCAATTTGCCTCTGACCATGACTCAATCCTCTTCTGCCTAAAGAAGGTTTGCATAAAACTCCCATACTACAGATATCACATCCATAGAAGAAGAAGAACAAAATTGTTCCCATTTTTGGCGAAGGATCAAATCTTCGACGGATCCACCTGAATTTTTAAAACACCTCTCAAGAATCAATTTTCACGACTGTAGAGTGTCACTATATCTATCCTGAGCTCTTGAACTCACAAACTTGCTCGAATTAAAGTGGGTCTTTCCCTTACTCCTATTCATTCTTGGGGCATTCTGCAAATACACAAAATTCCATAATAACTTCAAAAATCAAGTTTAATATACTAAACTTAACTCCTATAAGCATAAACTACACTTTCTATTCAATTTCTATAGATTTTTCTTCATTTTTCACCATGAATAGTGATTTTTGGGTTCTTCCAAATGTACTCAAAATACATGGTGAAAATCTAAAATTTTTACATAGAAGTGAAGCTCTTACCATAAGAAATCCAAATCTAGCAAATTTGGCTCAAATCCACCAAGAAATCTCCACGAAAAGATTTGCCCTAACTTCAAAATCACAATCTTAATAGGAAGAAGACAACGACAGGAGAAAAAATGGTGATTTTTTGGGTTATTTTTCCCCTTTAACCGTTCGCAAACCGGTTTTCGTGAACTGGTGCTTAAGCGTGGATAAGTGGTGCTTAGGCGCCTGCCTCTCGGATTATATCGCGCTTAAGCGTGAGAATGTGGTGATTAGGCGCCAATGCACGATTTTTGATATTTTTGAACTGTCGGCGTTATTTCGGGTTGGTTTGTGGGGTTGCCCGTAAGAAGCTGTCGGTCGCCGAAATCGAAATCCCGTTGCTCGCTTCGGAAGGACGTTGAAGTATGAAATCAAACTTACCCCATATTTTTCATAGTTTAAAATGAAAGAGCACTGTACCTCAAATCCTGTATCTATCCCAAAGGATAAACACAAGACTTAAGGATGAGGCTCGATCAAATAAACTAAGGAAAGTATGACGTCCGTTTGGTCTGCGAAACCTTTGTATTTGCCGACAAGTTCCCCTATTTAATATAAAGGATTAAATAGGGTTTATATTAAGCTGGGTTCGGACATGCTTCCTATAAGGGCAAGCCCCTATAGTTAATTACATCTTAAATGACCAAAGTCACTTAAGAAGACTCTCAATAAAAGTCAAGAAAGATTATCTTCAAGGAATTTCAAAGGGTAGGATACTTTAACAAAATCGGCACCTAAGAAGACTCTCGATAAAAATCAGGAAATACTATCTTCAAGGAGTTTCAAAGGGTAGGACTTTTCAATGAGATCGGACATAGAGGTGTGAAAGGGGATTGGTTCAAATTTAGAACATTTTATTGTAGAATCCAAAGGAGGAGGGAGGTGTGAAAGGGGATTGGTTCAAAACATTTTATTGTAGAATCCAAAGGAGGAAGAACTAGGGGATGTCATGGATCCAGAGGAGAACTCATATTTTATTGTAGAATCCAAAGGAAGAAGGACTAGGGGATGTCATGGATCCAGAGGAGAACATCGGTGACTTCCCAAGCTATCCTAATGTTTGGCTCCAGTTTTAAGGAGAAATATTTAGGTGTTTTATCCAGCCAATTTTATTAGTTAGGGATTATATTCGTGTGAAATGATCACACAAATAGCCTAAAAAATGTGAGAATTTAGGTCATGACAAACCACAACCTCAGAATCCTATCAAATAGCCTGGAAGATGTGAGGATTTAGGTCATGACGGACGACAACCTCAGAATCCTAAGATGAGTTAGAGTATATTGTATAGCAGGGCTATGCAAAGGCCTAAAGATAAGGTGAGGATTTACGTTGCATGAGAATAGCAGGGCTATGCAAAGGCCTAAAGATAAGGTGAGGATTTACGTTGCATAAGCAAGAAAAAAGGGCTATGCAAAGGCCTAAAGATAAGGTGAGGATTTACGTTGCATAAGAAAGCAACCTCGAGGTTAGGTCGTTACAAACGACAACCTCGGAATCCTAAGACGAGTTAGGGCTTATATTGTATAACACTAGGTCGTGACAAACGACAACTTCAGAATCCTAAGACGAGTTAGGGCTTATATTATATAGCAGGATACAAAGGCCTAAAGATAAGGTGAGGATTTACGTTGCATAAGCAAGCAACCTCAAAGTCCCAAATAGCCTGAAAGATGTGAGGATTTAGGTCGTGACAAATGATAACCTCGGAATCCTAAGATGAGTTAGGGCTTATATTGTATAGCAGGGCTACACAAAAGCCTAAAGATAAGGTGAGGATTTACGTTGCATAAGCAAGCAACCTCGAAGTCCTATGTATTTAAAAGGCCTAAAGATAAGGTGAGGATTTAAGTTGCATAAGCAAGCAACCTCGAAGTCCTATGGATTTGTTGTTTTAAGTCTAAGGAAGGAAGAAAATAGTTTAGCTGAGGAAGAAAGGTTTTGTTGTTGAAGATGGTCAAGCTGCCCACCATGCTAGCTCCAAGCTCCTCGCCCGCGACTAGTTTGAGTTATCTAGTGTGTCAAGTTATAATGTCAAATTAGGTGGCCCTATGGTTAAAGTGCTTTAAATTTTATGAGGGCATATTAAAGTTAATTCAGGTGGCCCTATGGTTGAAGTTCTTTAAATTTTATGAGGGCAAATTAAAGTTGATTAGAGCGACACCGGTTAGGATCCTACGGTTCCCTCGTTCCGGTACCACTATTTTCTATTGGATTCACTTAATCCAAATGAACTTACTAAACTCAACTTAATGAGTTCCATAATTTTATTTAAACCATGAGAAACCTCGTTAGCAACCGTAATTTACCTCCTCTGAGGGATTCCCGATCATCCGATAGAAAGACTGTGGGAAGCCTCGTTAGCAACCGTAGGTTACCTCCTCTGAGGGATTCTCGATCATCAGATAGAGACGTCTTAATTTAGTTGCAATTGTAGTTTTGTGTGATGTTTGTGATTAAATTTTGAGCTGTTTTATATTTAAATTTAGTTGAAGTTGTGGTTTTGTGTGATGTTTGTGATTAAATTTTAAGTTGTTTTATATTTCGAATTAGTTAAGTTGTGGTTTTGTATGATGTTTGTGATTAAATTTTGAGTTGTTTTATATTTTGAATGTTGTAGCGTTGTAGTTTTGTGTGATGTTTGTGATTAAATTTTGAGTTGTTTTATATTTTGAATGTTGTAGAATTTTGAATGTTGTAGCGGGTTTTGTGTGATGTTTGTGATTAAATTTTGAGTTGTTTTATATTTTGAATGTTGTGGCGATTACCTTCTCCAAGGGATTCCCGATCATCCAATAGAGACATCTTAATTTAGTTGTAGCTGTTATTTTTTGTGGGTTTGTATTAAAATTTTGAGTTGTTTTATATTTTGAATGTTGTGGCGGTGAATTTTATCTTTGTTGATTTTAATTTTGGTTTTGGTTATGGCTATGGTTATGTGGCTATCCTGATAGTTTAAGTTTTCATGCAGGGTGGTGTCGTTGTTTAGCATGCAAATTTGCGNGGCTAAAAATCAAATTTTTATTTTAAATATCATTTTATTTTTAGAAAATACTCCTGATCATAGAGAACTCAAGAAACTAAGTTTCATAATTTTTTGAGTTATATTTTGATTTCTAAAAATCATTTAAGTGTTAAAAGTGGTATTTATCTTTAAAAATCAACTTAAGGTGTCGAATGAACTCAAAATATTTTGAAATTTTTATGATGAGTTCTCTAGATCATAAATTACACTGGAGATCAAAAATCAAGTCATTTAGATGTTTAAATTTTTCAAAATTAATTATCTTAGTGATTTAATGTTTGTAAAATTTAAGTGCATTTTAAATGACTTGACCCATAAAATTTTTTCCAAAGGTTTCTCTAGTCATTGTGGATCTTCCAAAATTTTTTTAGGATTTTATAGTCAATATTCTAATTTCCATAATTATTTTAAGGAAATAATATGGAATAGCTTGAAAAATATGGATCTTTGTATAGAAACCTTTTCTGACTTTAGAAAAATCAAAGAATGTTTCCCTAGACAGAGGCTACAACATGCTAAAATTCCAAGTCAAGGTGATGTGCCATTATGCATGGAGAATCAAATAATCCCAAACAGTGTTTAATTAATTAAAAACAAAATATGCACCAAATAGACTTGAAATTTCTTCCACATTGTTCTCCTTTGTTCACTGAGTAAGTGAGTATTTTTATTTTATTTTTGTGATTTTCTTACACAAAATTATGAATTTTTTAAGTTAAGGGTATTTAAATAAATAGGAAAAGCCCTATTTATTTATTTAAACAGCGCGTGCTGACTAGATCATAGGCAGCTCCGAAGGCATGCGTGGCGTGCTCTGGTTGGACGTCGCCGTCCACGTAGCTGCTGACTCGACTCGCAGTTTATGTCCCGAAGCGCTGTCCGGCTCGATCTCCTCCGTCCATTTGATACACGCTTGATCAAACGACTCCCCGTCATCGTCCCCGATAGGATGATCCCGTGATCGTCCACACTAAAACCTTAAGATCTCAGCTTAGACTCAACCAAATCACTTTGGGTTTGATCCTATGGACTCATCTAAGTGAGACGAAGACTTCCATACAGTTAAGATTCCATGAAATCAAGCTTAAGTAAATGGAGAATCAAAATAGGCTCGGGATGAAGAGAAGTTTTATACCTTTGCTCTGAGAAGGGAGGCTTCAATCAGAGGTGCTCGACACGTTTGTTGGGGTCCAAGGAGGCTATGGATTGAGTCCCTGGTCTTGGTGTAAGGCCTAGGTATGAATTCGACCAAGCTCAATTTCAGGTGTTGGTTTAGAGCTATCCCAAGGAGGCTATGGATTGAGTCCCTGGTCTTGGTGTGAAGCCTAAATATGAATTCAACCACAACCTAATTTGGGTGTTGGTCTAGAGCTATGGTGAAGGCTCCTGTGGAAGGGGGATTTGATGGGGCTTTGGCTTCTTTCACTCTTGTGAAGGTGTGGGCATAAACAATTGAATTTTGGTGGAGTGTGGAGGGAAGGGGGATTTGATGGGGCTTTGGCTTTTTTCACTCTTGTGAAGGTGTGGGCATAAGTAATTGAAGTTTGGTGGAGTGTGGAGGTGTATTAGGCTTTGTCCTAGTTTCCGGCAGGGTTTCAAGCTCAAAATTGAGCTCCATGGGTGAGGAAAAATGGTTGGAATGCACTGAGGGGATCTTAGGGAAGCTCTGTGTGAAGTTTATAGAGACCTCTTTAAGAAAATTTCAGCACTTAGTTTTAACGGCCATGGAGGTGGCCTTTTATAAAAATGGGGTTATGGTGGCTGTCGTGGCCAATCAA